>CM029451.1:43838624-44298624 GCA_017140165.1 Eucalyptus shirleyi | reverse complement strand
AAGGAACATAGGAGTTTGTCGCTAGGTATTTGACCAAATAGGATCGTCCAGTTCCTATAGAACCTATCACTAAAATACCCCTAGAAGGGGATAGGGCTAAGCGGAGCGAAAAGGGTTTTCCATGAGATGTGAAATGAAAACTATTAGTCCCACACGAGGTTTGTGAATAAGTGATTGTCTGATAATGAGCAAGGAATATCCGTCTTTCTGCTAAACAGAATGTATTGAACTCATAATTCATTAGATACTTTTTATGAATGTCAACTAAGTATCGTAAGTAAATTGCTCCCGGTTGTTCAATCATTTGATAACCAGAGTCATTCTTTGATAAATGATCACTATGAGTCAAACTCAATAGAATTTGATCAATCCTTTTTTCTGTCGTTAAGGTGGAAAACTGAACCAAGAATTCTCTTTCTTTATCATCAATCGAATCACTGTTCGCGACCCAGGATTCTATTTTATCATCAATCCAATCACCGTTCACATTTTTTCTTTTTCTTATCAATGAATAGATCTCTTTACTTGTATGACTTAGATGTCTCGTCTTTTTCGAAAAAAAGTGATTCGATGGATGGGATTTGGTATGATACTTATGAGATCGATGAGATTGATATTCCAATATTTCTTCTTAGAACGTATTGATTTGAACCCATAAGCGGGACCACCACCCCATAGCATGTTGCCGCCAGAAGCAGAACCCCGTATTTCTTCTAGAGAATCTCCTAATTTTTCCAGAGCAACTAGAAAGAGATTCTTTAACCAGAAAGAATTCAGTTCAGATGTAGGGTACCTATCCAGAAGTTTTCGCAACTCCATCATGTATGATGGAATCATCCAAGATTTGACCTTTTCGAACTCTGTCTGTAACTCACTATAGGCTCGGGAAACAAAAGAGAAGATGTGTACGAACGATATATGTAGCAACAAGAAGAAGGAAAAGGATTGAATAGAGGAACTCCCGAACATTTGGAGATCTCAGATGGGTCGATATCAATGGTGACTCATTATTTCGATGAATCATTTCTTCGGACAGAAGAAGATTATGTAAACACTTACTCGAAATCTCACTTATCAGATTCCATTGTGGAAGACAGAATTTTTTCTGAAGAATTTGCCATGATATATCTGATCCATGCATAATATCATGAAAAATGGATACAAATTTTTGACTGCTACTTAGTATCGGCAATAGGTCTGAAAAAGTATCTAAAAATATCCAATTTAGATATTTGTACCCTGTCGAGGTAAGGAACCATGGCATATATGTTTGGAATAGATTCCATTTTGAGAGAGTTGAAAAAGCACTATCTCGTTGAAAGGTTCTATACATCTGTCTTCTCAACGCATTTCTTTAGACAAAGACTCCGTTTTTTCCTCTTTTCGGATGGTAAATATTTCTCAGAACATGGAGTGTGAATCAACCCCATGTTTGAATTGAAATTGAGATACTGATACAAGTTCTTCCCTTCTGAATCAGATAGATTCATATCTGAAAGAGGTTGACAATAAGTTCTTTTTCAAAATTGACTATTTGTCCCTCTGTTAGAGGTGTTCCAGAAATGTCTGCGATCGAGTAAATAGCTCTACGAACTAATGGATCGGATCGAATTGCAAAATGGAAAGATTTGTACAAGTTAGACCTTTCGTCACCACTTTGTGGAAAATCGTTAGGTATGAATATGTTAGATACCTGTGACTCGATTGGTGAAATAGTATCTCTCTCCAAAAAAGCGTATTTTTTTTTTACCGCCGCACAAAGAAAATATTTTGTTGCGAATGAACAAGATATTGAGGAATTGTCCATATGTAAAATCAGAATTATTGATGGGCCCTTTCCACATAAAAGGGGAATCTTTTTGTTACAATAGAAGCAGAAGTGATGTGGATTATTCAAGAATCGAAGTCGATTTGCTTTATAAAAAAGAAGATATCAATGAACTTCTATGAAATGGTTTCACGGGATTCAGCCAATTGTCTTGATCGTGGGATATCATTGAGAAATAGGAATCCGTGTTATCAAAAGATTTCCTGCGATTATTTCTAGTATGGAATGAGTCAATCATCCACTTTGGTATCTTATTGAAAAAAATGTGATATTGTTCCTCCATTGATCAATAATTTCGATTTTTGGGAAGTATCATGATCATCCAATAATAATGGTTTCCATTTTTTCAAATGAACGATTTGAAGACCTATTGATTCTAACAACTGATTGCAGAGTTGATCATTCGGACCTTTCAATTCATAGACGTGGATCTCGGACCTATGAATGTATTCCCGAAACTCACAAAGAAAAAAGGAAGTGAGTTAGACAAAAAAAGAAGAAACTTGGACAAAAGAGAAGTAACTTGGACAAAACGAAACGAAGTGACGAGACAAATCTTTGTCGATAACCTCAGACCAATCAATCGAATTGATTAATACGTAATCGATCGAAGACTACTTGAAAACGGCTCTTTCAAGCTTAGAAACGAAATGTTCCAAATGTTCCTGGAAATTCTTGCTCCCATTGGACCATTTGTATCTATATGCATTAGATCCTGATTCACGGATCTCTCGGTTCGAGAAATAAAAAAGAGGATTGAACCATTTCTTCTGACTTTTCAAATTGATAAATGCTGGTTGATCGTATATTTCTCATTATCGTCTCATGATTCAAAGTATCATTTCCTATTTGATCCCTTTGAATTCCATATTCGAGAGATTGCGATCGGATCTATTCATTAAAAAGAATCGATTCCATACATTTCTTATGTACCCATAGGTGCTATATTGGATTTGAATCAGATTTCGGATCCATCTATATTTGATTGACTGCCTCCATTTATGTTGTTGCTAGCAAATACCACTAGTTTTGGTTTTGGATCTTCCAAATCATTCCTGCAGGAGATTCGGACCCATTTTTTCTGATCCTTCAATAAAAAGATTCATTCTCTTCATAAAAAAGAGGAGGTAGAACCAATAAAGATTTATTTTTCGATTCATCCCTGGAGTTGAATACCTTATTCAAGAATTGTTTTTGATCCAATACGTAAGAATCCATAGAAAAGGCAAATCCCTTATGATACACCAGATCCGGCTCACTTATTGATAGAGTGAATAGATCGCCATTTCTTGAAATCTCTCTTCTGATTCAAAATCGTGGTGTAACGTGTATCCCCCCCTGTTCCGGTCATGGAACAGATGAAATAAATCAAAAAATGTATTTTTGTTCAAGAATGAAATCTTATGGGAACTGCATATCCAGTTCATCCTTCGGAACCATATCACATCCCGGATCTGATGAAATAGGATGAACTAGACAGGCTTTGTAAATACGTAATTATCTTGAATATATTAACTATTTCTTTATCCATGGATTATGATGAAAGTGAAGATTAAGGGAGAGGTATGTATTTTCTGTTCATAATTTTTTCTGAATTAAATGGGGATTTGCTCATTTCAGCAAGTAAAAACGAAAATGACAATTCAGGATTACACATTTTACAATCCCATAATTTTGTAGTTTTCGAACGACTCATATTGACTTTTTCACACGCTACTTGTCTGTCTTGACCAAATTAATGATGAATGACGTCCAATGAAGAGCAATGTGGAAAGAACAAATTGATGTTGAGGGTGCTTCTGGGTGGCTTCTGGTCATCTCATGCTTCTTAAATATATGGTTCTGTTTGCTGTGGCGAAGTACTTTAGATAGGTAGTGAAGATCATAGCATAAATTAACCACGAGGAACCACTTTTAAAGGGTGGATTTTGCCTCTGCTTTGTCCATTGGGCTACAGAGATTCATTGGCATAACACTTTCTCACCATGCAAGGTAATTTTTTTGGTAATATCTTTGGATTTATCAAAGCGGCGCTCTTTGAGTCTCCATTTTATGTCATAAAGCAGAAGTCTCCATTTAATCCCAACGAGTCAAGATTTTCACACATCTCCACAATTAACATGGGGCATAATCACTAACATTCCATCAACCGCTTGCAATAATCACTATCAAAATTTGTGGGCATCGCAGATCCATAGTTTATTGCATTATTGATAGATTTTGGACAATACCATGAACACGGCATTATTCGTAGGGTTCAAAAAGTACTTGCATCCTTTGTTCCATAATCTTTAGATATTAATTAAAAGGTAAGCGAGGAATTTCTCTTTAATTTGCATGGAGCCAAAGCTTTTTTTCTCTTTTGTTTTGTTTTTGGTCTGGGCAAGGGCAAGAAACTACTGAGTTATGAAAAAGGAAGAAAGCTAGAATTCACCCCATCATAAAGGAAAAAGAGCTCTTTAATGATCCCTGGGTAAAAGAAAGAGGAAAAAAGAAAAAAACAAAAAAGCGGTTCCATGACTTCTGAGTCAAAAAGAAAAAAAGAAGAAAAAAGCACGTCAAAAATCTGTCTAGAAAAATCGACACATTCTTATAAATAAATCTCTTCACAATTTCCATTAGTACCAAACCTGCATCTCATTTCATTTGCCTTGCTTTCATATTCCACTTTGCTTCCTTGAGCTTTGAGTCATGAAACTCATAAACACGAGTTTTGCAGATTTTCAATCATGCCATTTTCTTCTTAGTATTGCTCTTGTATTGTGCTTTAACCAAGTCTCATCCACCACCAATGAAGCAGTGATTGCATTGCTCGCATTTAAGGCCGGCATAACCGGAGATCCTTTCGGTGTGCTCAACTCATGGAATAATAGCATTGGGTTTGCCAATGGTATGGCATTCGTGGCCGGGCACCGAAGGGTCACAGCCCTAGACTTGTCATCACAAAGACTCTCCGGATCAATCTCTCCTCATATTGGGAATCTCGGCTTCCTAAGAAATGCGGCTTGTCAACAACATGTCTCAATCATGAAATCCCTCAACAAGTCGGTCAGCTGCGACACCTTCGTCACTTAAGACTAGACAACAATTCATTGGTCGGTGAAATTCCCAAAAACTTATCGATTTGCTCTAACCTTGTCACCCTCGTTCTTGACCAACCTGGCTAATCGGAGAGAGATTCTGGAGAGCTCGGTTCACTATAAGCTTCGGCGCTCGCTTTGTCTATTAATAATTTGCCCAGGAGAGTGCCTTCCTCCATTGGAAACTCATCTTCATTAAAGGTCTTTTATGCAAGCTACAACAACTTGGATGGAGCATTCCCCAAGTTCTAGGCCACCTTACAAACTTGCAACTCATTAGCCTTGGAGTAAAACAATTGTCGGTACAATTCCATCTTCGTTACTCAATCTCTCTTCGCTAGCTACTTTGAAGTTGGGACATTCTTAGGATACTAGGGACTCTTCCTACGGGTATGGGCCTCAAACTCCCAGTTCTTGAATATTTCAGCGTCTACATGAACCAACTTGGGGGGCCCAATTCCCCGTCGATATCAAATTGCACAAAACAGAGCACCTTCAAATTGCATGTAACAAGTTTTAAAGGGAATGTACCTTCTTTTTGAAATGTTGCATGAGCTTGGTTTTGCTTCTAATCTTTAAAAATCAGCTTGGAGGTGGAAAGAGCGGGACTTAAGCTTCCTTTGCTCATTGACCAACAACACCAAATTAGAGCATGTGTTTATTTCAGATAACAAGTTTGGTGGGGTGTTACCAAAATACATAGGTGAATTTATCTACTACTCTCACAAAACTTGTAATAGGCGACTCAAATATACGGTGAGATTCCACAAGAAATCGGAAATCTTGTCAACCTAGATGCATTGTCTATGGGTCACAACCATCTTTCATGTGGCATACCCCCAAATTTGGGGAATCTACAAAATCTAGTGAAACTGTTCTTATATCGTAACAACTTGCAAGGGACTATCCCAACTTCTTTTGGAAATCTAACCAAGTTGCTTCAACTAGATCTTAGCAAGAACAAATTTCAAGGGCAAATTCCTTCCCATCTGTCAAACTGTTAGTCTCTTAATCTTCTTGATCAGTCCAATAACAATCTCAATGGTGCCATACCCCCACAGCTTATAGGTCTCTCATCATTAGTGATCATTTTTGACCTGTCTCATAACCATCGGTGGGGTTTTACCTATAGAAGTTGGCTTGGCAGAACTCGACTTCGTTGGACATCTCGAACAATTTGTTGGGGAGGTGAAATCTAGATAGTTTAGGTGATTGCAATTCATTGATAGCATTGAGGATGGGAGGCAACTTCTTCCATGGGTCCATTCCTCAGTCAATCAGATCGTTAGGAGGCATTGAAGAGATGGATCTTTCATGCAACAATTTGTCGAATTGATTCGAGAATTCTTAACAATATTTCATTCCTTGAAAATCTTGAATTTGTCTTATAATAAATTTCAAGGCATGCTACCACGCGAAGGAGTCTTTAAGAATACTCTTTGATACTTCCATTATTGGAAACAATATGGGCTTTGCGGTGGATTGCCAGAATTTCACCTCCCTATTTGCATATCTAAAGGCTCAAGAAGAAAAGATTAATAAAATCATATTGTCGTTTCTATTAGTTTTGGAGTTCTTGGAATATCTCTTTTTCTTGCTTTTATATGTCTTTTTTGGTTGAAGAAGAAAGTAAATAAACCAGTTCCAAGTTCGACAAATGATTTGTGTCAAGAACGTGTCTTATGGAACACTCTAAAAGCATTGGTGGATTTTCTTCAATGAGTTTGTTGGTATTGGAAGCTTTGGTTCTGTATATAGGGGGGGATACTTGAGGGTGACGGGACTATTGTTCTGTGAAAGTGCTTCATTTAGTCGTCACGGTGCTTTGAAAAGCTTCATAGTCGAGTGTGAGGCATTAAAGAATATAGGACATCGAAATCTTTTGAAGATACCCAGGTTTGCTCGAAATCTTTGATTATCAAGGAAATGAATTTAAGGCTAGTCTATCAATTCATGGACAATGGAAACACAGGCAGGTGGTTACATCCAAACACAACATCATCTCATAGGAATGAGCTTAGAAAAAGTTGAATTTCATTTGGAGGATAAATATTGCTATTGATGTTGTTACGCACTAGATTATCTTCATCATTGGTGCCACATGCCCATCATTCATTGTGATTTAAAACAAGGCAATGTCCTCTTAGGTACTCGAGATGGTTGCACATGTAGGCGATTTTGGATTAGCGAAATTCCTTCTTGGATCATCCTGATATTGTCGCTAATAAGATGTTTCCGGTGGGTCTTAGAGGGACAATTGGTTATGCTCCACCAGAAGTAATCTCTCTACTTTCCATTCTGATGTTATGCACTCCACATTCTTTTTAATGATTGGTACTCCTAATTTTATCTTCATTGTGATCTAAGCGTGTGGTAGAATATGCAATGGGATGCGAGGTCTCAAAGAGAAGGAGATGTCTGATTCACGGTATCCTCTTACTAGAGATGTTCACGGGATTGGTCCACCGATGATAGATTCGAGGACAATTTGACTCTGTAGTTTTGTCTATGACTTTGCCTATACGAGCCTTGGAAATTACGGATCACATTCTACTTCTAGAAAGAGAGAGTCGCTTGATCCCAATAGTCACGAAAGCAATGACATATTTCAAGAGTGTTTGGTTATGGTATATAATATTGGAGTGGCTTGTTCCAATGAAGTGCCTCGAGACGGATGAGCATTGGTGGTGTTGCAAATCAATTGCAAAGATTAGGGAAAAGCTCTTTGCATTGGGTTTTCAGGAACAAGACGGACTACCACAGGTGATATGATAATTTCTTAACCTCTCCTTGTCTTAAATATTTAGTTTTGCTAATGCTAGTGCAAATATACATTGTAAAATGTGTAGCAGAATAAGAAAATCAATTCTGCATTTTCAATATAAGTTAATAGTTCATTGTCATTCCTCATCTGTATATGTAATAAGCTAGCATATGCCTCACAGTGTGGGACCTTAAGTAAAACCTGTTAAAATTTGTCTCGAGTTTGAGAGCATGGACGCAACTCAACCCCAATCGGAGTGCAGGATAGTCAGGCCATATAAAAAAAGTCGGAATTGGACTTTGAAAATGTAGAAGCAGTCGTTTTTTGTTAGGAGATAAGAGTTGATTATCATTTCCTCATCCGCAAAGATGATTGCACTAGCATCTGGCCCATGATGCACGGTCTCGAGCATTGCTATCATATTTTAAAAAATCAGTCTTAAAAAAAGAATCAGTTCTTTTATTAGTATGAAGCTCATTAAGACGAATAAAATTGATTACCATCGGCTATTTTCAATTGATATTTATGATCAACCTTTTCAATGAATGAATAGTTGTTCTTAGCAGTTTATTTTAACGCAGTAACATTGTCTCCTTTTTAACTGGAATTTTTTCCCCTTGCAATCTAGCTTTTGTCCAGGTTTTCTGACTTGAAGAGTGCTTGTTTTCTTTCTACAGCTTCACTAGGAATCACTATGCGTAGCCGAAGTTGTGCGAGATAGTTGGAGATGAGTGATGTTGCTGTCAGGCCAAGTATCTCTTTCAGATGCAGCTTCAATAAGCAAATACTCTGTTTGTGAAGAAAAAATGATGGTCTGGAAATGAATAGAATATATAGCTTTCTAATTCAGCTTCTTTGTATGCAATAAGTCGAGAACAGATCCGAAAAAGATCTGGACGGTTGCTATAATGGTTTAGTTTAAGTAGTCATATCCCAATTCTGATCGTGCAATCTGTGCTAGTTGTGTTTCTCTAATGGGGAATGGATCTCCAGAACTGCTAATCCTAAAGTATGCCAGTTTCATTACTCTTGTTATGCCAATTTTTTTTCTTTTTCTCGTTCATTCATTTCTTTTCACAATAGAACTTGCTCGATTGATACAAAATGCGTTGTGTCTGCTATCAATTCTAGCCAACCAGAAATCACCAGGACCGACCATCATGTCCTCATCAAAGAGAAGACTAATCAGCTTAAGATGAGAACGAACTATAGCTGTTTCATTATGATGATGGACATAATCCCAGGCGTGTGATATCGATGGCGATGCTCTCGGTCTCTGAAGAGAAAACTCATATTCTTCATCTCGTCACATCCCTCATTCCTCACCCAATCCTTTTGCAAGCCTCCAATGACCAAAACTCCAAAAACAAGTAACAAGCTTGCCTCCAAATCGATGCCCAAATTGTTAACACATGCTTGAACAAAGCTTGGCCGGGCATGGTGTCACGCCGAACCTCGCGCGCACACATCCACAGCGGTCGATCAAATATCGACATCCGGGATCGTCGCCGACCCATTCATTTTTATTTACGCATGCGGAAGCGAAACAAATCTCTTGACAACATTTAACTTGGGATAGAAAAGCAGGCAATCAAAATCACCATATCAAACACTCATTTACAAACACATATGCTTAAATACAACTACGGCCACTGTCTACAAAATAGACCAGCTCTTACGAATGGGGAACTATCCTAAAACCTACAGCGGGGACACGTTCTCAATACTTATGTCTCCACCTTTCCCGAGACTTAGGGCTTCGGGTCCTCCAAAGCTACCGCCATCTAGGACCTGAAATTTTAATCCCACAATAGGGATGAGGCGATGTCTCAGCAAGTTCAACCCCCTAAACCCCTATTAGAAAGAAAATACGCCCCTAGGGTGGCTAGCCACATCACACGAGAAGACTTACCTCGCATTAGCCTTCATCTGCGGGTTAGCATAATTTATATAATTCAACCACGTACAATTATGATAACCAAACAACCATGGCACAATCACAATCGGGACAATTCAATCACTTGGATCGTCTCGGCGATCAATCGACTTGGCCGATTACATGTCATTCTAGCAAATCAATCATTGCTCTCAAGTACGGCCCTATAGAAATGTTTAACAACCGGTGGCATCACGGCCCCACTCGGACCACGACCTTTAATTAGGTGGTCCATCACGGCCTCTTGGGCACGACCTCTCATAGGTGGTCCATCCCGGCCTCCAGGCACGACCTCTCATAGGTGGTCCATCACGGCCTCACTGGGCACGACCTCTCATAGGTGGTCCATCACGGCCTCACTAGGCACGACCTCTCATAGGTGGTCCATCACGGCCTCACTAGGCACGACCTCTCATAGGTGGTTCATCACGGCCTCACTAGGCACGACCTCCAATCGGTGGTTAATCACGGCCTCACTAGGCACGACCTCTAATAGGTGGTTAATCACGGCCAATCTCCCATCAATTCTCATACTTAGGGTTTTCTAAAGAATCCTCATAAATCGCAATCACACTCAATTCGCCACAACCAATCATCAATTTCAAATTCTACATGCACAGCTGACGATCGGCACGAAATTCTGAGCAAATAAGCTCCCCGAAATTTTCGACTTTTAATAAATAATTAAATTTATTCCGAAAATTAATTAAATACTAATATTCATATTTTCGCAATCCACATTCAATTTATAATACCCGACCATCGATTTCAAAATCCGAATACACAGTAGCGGCCAAGCACGAAATTCTGAGAATTTAAGGTCGGCAAAATTTTCGGAATTTAATAAATAATTAAATTTATTCCGAAAATAATTAAATAATAATATTTTAATAATTTCGAATAATGATATATTATTAAATTATTACATAATTTCGAAATATTTAAATAAATCAAAAGTAAATTCCTTTATGTCACATCAAGGCTTATTTTAATATAAACCTTCATTTAGCCTTAAATTAAACTCACTTTAAGCTAATTAAACACATTAATATAATCCACACTTAAATAAATTAAACTAACCACCTAATCACAATTAACATAAACTAAGCACACCTAAAGCATAATTAACCCTCTAAGCGAGGTTTAGTGAGTTAAACTCACTCAAATGACGAGCGACGACCAAAACGACGGGACGACGCGAGGATCGACTTTCCTCAAGGCGGGCCGAGCATCCGGGCTCGGGAAGGCGGCCAAACGGGCCACGAAGGGGCTGCCATACCCATTTCTGCAGCTGCTGTCCATGGCTGAAAAAAAGAAGATAAGCTCGGGTTGAGGCGAGGATGGGTCGGGGAAAGTGGAGGAGTCGAACCGGACTAAGGCGAGACCCGAGCGGTGGCCGGGGGGGCTGAACCGTAGCTCGAGCTAGCCGAACAACCGCTTGGAAGTGAAGACGGTGGCGGAGAGGCGAGGCGGACGGACGCGCGGACGTGCGACTACGTGCGTGAACGGCGGCGACAACGCGGCACCGGCGGCGAACGGAGAAGCGACGAAGGAGGCGGACGAAGGCCGGCGTCGGGCTGCTGGTTTTCTTCCGTTCGGTTCTCTCTCTCTCTCCTCTTTTTCAAAATCCAACAAGCTCCCTTGATTCAAGGAAGAAGATGATGGTGATAGGCCACCTTTCCAAGAGCAAATCTCCACCGTCCACGTGTCACGATCTCAACCCTTGGCCTCAACCACCATGACATCATCTCATGTCATACCCCACTATCTCCAAACCTCCCACAACATTTTCCAATGGTTGCAATTTACTTTTCCGCTGGGGTCCAATTCTTATGCATCAAATTCTTCAATTATAATCAATCCACTTCCAATTGAGTCCAAATTGAAGTCCATAAAATTAATCCAATGTCATCACACTTCAATTCACATATTCACTTGTCCAGTAGAACCAACTTATGTCTCAAAAGCAAGACCAAATGCGGGTCTACTAATTTCTCGAGCTAAAATAGCCATTCTCTTATTAATTTGCTGAAAGACTCGGCTTGCATGAAAAATATTTCGAAGATGAATCAATGATCCTAAAATGATTTGTGACACACCCGAGACTTCCAATTTCTGAATTCGATCTCAATTCCACGGTTAATTTCACTTTGACACGATACTAGCGCGGCTCAACCTACGGGTAGCCTTTAGAAATTTTCATGCATTCGACTGTGGTTGATCATCTCAAGCCATAATGTACATCTTTGAAACATTTGCGACTTTCGGTTGTTGGGGTAATCTCAAGGTTTCAAATACGAACACAGGGTACCCAATCGATAGAAAAGTCGGTTTAGTGCCGATCGACAAGAATTGTGCGATCTAGTGGAATCACCCACACTCAATCACACACTGTATCGAGTCGACCTATCTCCAATCTCTAATCGATTTTTATTTGTGCCGTAATGACCCTTGCATATTAGCTCGGTCGAAAGGTCGCTTCTGGTCAAATTCTCGAGTCCGATGCATTAGAAACTCTTAATGGCTACACCCGATAGACTAGTTTCCACACGAGTGGCCAACTCAAGGAAAAGAACTATATGCGTGCCAACGAAATGCCCGTCTCAATTAATTGAAAATAGAATCGGAAAATCGGGATGTCACAACTCTTCCCTCTTATAAAAATTTCGTCCTCGAAATTTAAACCATTAAAATTCTTCTTCAAAATGGTGGGGTATTGTCGTCTCATCAATTACTGCTTCTTCATTTTGCTTCGGACTTCTACTTCAAAGCTGTTATCCAAGATCCTCGATCGGACGAAACATTTCCAAATTAACGAGACCAATTCTTGATTCCCAAAAAGACTAAGCACTTGTCCATCTTTACAAAAATGAAAGCTGCAAAAATTTTGGTCCCTTTTTTTTTTTTTTTTTTTTTTTTAATTTTATTTTTCCACAATGCGGCTAACTGCCGCGTCGGGGATTCGAACTCCCGACTTCGGACCTGCGGCTTCATCCGGATACCAACTCGGCTAGAGGCGCCGACGGTGTCCCAAACCGCTTTCTTTTTCCATTTAATGCCAAAATTCTCCTTTGATCTCAAACTCGAAATATTCCGCCATTTAAAAGTTAGGCTCTCCTTTCTTAACAATTCGAGATGTCCCTATCCTAGGTGACATCCAAGGATGAACATGATTCTCAATCTAAGAATTCAAAGATTTTTGACACTTTCTTGCGTAAATTTTCCCGGCATCTCGGCGGTCCTTAATCTGTCACTGATAACTGCAACTGAATCACTAATTTCTGAACCAACTCTGGACCTGCAATTTTCTGATCTCTTACCTCAACTCAACCAACTAAAGTTCTGAATACTCTGCTCGGCACTGACTAAAAAGGAACTATCTTGGCCGATCTGCTAAGCGAGAACCTACGGTCAAGATCGACATAACTACGACTTGACACTCTATGCAAACGAATTATCTGATGAGCAAACACCTCTGCATGCCTAATCCAATCAAGATTCTTCCGCACAACCACAAGGTGGCTAATTTCATCAGTCTGTCAATTATTACCCGAAATGAAATTATTACCACACTAACTCCTCGATAGACCTGTCACAAAAATCTATGGTGACGCGATCCCACTTCCACATGGGGATCTCAAGAGATTACAAAGGTCCTCTCGAATTGCAAAACCGTGCTTTCTCTTACTAGCACATCGACACTTGGGACACATCGGTGATATCTGTCTTCACAACGGTCTACTAATCGTTGATGCAAATTCGACCCATCTTCGTCCTATCTGGACAACGTGAAGCTACTACGACGAGCTTTCGATAAGATCTCTTCTCTAATCTCTGTACCATCAGGTACACTCAATCGTCCTCAGAAATCTGAAATTCAGCTCTCCTCTTCTCGCGTATCCTCTTGCGGGATCTTTCGAATCCCGAATCTGTCCGAAGCGCTTTGATTCGATATGTACTCTTAGCTCAATTCGAGGGTAGTTATAAGATTCGAAAAGTGGCATACCTTAGATTTGAAAACTGAATTTCGGACTTTCTTAAATAAGATCCAATCCTTGAGTACCAAGCTGCGCAACTAAGGACTCTCGACTCAGGGCATCTGCGACTTTGCTCACCTTTCCAGAGTGATACGAAATATCATAGTCATAATCCTTAATGAGTTTCATCCAGTGATGCTGTCTCATATTCAACTCCGAGGTCTCAGCCCGACGAGACGCATATGCAACAACCCTATCATGTTGCATCAACAAGTAACCAAATCCTTCAAATGACACATCATTGCGAGATCTCATAACTTTGGGACCGAGATGGAATGATCGGCACGGGTGCGGTAGTCGGCTTAACGCTTAAGCTCTTGAAAACTACGCTCGCACTCATCTGTCCACACAAACTTTTCTTACTTCCTCAGTAGTCGAATCACCTGCAACGCCGACACGAAAACCCTTCCATAAAACACGTAATATCTGTTAATCCTCAGAAACTTTTGATCTCTATCACTGTAATCAATATCGACCCACTGATCATTGCTTTAATCTCATACGAGGTCTATGAAGATTCCTTCTCTTGAAATCACATGACTTAGGAACACAACACGAATCATCCAAAACTCGCATTTGCTAAACTTATTGCAAAATCCAATAGCACTCAAGGTCGGAAGTACCATCTCTAAATGTCTCCCGTGCTCCTCAGTACTCTTTGAACACACTAGGATAACTTCTTGAACACGATCACAATTTGATTCAAGTACCCTTAAACATTCTGTTCATTAGATCCAAACAAATAACTATGGTGTCCATCAAACCATACGGTATTACACGAACTCATAAGCGCCATATCGAGTACGAGATGCTAACCCGGTATGTCCCTTTTTCCTGATCCTCAACTAATGATACCATGGCCTCCAGTCGATCTTGAGGAATATCGATACACAACCACAACAAACCACATTTCTCCTTCATGTACGAAGCTGGTGCTCCCCAAGGTTATGCCTTTGGAAAGTATGAATCCCCTATCCAACACTTCATGCATCTACACCTTCGGTTCTTAGCTCGGGTAACACCATCAGGTAAGGAGCATTAGGGGCCAGCTCATTCAGTGCTAATTCAATTACGACTCCATTTCTCTTTACAACAGAACGACAATTCTTCGACAATACCTCGAGAAAACTTCTATACCACGATTAAGTTTTCCATATTCGGCCCCTCAATTAACACATCCATTATAAGCGCCATGTAGATTCGATAACCAACAACCTGAACCAAGTCATCTTCAGTGGTGAATAACAATGATTGAAGTTCCTCTTCAACTTTCGGTAATTCAAAACTTTCACACGCTTGAACAAACTGAATTATATCAATACCACGATTCAAAACAACAAAAAGCTCCTTGAGCCAAATCTTTTTATAAATGACTTCCAAGTCATACTTAAACAAACCCCCTTCAAGTACTGCTATAGCCAGAGATTCATATTTACATTACTTTATTACCAATCCGAAAACCCTACAATCCTCATTGAAAATCTGTTTGCACTACTACGATAAAAACATCTCAAAAACATTCTTCCTTTGACCGATGCATGGTCAGTCCATTATTATTCCTTTCACCATCCTAGTGGCGTTCTATCTGCAGTAACGGTGCTCACGCTCTCTGAACTTTCACAGACAACTCTCAACATGACGGCTGTGCTGGCAATATTCAAATCATGCTCCCTTTTTACTCTGACACTGGGCTGACTCAAGCCTCTTTCCACAAACTCGTTACACAATTGGTGAGTCCTCTACCTCCCATCAAGGAACATCATGCACCCTTTCTTGCGGGGTCCATTCCAAGTACCCCACTGAACATCACGAAGCATGCTTCCTACATTCGTCTTATCAACGACGGTGAAACTTGTTTGTGATTCCATCTGCCTATACGGGCAATCTTTGATTAAATGACTTTACTGCCGACACCTGTAACAAGTTCTTTCCCTTTTACAGCACGGGACAGATCCATGTCCTTTCTTACAGACACGACATCCATCAATCAAGTTGAGCACTGACTTTTCAATTCTACTCTTCTGGTCAGGTGAAATGGGGCACCTTTCTTTTGACATCAGCATTTCTCCCCAATTAATTTCCATCTTTGTCTAAACTGAACCTTGACTCGATACGGAGGCTTGATCCTCGGTCACAACTCCATATTAGGCCTTAACAGGCACGGCAACAACCACGGTCACAACACGCGGCGGTAGAAACAACGGCAAAGCGGCGGCTTGATCTTGAGCTTATTGACCCAATGAGCTTCCAAGGAACACTAGCGCCTAAACGATCCCATCAAACCTAAGATCGCTCGGTGCTACTACACTCTAAGTACCGACTTGCAGCGGTACTCTTACACACACGTGGGCTGAGCTTGCGCTTTACTTCGGGTACCGACTCTTGCCGACATCCTACCCCGAGGTATAGGTCCCTCGAGGCCTTCTCCAAGGAGTCTCCACTCCTCGGTCACTCATGCTACGAGACTCTATATAGACGCCTGTTTTCCGATTCCAACATCAGGTTGAAATTTGAGTGACCCCACAAACAAGCTACCAATCAGCTATCACTCACATGCATCAGCATATTAAAAGCCTTTCCTACTAACTATCCCATGACTCATCGCACCTTATCACTCCATACACAGACCATGCTCTGATACCACTTAAACGGGGATGTCACGCCCCGAACCTCGCGCGCACACATCCCACGGCGGTCGATCAAATATGCGACATCCCGGGATACGTCGCCGACCCATTCATTTATTTACGCATGCGGAGCGAAACAAATCTCGACAACATTTAACTTGGGATAGAAAAGCAGGCAATCAATCACCATATCAAACACTCATTTACAAACACATATGCTTAAATACAACTACGGGTTGTCTACAAAATAGACCGGCTCAACGAATGGGGAACTATCCTAAAACCAACTAGCGGGACACGTTCACCGATACTTCGGTCTCCACCTTTCCGAGACTTAGGGCTTCGGGTCCTCCACGACCGCCATCTAGGAACCTGAAATTTTAATCCCACAATAGGGATGAGACGATGTCTCGGCAAGTTCAACCCCCTAAACCCCTATTAGAAAGAAAATACGCCGGGTGGCCTAGCCACATCACACGAAGACTTACCTCGCATTAGCCTTCATCTGCAGGTTAGCATAATTTATATAATTCAACCACGTACAATTATGATAACCAAACAACCATGGCACAATCACATCATCAGGACAATTCAACCACTTGGATCGTCTCAGCGATCAATCGACTTGGCCGATTACATGTCATTCTAGCAAATCAATCATTGCTCTCAATTACGGCCCTATAGGAAGGTTTAACAACCAGTGGCAATCACGGCCCCACTCGGCACGACCTTTAATTAGGTGATCCATCACGGCCTCACTGGGCACGACCTCTCATAGGTGGTCCATCCCGGCCTCACTGGGCACGACCTCTCATAGGTGGTCCATCACGGCCTCACTAGGCACGACCTCTAATAGGTGGTCAATCACGGCCCCATTAGGCACGACCTCTCTTAGGTGGTTTATCACGGCCTCATTAGGCACAACCTCTCATAGGTGGTTCATCACGGCCTCACTAGGCACGACCTCCAATCGGTGGTTAATCACGGCCTCACTAGGCACGACCTCTAATAGGTGGTTAATCACGGCCAATCTCCCATCAATTCTCATACTTAGGGTTTTCTAAAGAATCCTCATAAATCGCAATCACACTCAATTCGCCACAACCAATCATCAATTTCAAATTCTACATGCACAGCAGCGATCGGCACGAAATTCTGAGCAAATAAGCTCCCAACGAAATTTTCGACTTTTAATAAATAATTAAATTTATTCCGAAAATTAATTAAATACTAATATTCATATTTTTCGCAATCCACATTCAATTTATAATACCCGACCATCGATTTCAAAATCCGAATACACAGAATGACCGGCACGAAATTCTGAGAATTTAAGGTCGACAAAATTTTCGGAATTTAATAAATAATTAAATTTATTCCGAAAATAATTAAATAATAATATTTTAATAATTTCGAATAATGATATATTATTAAATTATTACATAATTTCGAAATATTTAAATAAATCAAAAGTAAATTCCTTTATGTCACATCAAGGCTTATTTTAATATAAACCTTCATTTAGCCTTAAATTAAACTCACTTTAAGCTAATTAAACACATTAATATAATCCACACTTAAATAAATTAAACTAACCACCTAATCACAATTAACATAAACTAAGCACACCTAAAAGCATAATTAACCCTCTAAGCGAGGTTTAGTGAGTTAAACTCACTCAAATGACGAGCCGAGCGAACCAAAACGACGAGGACGACGCGAGGATCGACTTTCCTCAAGGCGGGCCGAGCATCCGGCTCGGGAAGGCGGCCAAAACGGGCCACGAAGGGGCTGCCATACCCATTTCTGCAGCTGCTGTCCATGGCTGAAAAAAAAGAAGATAAGCTCGGGTTGAGGCGAGGATGGGTCGGGGGAAAGTGGAGGAGTCGAACCGGACTAAGGCGAGACCCGAACGGTGGCCGGAGGGGGGCTGAACCGTAGCTCGAGCTAGCCGAACAACCGCTTGGAAGTGAAGACGGTGGCGGAGAGGCGAGGCGGACGACGGCGAGCGGACGTGCGACTACGTGCGTGAACGGCGGCGACAACGACGGCACCGGCGGCGAACGGAGAGCGACGAAGGAGGCGGACGAAGGCCGGCGTCGGGCTGCTGGTTTTCTTCCGTTCGGTTTCTCTCTCTCTCCTCTTTTTCAAAAATCCAACAAGCTCCCTTGATTCAAGGAAGAAGATGATGGTGATAGGCCACCTTTCCAAGAGCAAATCTCCACCGTCCACGTGTCACGATCTCAACCCTTGGCCTCAACCACCATGACATCATCTCATGTCATACCCCACTATCTCCAAACCTCCCACAACATTTTCCAATGGTTGCGATTTACTTTTCCATTGGGGTCCAATTCTTATGCATCAAATTCTTCAATTATAATCAATCCACTTCCAATTGAGTCCAAATTGAAGTCCATAAAATTAATCCAATGTCATCACACTTCAATTCACATATTCACTTGTCCGTAGAACCAACTTATGTCTCAAAAGCAAGACCAAATGCGGGTCTACTAATTTCTCGAGCTAAAATAGCCATTCTCTTATTAATTTGCTGAAAGACTCGGCTTGCATGAAAAATATTTCGAAGATGAATCAATGATCCTAAAATGATTTGTGACACACCCGAGACTTCCAATTTCTGAATTCGATCTCAATTCCACGGTTAATTTCACTTTGGCACGATACTGCGCGGCTCAACCTCAGGGTAGCCTTTAGAAATTTTCATGCATTCGACCTGTGGTTGATCATCTCAAGCCACAATGTACATCTTTGAAACATTGGCGACTTTCGGTTGTCGGGGTAATCTCGAGGTTTCAAATACGAACACGGGGTACCCAATCGATAGAAAAGTCGGTTTAGTGCGATCGACCAAGAATTGTGCGATCTAGTGGAATCACCCACACTCAATCACACACACCGTATCGAGTCGACCTATCTCCAATCTCTAATCGATTTTTATTTGTGCCGTAATGACCCTTGCATATTAGCTCGGTCGAAAGGTCGCTTCACAGTCAAATTCTCGAGTCGATGCATTAGAAACTCTTAACGGCTACACCCGATAGACTAGTTTCCACACGAGTGGCCAACTCAAGGAAAAGAACTATATGCGTGCCAACGAAATGCCGTCTCAATTAATTGAAAATAGAATCGGAAAATCGGGATGTCACACATGGTGACCCCGGCCAAAATTTACGTCGAAAGTTCATCGTAGCTTGCAAAAGGGCAAGAAATGACTGAAAGAGAAATCTATCTTGATGACCACCAACATCGTTACTCCTTACGGCATTGCAAAAATTAGGCACCGACTAGTTACAAGGTCGTGCCTTCATTCTCTTCTTGGATAGCTTTATTTATAGTTTTAAAAAATCACAAACGAAGCTATATTAAACTCATTTAAATTTTTTCTATGATTACTTTATTTATAGTTTTAAAAAACTAATTTTCAAATTAAAACCTTAAACCACCTCGAACTAGCTTTTGTTAGGTAAGTGTAATTTAAGTGCATTTCACTTGTAGTCATGAAGCTTCGCTGTATATCTTATGATGAAGTTATTGAACTCTAATTTTAATGGCCCAAGAAATTGAATATTTATCTTTTGCAATTAATGTGTTTTGACTAGAGTTCGATGCAAACATGGCCAACATGCCTCATGAAATCTAAGTGGATATCACATGTTTTTTTTTTTTTTTTGGTCCTAGTTTGAACTTATTTTGACTTACTTGAACTGTAAACTAATGTCATATGACTGTCACATAAGCACTTTATTTGGAAATTATTCAAATCTTGACAAGGATGCACTAATTGCGAAGAAATACCAACTTCGTATGGCATTAACGAAAGCTAAAAGTCTGCTAAAATGTATTGAAGTTTATTGATCAAAAGCGAAAAATTACTTTGTCATAAGTTGACACCCTAAAATATGGCACGTTCTCGCGAGTGAGGCTACACCTATCATAATGGTCGATCACGCGAGGCTTTCTCAATCAACGGCTATGATTGCATTGGGCCATAGACCCCAATCCAGAGGAGAACTCCTCTGGATGAACTCCTCAAGCCACAAGCTTTTAACCTTCTTGCCATCCCTCACCAATCGCGCTCCCATCCCATCGGAGTTCTCTTCTCTGGTGAAGAACTCCGCTCCCAAGTCCTGACCCCGCTTTTTCCACCACTTTCACCGTCTCTTCCTCTCTCGCTTCTCCTGCTTCTCTCGGTCACTCTCGCGCTTCAAGTTCTGGCGCATAAATATTGCGGTGCGGTTGGATCTGACACTGAGGATTTGCCCCTTTTTCTAGCGCGTAAATATTGCTGGGCTGAATTCTCCGTTTTGTCTCCGTTGACGTTTCTTGATTTGGTAACTCAGGCTTTGGGTTTTCGAATTGGGTCGGAAATCAGGATCTTTTTCTTTTTTTTTTTCTTTTTATCCTAATCTGGTGTAGAAGAAGGAGAAAAGTATCCACTTGAAAGCTCGCGAATTGGGTCCTTTTTTAATTCTTAGAGTAGGTAGAATTTTGGGATTAGGGCTTTGGAGGGGCCATATCTGAGGTCTGTAGATGGTTCGGGATTTGATTTGGGGCTGCTGATCCCATTTGTCGATTGGCAATTGGGTGGATTTTTTCGGTGAAATTTTTTTGATGTACCGAAAAGGTTTGCACAGTATAATGTCTTGGGCAAGCCCTGAAGATGTCTATCTATCTACTTCCCTCGCCAGCTATCTTAACAGTAAGATTTTTGCTTCAATTAAGCCGTGTATAGTTGTGTTTTTCGATCGATATCATTGCATCTTTGGCCAATTACTTATTTGCTCGCATGTCTTAAGGCTGAATTTTAGTGACTAAAGAGTACATAGTAGTTTTGGTAAGTCTGATGAGTTAGTCCGTTCAAATGCCTTTCGAGCTTCGTGTATTCTGGGACTGTCCTTTTTCTGTATGCTCGTCGAGATGCTATTATCCATCGCAGCTGGGTCAGTTGTCTAAACATTCCCGTAATGATGCTTCGAGTGATTTATAATCTGACTCGGTATAACTAAAGTTACAAAATTTTGTAAGGTTGAGATCTTAAAACAAGACCAGAGTGAGAGGAAGATGTGTGCGTTGAGAAATTGACTTTACTCGATGTAGAGTTATTAAATGTGGTGCGGAAGAAACACATTGTCTGAAAGTGATAGGATCAGCTATTTTTCCCGAAGAGGAAAGACAAATTGACTTAGATGAGTGAGCAATCACTCGTATGAAAATAGCTTCATGTAAGTTGCAGCATGAAATTCATTCTCTTCCTA
The DNA here is from genome assembly GCA_017140165.1 of Eucalyptus shirleyi. Taxonomy (NCBI): domain Eukaryota; kingdom Viridiplantae; phylum Streptophyta; class Magnoliopsida; order Myrtales; family Myrtaceae; genus Eucalyptus; species Eucalyptus shirleyi. The sequence continues at coordinate 44,277,073 of CM029451.1, read as the reverse complement.
ATCTGGCAAACACATAATAATTCTTCATTTTGGTCTGTTGCGATGTTTACATGCCTGAGAGATTCTTTGTTGTTGCCCTCATAGTCGTCGTATGTGTCATTGTTGTTGTCATTTTGATCATCTATAAAGCCTTAGCCTTGAGTTTTTTAAACTCTATCCCAACAACAAACAAATATTATGAAATGCAAAACGTATGTAATCCAGTTAAGTTGGATATGCCATCGTAAATAGACTTGTATAGGCATTGATTGGGAGTATCATCAGTTACAGCACATATCTTTTATTCTTTCCTTCTAGTTGATGTGGCAATTCCTGTTTTTGCTAATGTTTTTCAGGTAATAATTTAGAGTTCTATACAGTTGAAGGATTTTGCACCATTTTAGTGCCACAATGTAGTTGATTGGGAGGCATTAAATAATGTCAGATATTGAAATCTTTTGAAGATACCGACTGTTTGCTCGGGTGCTGATTATCATGGAATTTTAAGGCCACAATAACCATCTCATTGAAACGAGACTCCAAAAAAGTTGAATTTCATTCATGGGATACGTATTGCTACTGGTGTTGCTTTTTGCACAGGATTATCTTTATCTCCAATGACACATCCCCATCATCCATTGCGATCTAAAGTGAAGCAATGTCCTCTTAGATGCTGAGATGGTCGAACATGTTGGTGACTTTCAATTGGTATAGTTCCTCCTTAAGTTATCCCTTGATATTGTAGCTAATCAGATAGGCTCAGTGGGTCTAAGAGGGACAATTGGTTGCTCCACCAGGCAATATCATAGATGCTGAGGCGGTCGAATGTGTTGGTGACTCTAGATTGGCATGGTTCCTCCTCAGATCATCCGTTGATGTTGTAGCTAATCAAATGAGCTCAATGGGTCTAAGAGGAACAATTGTTTATGCTCCGCCAGGCAATCTCTTCCTGCCTCCCTCTGTCAAACCAAGAAAGTCTATTTACCTAAATGCTATCGAAGGATTTTTCTGTGAGGTTTGTAGCTGCATGATAACTCTAATGCGCATTAAATTCCTCTTTGGTGATCTGCACTCCTAATTTCATCTGCACTGTGATGTAGATGTGTGGCAGAATATGCAATCGAAAGCCTGATCAAGAGAAGGCGATGCCTACAGTTAATGGCATTCTCGTGCTAGAGATGTTCATGAGATTTTGTACCACCAATGACACATTCAAGGACAATTTGACGTTCATAGTCATGTGGCAGCATCTTTGCCTTAATGAGTGCGGGAAATTACAGACCACATTCTGCTTCAAGAAAGAGACCAATACATGTTTAGCATTGGCTTTCTGAAAGTATGGCTTATCTCAAAAGTATTTGGTCATGGTAAATGATATTGGAGTCGCTTGTTCCAGTGAAGTGTCTGGAAGACGGATGAGCATCAGCAGAGTTGCAAATCAGCTGCCATCAACGTGGGAGAAATTCTTTGCATTGGGTTTATATGGATAAGATGAAACTACCACAGGTGGTATTATGATTCGTTAACTTTTCTCTGCTCTGGCTATGACATGTTTAGTGTTGTTTATGAGTGCAGACATACACGAAAAATGCATAACCGCAGAGAAAATCATTTTTGTAAGAAGATCATAGTTGATTACAATTCCTCATCTTTATTGATATTGCACTAGCACAAGGCCTGGGATGCACAGTCTTGAGCATTGCTATCATGTTTCCAAGTCAATCTCTTAGTTATAAAGTTCCTTTGTTGGTGTTGATACTTTGGAAGTAAAAGATCAATCAACTACGGCCTACGGGAAATCTTAAGGTGATATTCATGATCGAGCTTTTTCCCTGCAGAAATAGTTGTTCTCAGATTTCGCTTAATCTCACTATAGTAATTATGTAAATATCTAACAAAAATAAAAGAGGCTGAGGTTCGAAAGTCATTTTATCATTGATAATAATTGTTGGATGCCTCCTGCTGTGTACTCTGTTCATTTTAATGAAGTGACAGAGTTTGGAATTGCATTCTTGTAAAATCCTAATTAGTGTCCTCTTTTATTGGATATTTATATTTCGCGCATTCTTGTTCAGAGGATTCCTAACTCATAGGAGAGTTCGTGGCTTCTGTAGCTTGACTAGGAATGGCTCTCCAATGCCCATTCCCAATCTGTTGTGCGAAATAACTGGAGATCGGTAATGTTGCAGTAAGGCAAAGTTAAGTCAGTTACAAGCTTCCTGAATGAGCAATGTTCCTCTAATTTCGGGACAAAGACATGGTACTCTGGAATCAGAAACTCCTGCTATGGATTCTCGCGTAGAATACTTCACAGGTCAATTTTCGTGCCCGCTGCAGTCCAACAATTGTTTAGTAGAATTAGTCTTTACTCAATTCTGGTAATTTAATTGTGTGCCCGATTCCACAGTTTAAGGACTGTTCTGATACTTGTAAACATTTCGCCTTTTTTATTCCATTCTCCTAAGGATGATAGGCCACCTTCCAACTGATGGAGAACCGTAACTCCGACCAACTGTCTACGGTCCACAAGAAAAAACTTTCAATCATGTTTAACTTGTGGTTTTGTTCTCATCTGCATCTAAGTCTCTGAAACGGAGTCAAGTTATTCATGAGGAGCATTTTGGACAGGCAAAAAGCATCTCGAGCATCCTTGATAGATAAACATTGGTGGACAAACCCAAGCCAAAATCAGTAGAGGAAGAAAATAATAGGGAAGAAATTGGGCATGGAAGCAAATGGGTCAAGACCGATTCCAAGCGTGAGTGGTTGCATCATAAGGAAGTGTAATTTGACGAACTTTGTAATCTTGGTGTTACAGCAACTCCTAGCTCACTTGTTCATTGTGGTGCTGCCACTTACAGTGCGCTGCATGAATGTTTTAATCAAAAGTCGTGTCTTGATTGGCAGCGACTTTCCTAGGCGAACATAAGCCCAAACTATGTTACGTTCAATGACTACTTGGTTTAAATATGTTTGCTGAAAATGAGAGGACATGTCAACGTTCCTGAATCAAACATAGCCATATATATGCACGACAATAGCAGAATCCTAAAAAATTGATCAGTCGATCCTTGATTTCAGTTATCATTTTGGAGTTGTAGAACTGCCTTCATCCGCTGCCTCATTACAATCTCAAGCTGAGAGGACGCCTTATGGTTTCATACTAAAAATTGTCAAAAGACAAACTCGGCTTTATAGACTTCTTAAAGGTTTTCACATATCCATATGCATTGTGTATGCAAATTTCAGTTCCTTGGAGATATAAGTCGATATCATCCTGAAAAAATTTACTTATTCATACGTTCGTCGGAGCATCCACGAACAGCCAGGAACATCAATGAGGGCTGATCTACTCCAACAATTGAAAACATCAACAATTCATCAACGGTGTATAAATAAATAACAAGAAAGTTGGGTAGAATGGAGTCTTGTGGTTGAGCCACATTATCAAAGCTGCACTCCCTACACTTCTCTACATTGATTAGATAAAAAAAAAAAAAAACTTGATTACTTATTTAGCATTGATGTTCGCAACAAATTTTTTAAAATTGGTTCATGTAATATGTAAAGTGGTCATTTCTCACGGGCTAAATATGTTGAACAATTAAAATGTGAAATCTTTGAATATCAAAGATAAAACAGCATGCGTTCCTATTTATTGTGTATTTGCTAGAAAAGTTTGTAATATAAAGAGGTCATCATTACTTATATATGTTGAGTAATGAGAGGTTACTCAGTTATTTATGTTTAATAATAAAATAATTATAATTTTTTTAATTTTTTAATTAAAAATGTGTAATTTCTTATGTATCGGTGGTTGCGGCGTGTGGTGAAACTTTGGGCTTGCATGTTTGTGTTCATTTTTTCTGTTCATGAACACAAAACCTGTTTTGTGTTCCGATGAACAAAAAAATAACAGAAACGCGTTTGTTTGCGTTTTTGTTCCAAATCTATCTTTTTGTTTCTAGGAACACATTTGGAAGAGAAAAAAGAAATAAAAAAAAATTGTTTCTTGTTTCCGAAACAATTTTTAAGAACAAATTTTCTCTCTCCTATTTTTTTTTCTTCTTTTTTGTTTCTTTGGCCGGTCGCTAACCTTGGCAATGGCCGTCGAGGGATGGTGACCTCACCGGAGCATCGCCGACCACCGGCAAGACTTGGGCTTGCCCAGATTCGGCGAGGTCGAGCTCGCCCAGCCACCGATGAGGCTCGGCGTCGTCAGACCACTGCCAGGTCGACATCGCCTGGCGGTGGCCTAGCGAGGCCGAACCTCGCTGGTGGTTGGGCGAGCTCGGTCTCGCCGAATTTGGGCACACCCGAGATCGCCTAGGCAAGGTGAGGCCGACCTCATGCTGGCCTGCGAGGCTCGGCCTTGCCGGATCTGGGTGAACCCGAGCTTGCTTAGCTAAGGTGAGGTCGAGCCTCGCCCAACCTCAGTGAGGCTCGGCCTTGCCGGGGGTCGACAAACCTCGTCGTGGCTAGGCGAGGTCGCCGGCCTGATTAGCCGATCACCGGCCATGGCTGAGGCCGGTGATCGGCTAAAAGAAGAAAAAAAGAAAAAAAAATGAAAGAAGAAAAGGGAAAATAAAATAAAAATATTAAAAAATTAAAAGAAACAAAAAAGAACACAAATTTACCAAACATGTTTCGTTTTTTTTTTAATTTTATTATTATTCTTGGAACAAGTTTACCAAACACGTTTTTCTGGTCAAAAATTGTTTTCTGGAACAAAAATAGTTTTTTCTAGTTCTGTTCCTTGGAATAATTTTTTAATAGAAACACAAACAAACGCACCATTCATGTTTGTGTGTGGCATTGTAGGCCAGATTATCATTGGTGAAACTTTAGTGGCTCATCAAATATTATATAACACAACCTTTTATGATATGTTATAATCTATAGTTATATACAAGTAAGAGTTTTGCATTAATCGTGTCAAAATATGAAAAACAGTCAATTCTATGGTACGTGCATAAAATGGAGTTTCGTCAACATATATGATTATTACATGTGTATTGGATATTAGTCGAAAAATGCTGGCGACGTTTTGATGCTTCTGGTATGTCTGGGGCCAAGAAGAATTCTGCACCTCTTGGAAATTGTTGGGAGTAAAAGTTCTAATCACAAACCTATTAAATTTCTCATTTCTTTTTCGGGGAAGAAGGGTAACGATTTTAGCATTTAACTTCTTTGCTCTTTCTATTCTAGATAAATATATGACGCCGCTTTGATGGAAATCAACCAGTACGATGACTCAAAAACAAGAAGAAAAAGAAGAAATAACCAACTGAAATAGGCTACAAGTATCACCGGTAAATATTACAGGGTCCTAGGCTGGCAATATGTTCTTCATTGGACTTCCACACAGCATATTAATCACTAGTAAATATAACTACTGAACGATTCTTTACATACATACATACATATATATATATATATAATTAACTCATAAATGGGTAAAGTATTTTAAAAGCAGCTGAATTATGCTAGAGGACTAGGAAACGACGGGTTTTGGAAGTGGACAGCTTGTAGTTAATAGATAAGGTCAATGGAGACTAGCGATTAATATTCTAGTGGAAAATCGAAATATTATTAATCATAATCCAGTGCATAATTCTATTAACGTGGACGTGAATTGGAAGCTGATGATCCTTTGGGTACTCTTTCTATGTACCTTTAATTAGTTAATGCGCAAATGCTTTTCTGATTAGACATCTTAAAGGACTTCTGAGTGAAGTACATGGATATCAACAGCGCGAGGCTAGTGGTCTTCCTTTAGCTTTGTAAATTGCGCGTCTCTTGGAATCTCTTTATTTAGCTTTTTCTTGGATTGGTCAAAGGAGGAGCAACTCAGCAACCACGTTGAAATTAATGGTCTTCCCATATAATTATTATAATCATACACTCGAAAATGTCTTGCTTAAATGATGTGTGTGAAACTTATATTATCACGTCTAAAAATGTTATGGTAGGAAACCTACACAAATTATATTATGAAAATTTTCATTTTCCATCTTATTGACTGCCATTAATTTGCTGTTTTCTCGTAGAAAGTTAACATTTAGTCCCGATTTTCTTTCTTTTTAATTTGACATGGACATAGGTTTGAGTTAATTTGAGAACTTTTTCAGTTGTGATTCCACCAAGAAAATCGTGAAGATCCGTTTTTTTTTTTTTTTTTTTCATTTTTCTAATATATATTTGGTTTGTGGAAAAAAATTGAACCAGAATTGAGCTATTGGAAATCATATTTATATTTTAGGCTAAGAAAGAATGACAACAAAAAATATTTACATTGTGCGAGATTCAACGAAATCTCGCTTTTCCTATTTTCATTCAAATATTGTTTCCAATCATCTACTTTTCCTGTTGTTGTTTTTTTTTTTTTTTTTTTTTTTACACGGCAATGAAAGCAAAATTTTTTACAAACTTTAAGAACTAAAAATATTTATACTTGCTGTTGGTTTCTATACATAGGTTTTCATTAGGGTGAACATTTATTAAAACTATAGAACAATAGGTCTACATATCATTGTCTTGTGCAGGTAGCATATATGGGCATTTTTTCCATGACGTCGGCTAATTCACAAAAAAGTTATCGAGCTCAATCAAAAGAGACCGTTGATCTAGTAATAATGATTATCGATAAATGTGTAACAATTATTTTCAGTCGTTCAACCTATTGTAATGAGCTCAGTAATTTTGCGGTGGTTTTTGCCCATAGCATTGCAGAAAAGCCTGAAGGGCTACAGGGGCTGATTTTTATTCGGGAACTCAATGCAAATTTCGACATACTTAAAACCTATGATCTATTATGATGAGTATCTTTCATCTCTCTCCTTGTATATTAAGTACAATATTTTATCTGGTTCAAGGGAGAGATAGAGTAATAATACCTCATAAACTAATGTAAATTCCCCAAGGGAAATAAATTATCCGGACCACATACATTGTTGCTCCTCATAAGTTAATTGACATGCGAATCATTCGTGAAGCCTACGTCTAAATGTTTCTAGTCCATGTTGACAAGTTATATCCATCCCGAAAACTAGAAGTCCCTTTCATTTGAATTTAGAATCCAACTTTTCTAATTTCTCCTTTTTCACATTAACTTTAAAGACTCGGGAAGTTAGAAAGGAGACCTTGGCGCATGCCACACTTTCATTTTCTCTTTTAAAATAGTATACGTCCCAAAGTAGCCTACAAACTATTAAATTAATAATTTAAAATTAAATGGTTATTTTGTATCAAGAAAAAACCAAAATAGATGACAAGTATCGCCATACTTTTCCAAACTTATAATGGAAATGACAGACTTTTTGTAGTGTAATTGGGTGTTTAACAAGAATAGTGTTAACGAGATAATTATAAAAAAATCATAAATTTATTGTATATGTATTATTTCAGTCCTCAACCTTTTAATTTTGTCAATTGAGTTCTAAACATTTTTCATGATTTGTCAATGTTTGGTTTCTACAACTTAACTAGGAATTGCTCTCCAATGTAAATTTGATGTATGAAATAATTAGATATGGGTAAGAAAGCAAAGTTAAGTTAGTTACGAGCTTCCTATACAAGCAATGTTCCACTATTTAGGGACACAGATATGGTAAATCTGGCATAAGAAGCTACTGTTTTTGTATTCGGCTTTCTCATGTAGAATCATGGAAGGTTAATTTCCACGCCAGGAGTGGTCCAACAACGGTTTAGTAGAATTAGCCTTACTCAATTCTGGTGATGTAATCGTGTGTGACTAATTTCACAATTAAGAATTGTCCCAATAGTTGTAAACATTCGCATTCTTTACTTCCACACCGCCAAGGATGAAAACCACTTTTCTACTGATGGAGAGTAGTAACTCCAAGCAATTGTCGATAGTCCAAAAGAAAGATACTTGTAATCATGTTTATCTTGTACAGTTTCATTCTCATTTGCATTTAAAAGTAGTTCAATGAAGTCAAATTATTCACAAGAAAATCTGCCCGCAAAATGCATCTCGAGCATTGTTGATCAATAAATACTTGGAGGATAATAGCAAGCCAAAAACAGTAGTGGCAGAAAAGAATGGGGAAGGAATTAAAGATGGAAGCAAATGGGTCCTAGTTGCATTACAAGAAGAAGCGATTTGACCTACTTTGTAATCTTGGTATTACAACCACTCCTAGCTTTACTTGTCCATTGGGTTGCTGTCGCTTTCAGCACGCTGCATGCATGCTTTAATCCCAAGCCATCTTGATCGGCAGAGACTTTCCTTAATTAACTGTGGAAACGCTTTTCAGACTAGACATCTTAAAGGATTTCAGGTGATGTATATTAGCTACGGCAATGCAATTGGCTCTCCGAAAGTCACGGCAAGTTCCGTGATGCATGGGTCTTGATTATTTCTATAATGTTTCCAAGTCAATCTTACTTTTGTTGGTGTTTATACCAATTTAGAAGAATAAGATAAATCAACCGTGATCCTTGGGAAATCTTAAAGTAAGATCCGCGACATAGCTTCTTCACTTTATGAAAATTTGTTCTCAGATTTTCCATGATAAAGCTTCTTCACTTTATATAAAGTCCTTAGCTTCTTCACTATATAGAAAGTTTTTCGCAGATTTTTCATGATTGTGTGAATATTTAACAAAAAGAAAAGAAGTGATTGTGTGGGGTTTCCTTCTTGTTAAATCCTAACTAGTCTCTCTCTCTCTTTTTTTTTTTTTTTAAAATTATATGTAGAAATTTATATATCAGGCTTTTTTCCTGATTCAGAGGAGAGTTTGGTTTCTGCACCTTGACTAGGAATCGCTCTCCAATGTCCATCCCCAAGTTAAACATTCCTCTGATTTCAGGATGAAGACATTATAGTCTGGAATAAGAAGTTGCTATTTTTGGATTCAGCTTTCTCATGTAGAATCTTTTGAAGGTTAGTTTCCGTGCCAGGGGTGGTCCAACAATGGTTTAGTAGAATTAGTCTTGCACAATTCTGGTGATGTAATCGGGTGTGTTTGATTTCACAATTAAGGATTCTTCCGATGCTTGAAAGCATTTCGCATTCTTTACTTCCACGCTGCCAAGGATGAAAGACCACTTGTCTAATAATGGAGACCCTAACTCCAAGCAACTGTCGGTGGTCCATAAGAAAATACTTGTAATCATGTTTATCTTGTACAATTTCATTCTCATTTGCATTTAAAAGTCGTTCAATGAAGTCAGATTATTCACGAGAAAATCTGCCCGCAAAATGCATCTCGAGCATTGTTGATTAATAAATACTTGGAGGATAATAGCAAGCCAAAATCAGTAGCGGCATAAAAGAATGGCGAAGGAATTAGAGATGGAAGCAAATGGGTCTAGTTGCATTACAAGAAGAAGCGATTTGACCTACTTTGGAATCTTGGTATCACAGTCACTCCTAACTTTGCTTGTTCCTTGAGGTGCTGCCGCTTCCAACACGCTGCATGCATGCTTTAATCAAAAGCCATCTTGATCGGCAGAGACTTTCTTTGAAAATTCAGGGACCGCTTGGGTCAGATATGTTTTTTTGAAAATCAAAGGGCATGTCCACATTGCTTAATTAACTGTGCAAATGCTTTTCAGACTGGACATCTTAAAGGATTTCAGGTGAAACACATGTAAATCAACAGCATGAGCCCAGTGCAAGTCTTTTGGAATATCTCTTTAGCTTTTTCTTTTGATTGGTCAAAGGATGAACAAATCAGCGCCTACCTTGAAATTAGGGGTCTTAACATATAATTATTATAATCACACGCTTGAAAAAGTCTTGCGTAAATAATGTGTGTGATTCCCTATAGACGTTAATCGATAATCACGTCTGAAAAAGTTATGGTAGGATACATGAATAAATCACATCATGGAAACTTTTATTTTCCATCTTTTTGACGGTTGCTAGTGGTCTATTTTCGTGATCAAACTTTAAAGTTTGGTCCTTATCTTGTTTATTTTTAATTTTATATGGATAGGTTTGAGTAAATTTCGACAACTTTTTCGGTTGTGATTCCACCAAAAAAAAAGAAAGATAGTGAAGACCTAATTTTTTTCCTTTTTTTTTTAATATATATTTGATTTGTGGAAAAAAATGAGAATGGAGATATTGAAAATCATTTTTTTTTTCATTTTAGGGTAAGAAAGAATGAAAATGAAAAACATTTACATTATGCGAGATTTAATGAAAACTCACCTTTCTTATTCTCATTCAGATATTTTTTTCCCATTATCTACTTTCCCATCAATGTTTTCTCTTTCTTACATAGCAATGAAGGCAAAAAATTTTACAGTCCTCATGGACTAAATATATCTATACTTGATGTTGGTTTCTATTTACAGATTTTCGTTAGGATGAACATTTATTAGCCATAGAAAAATAGATCTACATCTAAATGTCTTGTGCAAGTAATATTTATGGGCATTTTTGCCATGTCGAGGGCTAATTCATAATAAAAATTATTGGGTTCAATCAAACGCGACTATTGATCCAATAATAATATTTGTCAATCAACGTCTAATCACCGTTAGTCATTCAACCTCTTTTATAATTTTGCCATGGTTTTTTTCCCACGCCTTGTAGAAAGGCCCGAGGGTCTACTATGGCCGATTTTCCTGAGGAACTTGTGATGCAAATTTCGCAATATATGAACAATATAATCTATGATGATGCATAACTATCATATCTCTCCTTGTATATTAAGAACAATATTTTATCTGGTTTGAGAGAAATAGAGAAATTATACCTCATAAACTAATGCCAATTCCCCAAGGAAAATAAATTATCCAGACCTCATGCACTGTTAGTCCTCATAAAGTTACATGACACGCAAATCCTCTGTTAATCCTGCATCCACATGACTCCATTTTCTGACCCAAAAAAAAAAAAAAAGACTCCATTCTGACTAGTGAAGATTACGCCAAAAACTAATAGTCTTTTCCGTCTCAAAGTAGCCCACAAGCTATTAAATTCTTAATTTAATATTTAATGATTATTTCATTACAAGGATAAAAAAAAAACGACCACAATAGGTGACGAGTGTCGCTGTCCCAAACATATATCGGAAATGCTAGACTTCCGGTAATTGAGTGTTTAACAAGTATCTTGTTAATTAAATGCTTATCAAAATAGGTATACGGTGTGTGATAAACACCTTCCTAATTAGGACTAATCGGTTCCTGGTCCGATCTAGTTCCAAGGTGAAAACGGGAGGACCGGTTCCCAAATTCTAGGACATGGAATTGAACCGACCAGTCCTTTGGAATCCGGAACGGACGGACGGACCAGTCCGGTCGGTGGAACCAATAATTTTTTGTTTAGGGACAAAAATAAATTGCGAAAATGAATCTCTCCGTGGATGAGATAGGCAATATTCAAATTAAAAAATACAGGAAATTTGAATCTTCGATTCTGGACCATTGGCGAGGGACTTGGGGCTTAATACAAATGGAAATGAAAACGAAAGCTATGTCTGGCTGAGAGTACGGCCGAGCTTTGATTTTTTCAGTGGTCGGAAGGTAAAGCGGAAGGCGAAAAGGAATGTAAAGCACTAACAGAAAGTAAAAAGGGAATGACGAAGGAGGGGGAAAACAAGACCTAAGGGCAGAGGGGTTTTTCTTAGGTATTTTTCTTTTTTTTAATATCAACCGGTCCAGTCCAGTTCGGTTCCCACCTTAGAACAAGGAACCAGACTGACCAGCCACCAGTTCCAAGAATGGGAACTGGGAACTAGACCATTCTCTCCGGTAACCGCCTTGAACTAGTTGGTCTAGTCCGGTCTGGTCCGAACGGTTCCGTTGCACACCCTTATTTCTAATGGCATGTAATGTAACTTTATTTTTATTTTTTATTTTCTTTTGGAAGGTTTCATAATAGCAGGATAATACTTTCTGCTCAATTCTATCAATTGCAGTGGCTGTACATTTGCTTTGACAACACATTGTTAAGTCTCTCTCTCTCTCTCTCTCTCTCTCTCTCTCTCTCTCTCTCTCTCTCTGACTATGATTGCAAATTGCAATTACCTGTTCTGATTATACAGATTGACACTCAAATACAGGAACGTCACGGAGCCATTTGAATCTGCCTTTTTATGATTCTTCTTACTAATTAAATTATAGAGAGTTTGTCCATTTATGTTCTGACTTGATAACAAGTTTTACTCTTTTCCATATCAAATGCAGAAAGGAGGCTTGCGATGACAAGGGTTGCAATGAAATTACATAAATCAATTTATTGAAATTCTATTTGACAGTATTCAACTGCTGATAATAAGGTTCTTATAAAGTTCTGAGTTGCTAAGCTGTTTAAAAGGATAATATTTTTATTAAAAATATTCCTTTGCCAGGTCCTAAGGTAGAATAAGAGTATATTGTATAATATTTTTTTTATTATATATTATCTTTAAATTTGTATTTTATAAAGAACTGAATTTTTATTGCTTACTTATCCATGGATTATGATGAAAGTGAAGATTAAGGGAGAGGTATGTATTTTCTGTTCATAATTTTTTTTTCTGAATTTAATGGGGATTTGCTCATTTCAGAAAGTAAAAAACGAAATTGACAATTCAGGATTACACATTTTACAACGCCATAATTATGTAGTTTTCTAACGACTCATCACACACTACTTGTCTGTCTTGACCAAATTAATGATGAATGACGTCTAATGAAGAGCAATGTGGAAAGAACAAGTTGATGTTGAGGGTGCTTCTGGGTGGCTTCTGGTCATCTCATGCTTCTTTGGAATATGAGTGGTTCTGTTTGCTGTGTGCGAAGTACTTTAGATAGGTAGTGAAGATCATAGCATAAATTAACCAGGAGGAAATACTTTTAAAGGGTGGATTTTTCCTCTGCTTTGTCCATGGAGCACAGAGATTCATTGGCATAACACTATCTCATCATGCAAGGTAATTTTTTGGTAATATCTATGGGATTTATCAAAGCGGCGCTCTTTTGAGTCTCCATTTTATGTCATAAAGCAGAAGTCTCCATTTTAATCCCAACGAGTCAAGATTCTCACACATCTCGACAATTAACATGGGGCATAATCTTGCTAAAATTCCATGAACCGCTTGCAATAATCACTATCAAAATTTGTGGGAATCGCGGATTCGTAGTTTGTGCATTATTGATAGATTTTTGGACAATACCAAACAATACCAAGAACACGGCATTATTCGTAAGGTTCAAAGTGTCATCCTTCTTTAGATATTAATTAAAAGGTAAGCGAGGAATTTCTCTTTAATTTGCATGGAGCCAAAGCTTTTTCTCTTTTGTTTTGTTTTTTGGTCGGGGGAAGGGGCAAGAAACTACTGAGTTATGAAAAAGGAAGAAAAACTAGAATTCCACCCCCATCATAAAGGAAAAAGGCTCTTTAATGATCCCTGAGTAAAAGAAAGAGGAAAAAAACAAAAAAGTGGTTCCATGACTTCTGAGTCAAAAAGAAAAAAAAAGAAGAAAAGAGCGCGTCAAAAAGCTGCCTAGAAAAATCGACACTTTCCTATAAATCTCTTCATAGTTTCCACAGGTACCAAACCTGCATCTCATTTCATCCTGCCTTGCTTTCATATTTATTTGCTTCCTTGAGCTTTGAGTCATGAAACTTGTAAGCACGAGTTTTGTAGAGTTTCAATCATGCCATTTTCTTTTTGGTATTGCTCTTGCATTGTGCTTTAACCAAGTCTTATCCACCACCAATGAAACAGACAGTCGCATTACTTGCATTTAAGGCTGGCATAACCGAAGATCCTTTCGGTGTGCTCAACTCGTGGAATAATAGCATTGGGTTTTGCCAGTGGTATGGCATTACGTGTAGCCAGAAGCACCGAAGGGTCAGGGCCCTAGACTTGTCATCACAAAGACTCTCCGGATCAATCTCTCCTCATATTGGGAATCTCAGCTTCATAAGGGAAATGTGGCTTGTCAACAACAGTTTCGATCATGAAATCCCTCCACAAGTCGGTCAGCTGCGACGCCTTCGTCGCTTAAGACTAGACGACAATTCATTGGTTGGTGAAATTCCCAAAAACATATCGGGTTGCTCTAACCTTGTCACCCTCAATCTTCAAGACAATCGACTAACTGGAGAGATTCCTGGAGAGCTCAGTTCACTATCAAAGCTACAAGTGTTGGGTTTGTGTATTAATAATTTGACTGGGAGTGTGCCTTCCTCCTTCGGAAACTTATCTTTATTAGAGGTCTTTTATTTAGGCGACAACAACTTGGGTGGGAGCATTCCCCTAGTTGTAGGCCACCTTACAAACTTGCGACTCTTTTCCCTCAGAGGAAACAGATTGTCAGGTACAATTCCATCTTCGTTACTCAATCTCTCTTCGCTAGTTATTTTTGAAGTTGGAGACAACCAGATACTAGGGACTCTTCCCGCGGATATGGGCCTCAAACTCCCAGTTCTTGAATTTTTGGGGGTCTACATGAACCAACTTGAGGGGCCGATTCCCCCGTCGATATCGAATTGCACAAAACTAGGGGACCTTGAAGTTGCATATAACAAGTTTTCTGGGAATGTACCTTCTTTTGAAATTTTGCATGAGCTTCATTCACTTATAATCTTAAAGAATCAGCTTGGAGGTGGAAAACCTAGAGACTTAAGCTTCCTTTGCTCCTTGACCAACAAGACCAAATTACAACATGTGTTTATTTCACGTAACAAGTTTGGTGGGGTGTTACCAAAATGCATAGGTAATTTATCAACTGCTCTCATGAAACTTGCAATAAATGTCAATCAAATATCCGGTGAGATTCCAAAAGAAATCGGGAATCTTGTCAACCTAGATGTGTTGTTTGTGTATTCCAACCATCTTTCGGGTGGTATACCCTCAAACTTGGGGAATCTACAAAATCTAGCGGAACTGGACTTAAGTGATAACAATTTGCAAGGGACCATCCCATCTTCTTTTGGAAATCTAACCAAGTTGATTCAACTATATCTTTACGAGAACAACTTTCAAGGGCAAATTCCTTCCCATCTGTCAAACTGTCGGTCTCTTAATCTTCTTGATCTGTCTAATAACAATCTCAGTGGTGCCATACCCCCACAGCTTATAGGTCTCTCATCATTAGCGATCGTTTTGGACTTGTCTCATAACCATCTGACTGGGTTTCTACCCATAGAAGTTGGCAACTTGAGAGGTTTGACTGAGTTGGACATCTCGACAATTTGTTGGGAGGTGAAATCCCCAATAGTTTAGGTGATTGCAATTCATTGACAACATTGAGGATGGGGGGCAACTTCTTCCATGGGTCCATTCCTCAATCAATCAGATGGTTAGGAGGCATTGAAGAGATGGATCTTTCATGCAACAATTTGTCGGGTCAGATTCCAGAATTCTTAGCAATATTTCATTCCTTGAAAGTCTTGAATTTGTCGTATAATAAATTTGAAGGCAAGCTACCATGCAAAGGAGTCTTTCAGAATGCTACCGGTACTTCCATCATTGGGAACGATCAGCTTTGTGGCGGATTGCCAGAATTTCACCTCCCTAACTGCATCTCTAAAGGCTCTACGAGCAAAAAGATCAATATAATGATATTGTCTGTTTCCGTTATTTTGGAGTTCTTGGAACATCTCTTATTCTAGCTCTTATATGTCTTTTTTGGTTGAAGAAGAAAGTAAATAAACCAATTTCAAGTTCGACAAATGATTCATGTCCGAACGTATCTTATGGAGCACTCCTAAAAGCAAGCGACGGATTTTCTTCAATGAGTTTGATCGGTGTTGGAAGCTTTGGTTCTGTATATAGGGGGATACTCGAGGGTGATGGAACTATTGTTGCTGTGAAGGTGCTTCATTTAGGGTGTCGTGGTGCTCTGAAAAGCTTCATAGTTGAGTGTGAGGCATTAAAGAATATTCGACATCGAAATCTCTTAAAGATATTGACAGTTTGCTCGAGTATTGATTATCAAGGAAATGATTTTAAGGCCCTAGTCTATCAATTCATGGACAATGGGAACTTAGAAAGGTGGCTACATCCAAACCCAACATCATCTCATAGCAATGAGCTTCCAAAAAAGTTGAATTTCATTCGGAGGATAAATATTGCTATTGATGTTGCCTTTGCACTAGATTATCTTCATCACAGGTGCCACATCCCCATCATTCACTGTGATTTAAAACCAAGCAATGTCCTCTTAGATGCTCATATGGTCGCACATGTGGGCGACTTTGGATTGATGAAATTCCTTGTTGGATCATCCCTTGATGTTGTTGCTAATCAAATGAGCTCAGTGGGTCTTAGAGGGACAATTGGTTATGCTCCTCCAGGTAATCTCTCTACTTTCTATTCTAATGACATGTGCTCCACAATTTTTTTTTTTTTTTTAATGATTGGCACTCTTAATTTTATCTTCAATGCAATCTAAATATGGCGTAGAATATGCAATGGGATGCGAGATCTCAAGAGAAGGCGATGTCTACAGTTATGGCATCCTCTTACTAGAGATGTTCACGGGATTGAGTCCCACCGATGATAGATTCGGGGACAATTTGACTCTCCGTAGTTTTGTCACAACAGCTTTGCTTGAACGAGCCTTGGAAATTACAGATCACATTCTACTTCTAGAAAGAGAAAGTCGTTTCGATCCCAATAGTCCTCAGCATTGGCTTTGGGAAAGCAATGAGATATTTCAAGAGTGTTTGGTTATGGTATATAATATTGGAGTGGCTTGTTCAAATGAAGTGCCTACAAGACGGATGAGCATCGACAGTGTTGCAAATCAACTGCAAAAGATTAGGGAAAAGCTCTTTGCATTGGGTTTCCATGAACATGATGAACTACCACAGGTGACATGATATTTCTTAACCTCTTCCTTATCTTATTAGTTTTGCTTATGCTTGTGCAAATATACATTGTGAAATGTGCAGTAGAGTAGCAAATCAGTTCCGCATTTTCAATATGAGGTAATAGTCATTCCTCATCCGTATATGTGATAAGGTAGCATATGCCCCACAGTGCAAGGACCTTAAGTAACATCTGTTAAAATATGTCTCGAGTTTGAGAACATGGATGCAACTCAACCCTAATCGAACCGTGGGATAGTCAAGCCATATAAAAAAAGTCGGAATTGAACTTTGAAAATGTATTAGCTGGGGAGAAGCAGTTGTTTCTTTTAGGAGATAATAGTTGATTATCATTCCTCATCTGCACAGATTATTGCACTTGCATGTGGCCCATGATGCACAGTCTTGAGCATTGTTATGATTTTTTAAAAACTCTGTCTAAAAAAAAATAATTCAGTTCTTTTATCAGTATGAAGCTCATTAAGACGTATAAAATTGATTACCATCCGCTATTTTCAATTGATATCCATGATCAACCTTTCCAATGAATGAATAGTTGTTCTTAGCAGTTTGTTTTAACGCAGTAATTTTGTCTCCTTTTTTACTGGAAATTTATCCTTTCCCCTTGCAAATCCTAGCTTCTGTCTTGGCTTTCTAACTCAGAGGAGTGCTTGGTTTCTTTCTACAGCTTCGCTAGGAATCACTGTGCATCGCTGAAGTTGTGCGAGACAGTTGGAGATGAGTGATGTTACTGTCAAGCCAAGTATCTCTTTCGGATTCAGCTTCAATAAGCAAATGTTCTGTTTGCGAAGGAAAAATGATAGTCTGATTATGAATAGAATATATAGCTTTCTGATTCAGCTTCCTTATATGCAATAAATCGAGAACAGATCCGAATAGATCCATGGTTGCTATAATGGTTTAGCTTAAGTAGTCTTATCCCAATTCTGATCATGCAATCGGTGCTACTTGTGTTTCTCCATTGGGGAATGGATCGCCAGAACCGCTAATCCTAATGTATGCCAGTTTCATTACTCTTGTTTCTTCAAAATTTTCCTTTTTCCGTTCATTCATTTCTTTTCACAATAGAACTTGTTCGAGTGATACAAAATGCGTTCTGTCTGCTATCAATTCTAGCCAACCAGAAATTACCGGGACGTACCATCATGTCCTCATCAAGGAGAAGACCAATCGGCTCAAGACGAGAATGAACTATAGCCATTTCATTATGATGGACATAATCCCAGGCATGTGATATCGATGGTGATGCTTTCAGTCTCTGAAGAGAAAACTTGTATTCTTCGTCTCGTCACGTCCCTCATTCCTTACCCAGTCCTTTTGCAAGCTTCCAATGACCAAAACTCCATAAACAACCGCCTCCAAATCGACGCCAAGAATGTTGACACGTACCTGAACAAAGCTCGTCTGAGCATGGTGACCTGACCAAAATTACCTCGAAAGTTCATCTGTAGCTTTCAAAATGGCAGGACACGACTGGAAGAGAAATCTATGCTGAGGACCACCAACACCGTTATTCCTAACGGCACTGCAAAAATTAGGCACCGACCAGTTTCCAGGTCATGCCTTTATTCTCTTCTTGGATAGCTTTCAAGGACACAACATTCTAGAATTGATATGCTTTTAACTATTGTCACGTTTGGGATTTAACATTTGTTTCACGGTTAGCTGTTACTGTGCATAAGTCTACTATTGAGCACCTCAATTTATATAAAAAAAATACTAAACTAATTTAAATTTTTCTATGATTACTTTATTTATAGTTTTAAAAAAAAAACTAATTTTCAAACTAAAACGTTAAACCACCTTGAACTAGCTTTTGTTTGGTTTGAGTGCATTTCACTTGTAGTCACAAAGCTTCGGTGTATATCTTATGATGAAGTCATTGAACTTTCAATTTAATCACCCAAAATATTGAATATTCATTTTTTTGCAATTAATGTGTTTTGACTAAAGTTCGATACAAGCCAGCATGCCTCATGAAATATAAGTGGATACTACTTTTTTTTTGTCCTACTTTGAACTTATTTGAATTGTATGCTAATTGCATATGATTGTCGCATCAGCACTTTATCAAAAAGTTGTTGAAATCTTGATAAGAGTACATTAATCCCAAAAAAATACCAACTTCGTATAACATTAACGAAAGCTAAAAGTCCACTAAAATGTATCTAAATTTACTGATCGAAAGCGAAGATTACTCGGTCATAAGTTGACACTCTTAAATATGGCTTGGCAAGTGAGGCTACATCCATCATAATCGTTGATCAAGTGATTCAGCTCAATCGACGGCTATGATTGCATGGGGCCATAGACCCCAATCCAGAGGAGAACTCCTCTGGATGAACTCCTCAAAGCCGCTTTGACCTTCCTGCTATCCTCCCTCACCAGTCTCACTCCCATCGGAGTTCTCTCAGAAGAAGAACTC
Source organism: Eucalyptus shirleyi (assembly GCA_017140165.1). Classification (NCBI taxonomy): domain Eukaryota; kingdom Viridiplantae; phylum Streptophyta; class Magnoliopsida; order Myrtales; family Myrtaceae; genus Eucalyptus; species Eucalyptus shirleyi. Next base: position 44,257,862 of record CM029451.1, on the reverse strand, counting down.
CACTCCCAAAGTCCAGGCCCCCTTTTTCCCACCGCCTTCAGCGTCTTCTCCTCTCTCGCTTCTCCTGCTTCTCTCGGATCACTCTCGCGCTTTCCATTCCCTCAAGTTCCAGCGCGTAAACCCTTTTTCTTGCCCAATTCAAAGATCCACACACCGCACGGAAGTGATAGCTGGGCTGAATTCTCCGTTTTGTCTCCGCTGACTTTCTTGATTTGGTAACCAAGGTTTTGGGTTTTCGAATTGGGTCGGAGATCAGGATGGTCTTTTTTCGTTCCTAATCTGGCGGAGGAGGAGGAGAAAGTATCCACTTGAAAGCTCGCGAATTGGGTTATTTTTTAATTCTTAGGTTGAGGAGAGTGGGTGTGGTTTTTGGCGGGAATGAACCGGAGGAATCCGGGGCTGCTGATGCCATTTGTCAATTGGCAATTGGGTACATTTTTTCGGTTAATTTTTTTTTATATGCCAAAAAGGTTGGAGCAGTATAATTTCTTGGGCAGGCCCTGAAGATGTCTGTCTATCTACTTCCCTCGCTAGCTATCTTGACAGTAAGCTTTTTGCTTCAATTAAGCCATGTATAATTGTGATTTTCGCTTGATGTCATTGCGTCTTGGGCCAATTACCTATTTGCTTGCAAAGGGGGACTTTGAGTGACTAAAGAGCATGTATTAGATTCTGTAAGTCTGACGAATGAGTCCATTGGAATGCCTTTTGAGCTTGGTGTATTCTGGGATTGTCCTTTCTTTGTATGTTTGCCGAGATGCTATTATCTATCGCGGTTGTCAGTTGTCTAAACATTCTTGTAATGGTGCTTCAAGTGATTTATAATCTGACTCGGTACGACTAAAGTTACAAAATTTTGTTAGGTTGAGATCTTAAAACGAGACCATAGTGAGAGGAGGATGTCTGAGTTGGGAATTTGACTTTACTTGACATAGAGTTATTAAATGTGGTGCGGAAGAAACACATTGTCTGAAAATGATATGATCAGCTATTTTTCCTGAAGAGGAAAGACAAATTGAGTTAGATGAGCAAGCAACCACACATATGAAATTAGGTTTATATAACTCGCTGCATGAAGTGTAAGAGTTTTCCTAATGTGGACTACATTAATTGATACTGTAATTTACTGTTTTTATGGTTACCGTAAAAACATGATTGGTCTCAGGTGAGATAGAAGATTTCTTAATTTGTCTAATATGAGACCAGCTAATGTAGGCCGAGTTGAGCCTAGCCTGTAATGAGGGGGTTTGGCTAGAAACTTGCTCAAGTTTCTCCTCTAACCCTAATTCTCACATGTATCTTCACCTAAGGGGTGTTTACTTAATGCTAAACGTGAGGGGGTCGCCTCATTGAGCTAGTGATACAGAGGGTAATAGAGGAGAAAGACTTGATGCGTGGATCCCCTTGATATGTGGGTAATCCTTTTTCTGCTTTCGCTTTATGTTCAATGGATCCCAAAACAGGTGCGTTAATCTTTCTACTCAATTATGCATGTTTTTGTTCTAGTTATGGAGATCTTGGGATTGCGTGATTTGCATCCAACATATGGTATCAAAGCAACCATAACCCTAGAACTTGAACACATAAGATTTGTGCCCTAATTTGTGATTTTCGTATTTTTTGTTTAATAAAAATAAAATTAAATCACAAATTCAGACTGGGCTCGGCGAGACGAGCAAGACGGTTGACGGTGCGTCGCCGGGGGAGGCCTCATGCACCCCCCATGTGTGGCCATGCGCCGCCAGGGCGTCGGAGACACGCCCACGTGCGGTCACATGCCCTCATGCGCTCCCATGCGCGGGGCACGGCTCACGCGTGCGCTCCACGCGCCACGCACTCAGGCGCACGTGGGGGCGCGTGGAGCCTCTGTTCGGCGTGTGACTGGTGGCGTTGGATTTGTATGGCCGTCCTCTATCTTGTGGTGAATTTATTTTACATGTTCGATGATTTTATGGATGTGAAAATACATACAAAATCCTAAATACGTATATTTTTAGTATATTTTTGCGTATTCTTCTTGTATTTTATGTGATTTTGGAAATACAAGTGTGGGTTACAGATATGTTATCACATAAACATTATAATTGTGTGATTCATTAATAAAAATCAAACTTTATTATAAACTGAAGTTGGCTTAATGAGATACAACAATTATGGAATAGTAATTGAACTATGTATTGAGATGATGAGAAACAGTAAAATGTTATGAAACTTTTGGTGTTCATGTATACTCCTTTACATGCTGATAACCTTTGAATGATGGACGTCTTAAGAACCTATGACCAAACTTATTGTAATAATTAACACATTTGTTGAATCTGGGTAATGCATGTCGATTAAGTTATAGCATATTTTACCTAAATTCATCTTGTCACTTGTTAATGCCTATCAAGTTGAGCATTGCTTTATAGTTAAGGAGTACGCAGAGCAATAGTATTTACTATTATAGTTTAGATATTTTGTTCTATGATTTGACTCAATTTATAGGCTATTGATTGATGCAATGATATTTTTTATTTAAAATTGGCTAATATATTAGATGTTGGCCTTGGAGTCATGTTTGCTTTATGAAACTCATGAGTGATAATAGATCAGCTGTCAAACTTGTTGATTTGGTGTACTCTCTATTACTATTGATGTTAATTTGTGAGAGATCTTCTAGATCAACATTCTTTTTATGTTGTTCTAGTAATTTGTAATCGGGGTGCATAAGAGATGTTTTCTTCTCTGTTATGAGAAGTTTCTTGTGTTGTTGTGATCGGTAATCTCATTGAAATCTATCTTTCAAGTTTGCTATATATATATATATATATATATATATATATATATATATATATATATGTGTATGATTTATTTTTATTAATGAATAAGACAGTGTTATTAGCATGATATGTGATTTTGGTGATATGCCGCCCTTATCACTAAAGTTAAAATCACATGTATATGGTGTATGTGAGAAGTAAAGTTTATATCCCTGGTATGAGAGAATTTCAAGAATTCAATTGAGTAGTGATCGCCAAAGTGGCACGCTTGATTGGGTTTGAGAAATTTCGATCTTGTATGATGATTAGGATGTCTCTTGGTCTAATGCATAGTCATACTCCCAAAGGAGGTGACTGTGTATTAATCCATTGAGGGATATATGATGGTGTGGTGAAAGAGTGACTGATTCTAGTGATTCATATGCCTAAAAGTGATGAATTCATGAAGAATTGGAATATATTTTCATAACCGCTATCATGTGGGGAGTGTACAACTGCATGTCATTTATTTTGCCCAAAGGTGATTATATGATTATGCGTGTAACTCTCTGGATGTGTACTTGTACGTCAAGTTACACGGTGCTCACATGATACTAATTATATACATTGTTTGTTTTTCAATCACCTTTTATGTAATTAATAACTCCACTATTATTGAGATTTTTTTTACTGTTTCAAATTTTAAGTTGTGGATATTTGATTTGTTGCTTGAGAAAAAAGCAATAGAATTTTGTTTACTGTCCAAGAAGCGTTCCATTCTGGAACACTTGAAAAGAGGTTTGCCTGCGGACTGCACTGCTATAAGATGATGGAAGCCTTAATTGCTTGAAATTATGTCTTGTCTAATATTGAAATTAGGACATATATGCAAAGATTGTGTTTAAGTCCTAATGACATATACATCTTACATATGGTTAAAAGGTTGTTTCTAAAATTTTTCTATTTAAGGAAAATGACTGAAATAAAGAATAAACTGGTTAAAGTTAGTCTTGAAGGTTGTGAGGCCTAATAGTAGCGGTAAGTATTTTGGCAAGTATGACAATATTGGATTGCTTAAAGTGTCATTTGTCAAATACTTGGTAAATTCTCGGATGGTAATTTAATTACTATGCTTGAAAATCCTGACAAGAAGATTTGGCTAAAAGGTATAAAACATCATAATAAATATAGTGATGAGTATAATTAATAAGACTAATTTATCCGATCTTCTGTGGGCTAATATTATGAAAGCAACTTTTTTCACATACAAAATGTGTCTCTTATCAAAGTTGTTTCATAAACTTATTTTGAGTTATAGATTGGATATAGATTACTTGAATCATATTAAATTTAGAGGTATCATGCGGAAGTGAGATTATCTAATTCAATTTTAAGTGCGTTGCAATTCAGATCCATTCAGAATTATTTTATATCTTATCTAGATTGTTAAAGGGGTATTGATTTTATGACCCTAAAGAAGGTGCAAGAATTATGGAATCACATACTCTAAAGTTTCTAAAGATTGACGTAATTATAGAGAATAGCTGCTCTCAGACTATTAAAGATAATAGTATGATGGAGGTTACTGTGTTTTTGTTTTTACCTATACAGATAATTATAGAATCCCCTGTACCATAAACTAAACTTGTTAAGATTCAAGGTACTATTTTTGATATAGTTTATAATGAAATTTCTTAAACCTCTCAAGTGCAGAATGAAGTGATTGCAGCTTTATTAAGGAGATTTGTTAGGGAAAGACGATCAGTTATACCATCAGACTATATAGTCTATTTGTGAAAGCATGATCACAATATCCATTATATGGTTGATGTAATGGCATATTTATAAATGTCGTTTCTTATTCTCAATCAGGTATGTAATTAGATGCCATAAAAGGCAATATACAATCAATGAAATATCATAGTGTTTGGAAACTTACTGATTTGCCTAAAGATCACAAGTTCATTAATTACAAATTGGCGTATAAAACTAAAAGAATTTCAAAGAAAAATTGTAAAATTTAAAACCAAATTGGTAGCTAAAGTTTTCACTCTGAAAGATGGTGGATAGTTTATAGTGAAGAAATAATTATTTCTTTAAATATTCTTTCAAAGTGAACGTGTCATTAATAGCTCTTTTTGATTTGAAGTTACGTTAAATAAATACAAAATCTATATAGTGCAATTGGAGGATTTTGCAGCAGATTCAAATAAATTTGTGTGTAGACTGAAAAGTCTTATTCATAGTCTTAAGAAAGTTTCCAGACAATATTATTAAAGTTTCATAATGTTGTTATTTTGTTCAATTGAGAACAAAGTAATTTAATATACTGCAAGATTAGTGGAAGGAAATTTGTTTTTTCTCATACTCTATGTACATGATATTTTGTTTACAAGTAGTGACCTTAAGGCATCTTTTGTCTTTTGTACTGAGGTCCATAAGGATTGTTCTCACCATATAAATATTGGATTTTATTAGATTTATCTCAAAAGACATTTGCTGATTGTATTTTGGAAATATTCAATATATATCATTGCAAGTCAGGAATTGCTCCTGTTGTTAAGAGTGATGGACTGAATCTATCACATTGTCCTTATTTAAATATTGAGAAAATTTAATTAAATGGTGTACCTTGTGTCAGTACACTTAAAAGTATAATGTATGTTCAAATTTGCACTGTACTAAATATTATCTCTGTGATGGGACTTCTAGGTAGATATCGGTCAAATCAAGGACGTGATCACTGGGTTGCTGTCAAGAAGGTTTTAAGGTACTTAAAGAAGACATGAAATTATATGCTAATTTACAGACATGTTCAATTATTGCAGTTAGTAAGGTATTTAAATGTAAACTTTGCTGGCTGTTCTTGATGACATGCAATCAATAACGGAATACATATTTATATTAGCAGGAAGTACAGTAAATAAAGTTCAATGTTATCTTCTACTATGTAAGTAGTGTTAGTAACATTCTTTTAGGCTGTTACTTGGGCTATTAGGCTCCAGAACCTCATGAAGGAGTTAATCATTTTAACTTTATGGATAGACCCATACGGTTGTATTGAGATAACAAATTTGTAGTATTATTTATTTACTACAGAGGTCTCAAGGGGTCTAAATATATGGTGGTCAAAATTTTTGACCAAAAGGAAATGGTACAGAAATGTGACGTAATAATATAACATATTTTCACAGATGATATGGTTGCAGATCCACTAATTAAAGGCCTACGTCCATGTGTATTTGAGCAACATATCATTAGCATGGGCCTAGGAGCATTATGAGATGCTGTTATTTAGTGGGATCTATGTTTTATTTTTCTTCGAATAAAGTTTATATCTGTTTTGTTACAATTTAGTAACACTTTGATATATATATATATATATATATATATATATATATATATATATATATATATATATATATATATATATATATGTCAACTTTTGCATTCGACAAATATTTTTTGAATGGATTGTTATTATGTTGAATATATGTATTGTTGAAAGTCTCAAGGTATTGCTTAAACCTTGAGTGAAGGCTAGGGGCATCCGGGCATCCGGTTGTTAGCCTTGTGCATATGTCTTGTGATACATAAAGAAATGTTAACCGTAAGGACAATACATATGTGAGTTCATTGGAACCATAAAGCATTCTCTAGTGGCACAAGTTTTTTTATGTCGCCTAAAGTAAGAGAATGGTGACTGACAAATGGGATCTCTCTATGAGAGATGTTATCCATTTGCCACACTACCATATTGAATCCATATCAATAAAGTTGAGAGCACTCCTGACCATGGAAAGCTCTGTGTGTATATATGCAGTTACCGTCATGATTCGGTGTTTAAGACTTTATGGGATAGGATTGACTATTAAGAATTATCTCTAGACCAAATGTGTGCACATACGGTACGATTTCAATTAATATATTGAAAGTGGGAGAATGTAAGAGTTTTCCTAATGTAGACTACATTAATTGATATTGTAATTTACTGTTTTTATGGTTACCGTAAAAACATGATTGACTATTAAGAATTATCTCTAGACCAAATGTGTGCACATACGGTACGATTTCAATTAATATATTCAAAGTGGGAGAATGTAAGAGTTTTCCTAATGTAGACTACATTAATTGATATTGTAATTTACTGTTTTTATGGTTACCGTAAAAACATGGTTGGTCTAAAGTGAGATAGAATATTTCTTAATTAGTCTAATATGAGACTGGCTAGTATGGGCCGAGTTGAGCCTGGCCCGTAATGAGGGGGCCTAGCTGGAAACTTGCTCAAGTCTCTCTTCTAACCCTAATTCTCACATGTATGGGGCATTTACCTAATGCTAAACATGAGGGGGCTGCCTCATTGAGCTAGTGATACGGAGGGCAATAGAGGAGAAGGACTTGATGCGTGGATCCCCTTGATATGTGGGTAATCATTTTTCTGCTTCCGCTTTATGTTCGATGGATTCCAAAACAGATGCATTAATCTTTCTACTTTATTATGTATATTCTTGTTCTAGTTATGGAGATCTTGAGATTGCGTGATTTGCATCCAACATGAAGTTCATGCTTTTCCTAATCTGGCAAACACATAATATCATTTCATTTTGGTTTTTTACCATGTTTACGTGCTTGAGAGATTCTTTGTTGTTGCTCTCATAGTCATCATACGTGTCATCATTGTCATCATTCTGATCATCTAAAAAGCCTTAGGCTTGAGTTTTTTAAATTCTATCCCAACCTTCTATTCTGCCTCAATAAACAAATATTATGTAATCCACTTAAGTCGGATGTGGCAGTGATAAATATATTTGTATGGGCATTCAGTGGGAGTATCATTAGTCACAACACTTACCTTTTATTCTTTCCTTCTACTAAATGTGGCAATTGCTGTTTTTGCTAATGTTTTTCAGGTAATAATTTAGAGTTCTCTATGGTTGAACGATTTTGCGCCATTTTAGTGCCACAATATAGTTGGTTAGGAGGACTTAAAGAATATCGGATATTGAAATCTTTTGAAAATACTAACTGTTTTATTGGATGCTGATTATCATGGAAATGATTTTAGGCCACAAGATATCACTTTATGGGCTATGGAAGCCTGGAAATGTGGTTACACAACACCATCTCATTGAAACAAGACTCCAAAAAAGTTGTATTTTATTCATAGGATACATATTGCTACTGGTGTTGCTTTTTGCACGGGATTATCTTCATCACCCTTGACACATTCCCATCATCCATTGCAATCTAAAGCCAAGCAATGTCCTCTTAGATGCTGAGATGGTCGATCATGTTGGTGACTCTTAATTGGTATAGTTCCTCCTTAAGTTATCCCTTGATATTGTAGCTAATCAGATGAGCTCAGTGGGTCTAAGAGGGACAATTGGTTGCTCTACCAGGCCATATCATAGATGCCAAGATGGTCGAACGTGTTGGCAACTCAAGATTGCAATCTAAAGCCAAGCAATGTCCTCTTAGATGCCGAGATGTTGTAGCTAATCGGATGAGCTCAATGGATCTGAGAGGGCCATTGGTAATGCTTCGCCAGGCAATCTCTGTGACATCCAGATTTTTCAACCCTGTCTTCTACTGAATAAATCGGACATTTCATTAACGCGTCTTTAGGGTTATTCTCAGAGCCGATCACTCTCGAGATAACTAGACTATCTGGGGAAATGATTAAGGAATTTTAAAGCAATAGACTTGAGAACTCGATCAGGAATCGGCTTCTTGACCGTGTCCATCTTTAGAGATCACTACGGCACAGTTAAAAATCGATTTGAAATAAGAGAAAGACTGCATCGATACAGATATGTGACTAATCGTGGGTGACACCACTGAATTAGAAAATTCTCGTCGGCCGACGCTAGACTGATTTTCTTATTGTTTTGGTACCCTGTGTTCGTATTTGAATCCTCGAGATTTTCACGACAATCAAGAGTCGCCATTGAGTCGAGTGGGTTCATAGTGGCTCGAAGAAAATCGACCACGGGTCATTTGCCTTAAAAAGTTCTGAAAACTACCCGATAGTCTAGGTCATCCTAAAAACGCGCCGAATGAAAATTAACCGCCAATTCGAGTTTGATTTCAGAAATTGAAGTTTTGGCCATGTCACAATAAATTTTAGGAGCATTGACTCAGTCTCAGAAGATTTTTCGGAGATTCGGGAAATTTTACGGAAATTGGGTTTGGACGTCGCAGAAATTTGGCAGAAGTTCAGATTGGCTAAATTAATGGGAAATTCGACTTTCGGGTTGAGCCTGTGTGTGTCGGAAATTTATAGAAAATTTCTTGGGATTTTTCTACATCAAAATTGAACCTCAATTTGGAGAGATTGGAAATTGAAATTTAGTTCGAACTTAGTTAAAATCGAATCTTAAGATGGGGGTGTGCAACATTGGTATCAATTTGGATTTTTGGTGGATTCTTAGATGAGGAAAATTGTCAATTGAGGCATTGAAGTGCCAATTGATTTTTGTAGAGGTCAAATGAATTTAAATTAAGCAAGTTCAATGTCCAATTGAGGAGGGCTTGTGCCAAAATTCGTGTACCCCACAAAGCCACAACCTTTGGACCACTTTGTCTTCTAGAAGAGGGTGTTTTGATGGCCTATTGGAGGCCAAGTATTCTTACATGGCCAAGAGTGATTTTGGAAGATATTTTGTGAAATATCCAACCAAGTGGAGCCCAACTCTCACTCATCTCTATCCATCTCTTTCCTCTCACCGCCTCAACCGATCGGACTCTCCCTCCCCTTTTCATTTCGTGCGACATCTCCAACAGCCGCTGAAGAAGACCGAGCAAACCCCCTGCAACTCATGCAAGATTTTTTCCTCCACCGTTTCGGCCAGCACCTCCATGCGTCCTCTTCAGTCAACAACCGGAAGCACTGAAGCCTCTTTGTTGACTAAGCAGCAACCGTGAATCTCGAAGACCGAAGCTGCCCATCTTCAGCGTCGCACGCCAGCATCTCCACCGAAGACCCTGATCTCACGCCCGCAGCTCCTTAAGCACACGCGTCACCCCTCCACTCACGAAGACTCCACCGAACGCCATCTTCTCTCCATCCGCGGCCAGCTGTCCGCGATTCTGCTTCCCCGGTCAACCGTCGAAGACCACAGCAAGCACCGAAACCATTTTGTTGACTGAAGCTCCTCACCGCTTCGTGCGTCCAGCAAAGCAGCGTCCGCGAGCAGCTGCCGTCTTCAATCTTCTCCAGCACGTCGACCCAGCGAAGCCACGAAGTCTTGGACTGTTGAAACATTGAAGAAGCTCCAGTACACGAAGACCAAAGCTGCTGCTCGCTCAGCTCACGTCTTCAGCTGAAGCCGCGCTCGAATCCAGCTGCCAGGCATCCTTCACTCGGTCAACGAAGCAGCGAGTTCTCAGCTGGACGCCTCCGTGTTGACCCAACAGCTCACGCCTGCTGTTCCATTTTCGTGATGCCATCTCCAGCAGCCCAGTGAATTCCAGGCCCAGTCGTCCGTGTATCTTCAGCCCAAGACTAGATTCCACGCCCAACAAAGCCCATCTCCAGTTGAGCTTGCGTCAGCCCATCTGCAGAGGCATTTCCAGCCTAGCATCAATTGGATTGGAAGCCCCGCAATTTCAGTCTTTCGGCCCCAGCAAAGATAGGCCCAATTCAGTTTTATTTCAAGCCCATTTTCAGCAATTGTAGTCTTCAAGCCCAGTTTTTGAAGCCCAATCGCAGCTAGGCCCAAGTCTAAGAGCAAGCCCATTCCAGTGCAAGAACAAATCTCAATTGGGCTGAGATTTGTTGGGCCAAGTCCAAGGCCGGGTCCAAGTCCGCCGGTATTGTCGAAAGTTCGATTTCGGCCGCCGTCGCGTCGCCGTCGTGGTGATCCGGTCTTTGCTCATATCAAGTGAGTTGTTCTCACTAATGCTCTATTAGTTTGCTAATTACGCTTAGGGGTTGGTTAGATTTAATTAAATGCAATTAGGTGGTTATATTAGATTAAAACAATTAAATTAGTGACTTGAGGATGCATGTTAGGTGGTTAGAAATAGACATTAGCAAGTAGGCATGTCATGTTATTTATGGAACGAGTCTCGGTAATTTTTCGGGTTCGTATCGGCTTCCAATTAGGCTATAACGGGCCTAAGTTGGATTTATTGCATTTATTTAATATTTTTTTTCGTAATTATTTAATTAATTATTTATTTTCCGGAAATTAGGCTGGGATAGTCGACGACCGAAATTTTGTGCTGATTCCAATGGTACTTTCTGTTTATTTATTCGAGCATCAGATTATGAAATTTTAGTGAAATTGGTGAATCTGAGAATTTATCCTAAAATTGGGAAAATGTCGGTACTTTAAGGGAAAGTAACTGTGTGAGGTTGTGAGTTGGATTAAAGATTGCCAGGTGGGGCCGTGATGCCACTAGATTGAGAAAAATTGCCAGGTGGGGCCGTGATGCCACCAGATTGAGGAAAAATTGCCAGGTGGGGCCGTGATGCCACCAAGTTGAGAACATTTGCCAGGTGGGGCCGTGATGCCACCAAGTCTAGAAAATTTGCCGAGTGGGGCCGTGATTCCACTAAAAATAAATTATGCCTATAGGGTCGTGATTCAGAGTCAAGAATGAAGAGTCGGGATGACCATATAATGGTTTTGATGACATGTAATCGACTGAGTCGATTGATCGTTAAGTCGATCTGATTGATTGGGTACTATGATTATCAGTAGTTATTATTTGAACTGACTTGCAGGAAGGAAACTGAGGCCAAGGTAAGTCTTCTGACCCATGATGTGCCTAGGCAGCCCTCAGGGCGTATTAGTTTGCTAATCGGGTCTTAGTGGGTAGGACTCGCTGAGATGTGGTCTCATCGGTTATTGAATAACCATTTCAGGACCCTGAGGAAAAGCTGAGGAAGAAGAACCTGAAGGAGAGAAAGCATTTTGAAGTAGAAGATGATCCAGAGAGGGGTTTTGAGTACAACCCGGATGTGGATCGAGATCCCATCCCTTTTGTGCACCCTGTCTTAGTATAGATAGATGTGAGACTGTTATGCTGTAAATAATATTGTAAATATACTATAAGTTATGCTGTTAATGAAAGTGTGGTTGTAAATTTCAATATGAAAAATATGGCCTGCTTTTTTATCCCATTGTTTTATTGTCTGGAGATTTATAACTGCTTCCGCATGCGTATAAAAAAAGAAAAAAAGAAAGGGTCGGCGATAATTAGTCTTGGGATATCGCACTTTAATAATCGACCAAATGGAAGGATGGGCGCGTCCCCGAGGATCGGGGCATGACAATCTCTTCCTCCCTCCCTCTCTCAAACCAAGAAAGTCTATTTACCGAAAGGCTATTGAAGGATTTTTCTGTGAGGTTTGGTAGCTGCATGATAACTCTTATGTGCATTAAATTCCGATCTGCCCTAAGATGTAGATGTGTGCGGAATATGCAATTGAAAGCCTGGTCTCAAGAGAAGGCGATGCCTACATTTAGTGGCAATCTCTTGCCAGAGATGTTAACGGGATTTTGTACCACCGATGACACATTCGAGGACAATTCGATCTTCATAGTTTTGTGGCAACAACTTTGCCTCAATGAGTGCCAGAAATTATGGACCACATTCTGCTTCAAGAAAGAGACCAATACATCTTTAGCATTTGCTTTCTGAAAGTATGGCTTATCTCAAAAGTGTTTGGTCATGGTAAATGATATTGGAGTCGCTTGTTCCAGTGAAGTGTCTGGAAGACGGATGAGCATCAGCAGAGTTGCGAATCAGCTGCCATAGACGAGGGAGAAATTCTATGCATTGGGTTTACACAGACAAGATGAACTACCACAGGTGTTATTATGATTCGTTAACTTGTCTATGCACTGGCTATTAAATGTTTGGTGTTGTTTATGACTGCAGACATACAAGGAAAATGCATAACCGCAGAGAAAATCATTTTTGTAAGAAGATCATAGTTGATTACAATTCCTCATCTTTATTGATATTGCACTAGCACAAGGCCCGGGATGCACAGACTTGAGCATTGCTATCATGTTTCCAGGTCAATCTTCCTAGTTATAAAGTTCTTTTGTTGGTGTTGATACTTTGGAAGTAAAAGGTCAATCAACTACAGCATACGGGAAATCTTAAGGTGATATTCACGATCGAGCTTTTTCCCTGTAGAAATAGCTGTTCTCAGATTTCCCTTAATCTCACTATAGTAATTATGTAATTATCTAACAAAGATAAAAGAAGCTGGAATTTCAAAAGTCATTTTATAATTGATAATAATTGTTCGATGCCTCCTGCTGTATACTCTGTTCATTTTAATGAAGTGACAGAGTTTGGAATTTCTTTCTTGTAAAATCCGAAAAATCCGAATTAGTGTCGTCTTTTATTGGAAATTTATATCGCATGCATTCTTGTTCAAGAGGATTCCTAATTCAGAGGAGAGTTTTGTGGTTTCTGTAGCTTGACTAGGAATGGCTTTCCAATTTTTTGTGCGAAATAATTGGACATCGGTAATGTTGCAGTAAAGCAAAGGTAAGTCGGTTACAAGCTTCCTAAATGAGCATTGTTCCTCTAATGTTGGGACCGAGACATGATACTCTGGAATAAGAAACTCCTCCTATGGATTCTCACGTAGAATATTTCACAGGTGAATTTTCGTGCCCGCTGCGGTCCAACAATGGTTTAGTAGAACTAGTCTCTACTCGATTCTGGTGATTTAATCTTGTGTGCCTGATCTCACAATTAAGGACTGTTCCAATACTTGTAAACATTTCGTTTGTTTTATTCCATTCTCCTAAGGATGATACACCACCTTTCCAACTGATGAAGAACATTAACTTCAAGCAACTGTCAATGGTAAGAAAATACTTTTAATCGTGTTTGACTTGTGTGGTTTCGTTCTCATCTGCATCTAAGAGTGTGAAACGAAGTCAAGTTATTCACAAGGAGCATTATTGACCGGCAAATTGCATATTGAGCATCGTTGATAGATAAACATTGGTGGAAAAACCCAAGCCAAAATCAGTAGAGGAAGAAAATGGGTCAAGACGGATTCCAAGTGTGAGTGGTTGCATCATGAGGAAGTGTCATTTGACGAACTTGGTAGTCTTGGTATTGCAGCAACTCCTAGCTCACTTGTTCATTGTGGTGCTGCCACTTGGGCTGCTTAAATGTTTTGATCAAAAGCCGTATATTGATCTTGTCCAAAAAAAAAAAGAAAAGCCGTATATTGATCGGCAGTGACTTTCCTAGACGAACGGAAGTCCAAACTATGTTACATTCAATGACTACTTGGGTCAAATATGTTTGCTGAAAATGAAATGACATGTCAACGTTCCCGAGTCAGTCATATGGATGACATTAGCAGAATCCTAAAAAATTGATCAGTCAATCCTTGATTCAGTTATCGTTTTGGAGATGTAGAACTGCCTTCATATGCTGCCTCATTACAATCATAAGGTGAGAGGACCCTTACAGTTTCATTCTCAAAATTGTCAAAAGACAAACTTATCTCTATAGACTTCTTATGGGTTTTCACGTGTTATGGGTTTTCACATGTCCACATGCCTTGTGGATGCACATTTCAGTTCCATGGAGATATAAGGCCGTATCATCCTGGAACGATTCACTTTTTTGTATGTTTATCGGAGCATCCACCAATAGCTAGGAGCATCGATAAGGGCTGATCTACTCCAACAATGGAAAGCATCAACAATTCATCAACGGTGTACAAATAGATAACAAGAAAGTGGGGTAGAATGGAAGTCTTGTGGTTGAGCCTCATCATCAAAGCTGGATTCCCTTCCACTTCTCTACATCGGTAAGATTAAAAAAAAAAAAAATCTTAATTACATATTTAGCATTGATGTTACTAATAAAATATTTTAAAATTCGTTCATGTGATATATAACGAGGTCATTTCTCACAAGATAAATATGTTGAACCATTGAAATGTGAAATCTTTGAATATTAAAGATAAAGCAGGTAAGGAGTTCCACAATTGTATTGCCCGTTTTTCCTTTGGTGCGCTCTGTCACATCATCCGAAAGAATAGGAATGATATCCTTTTCAAGGGTGAGCCCGTTTCTATCTCGACTATGAAGAAGCACCTTCTCAAAGTCATTCAAGATAAAGCTCTCACCTACAGGAATGTGGATACTCCACTAGAAATAGAAAATTACAACGATACTGGGAGTTAGATTTCTCCATCTACTCCTCTGCTGGTTGAACTCTGGCTGGTTAGACCCTTGGTATTTTTTGGGTGTGCCAGCGCCTCTTGTACTGGTTTGGTTCTTTTGCTTGCCGATTGGCTTTCTTCTATCGGCTTCCTTCCACTCTCTATGAGCATGTTCATTGAGAGTGTTAGTTTTTTGAAGCCGAGGGTTGTATAGTTTTCCTTCCCCCTTATATCTATTTCTTACCTTACAAAAAAAAAAAAAAGAAGATAAAGGAGCATGCATTCCTATTTCTTGTGCATTAGCTAGAAAAGTTTGCAATATAAATAGGTCATCATTAACTAATTATATAGGTTGAGTAGTAAGTGGTTACTTAGTAATTTATTTTCGCTAATAAAAAAATACTAATTGTTTAATCTTTTAATAAAAAATGCATAATCTCTTATGCATCAGTGGTTGCGGCATGTGGTGAAACTTCATGTTCTTGATGCAGCGCTGTAGGCCAGATTATCATTGGTGAAACTCTAATGGCTCATCAAATATTATATAACACATGTTATGATATGTTATAATCTATAGTTACATATAAGTAAGAGTTTTGCATTAATTGTGTCAAAATATGAAAAACAATCAATTCCATGATACACGCATAGAATATAATTTGACATGCATAGTGACTATTAGACAAAAAATGCTAGAGAGGTTTTGATGCTTCTAGTATGTTTGTGGCTAAGAATGTAGAAACTTAGGGTGTGTTATGTAACCATTATGTTCCTGAGAATAATTTTTGCTTAAAAATATTCTTTTTTATTTTGTTCCCTAGATGAGTTTCTGAGTATTTGAAAGCATTTAGTAATTACCTAAAAATTTTATTCCTGGAATAAAAATGTATTTGGTATATAATTACCTAAAAATTTTATTCCTAGAATAAAAATGTATTTGGTATATAATTACCTAAAAATTTTATTCCTGGAATAAAAATGTATTTGGTATAACTCTTAAAATTTTGGGTTAATACCCTAAAAAAAATCAAAATTGGTGTATTTGTGACAAATTTAGCCCAAATTATTTTTTTTACCACGAAAAACCTTAAATTGGTACACTTGTGACAAATTTATCCTAAATGATCACAAAAAATCACAAAGTGATATACTTGTGACAAATTTACCTCAAACCAATTTGTTTGACCGTCAAAAACCCCATATTGGTGCATTTGTGATAAATATACATTCTATTTAATTAGATTAATATCGCAAAAAACCACAAAAATGGTATAGCTATGGTAGAGAGTAAAATCCCAAACCAGTACATAAGTCAACTATCACATGTCAATCAACTCATCAATTTGACATTAAAATTTAATAGAAACTAACAAAGGGTAAATTTGTTACAAGTGTATCAATTTGGGATAAATTTGTCAAATGTGGGTAATTAGTTTGGGTAAATTAAAATTTAATAGAAATTAACAGAAGGTAAATTTGTTATAAGTGTATCAATTTGGGGTAAATTTATCAAATGTGTATCAATTTTGGGTTTTTGGTAGTTAAAAAATTAGTTTTGGGTAAATTTTACCAGTTTTGAGTTTTTTAGGGTATTAACACTAATTTTTTTTTTTGTAACTTAGAATTTCTTTTAATTTTTTTAAATATATATATTTTTTCCTTTTCTTCTTCCTTCTAGCTAGTTGCCGGCTATGGCAATGGTTGACGGTCGGCTGGGCGAGGTTAGCTTGGCCACCGGTGAGGCTTGACCTTGCCTAGACAATGCAAGATCGACATCACCTTAGCCTAGCAAGGCTCCAGCAAGCTTGCTATGCCTTGCCCAGCTGGTTGTTGGCCAATCCCATGGTTGACAACTAGGTGGGATGAGGAAGAAGAGAAAAGGAAAGAAAAGGAAAAGAAGAAAAGAAAAGTGGAAAAAAAAAATAGTTCGGCTTGATATGGAATTGTTTTCGAGAACAAAGAGCAACTTTTTTTTTTTTTTGCTTCTTAATTTTGTTCAAAATCTATTCCTACAAACAAAAAAGTGACCAAATAGATTTTTATTTTTTTGTTTTTGTTTCGGGGAACAAAAGATTTGAATCAAACACTATTTGACACATTGCCAACAGACCCTTAACATTATATCTCACCAGCAGAAGAATTCATTCTGCACCTCTCTCAGAAATTGTTGGAAGTAAAAGTTCCAATTACAAACCGTTAAATTTCTCGGCTGTCTTTCGGGGAAGAAGGTAAACAATTTTAGCATTTCACTTCTTTGCTCTTTCTATACTAGATAAATGTGATTACCCAAAAAGAAAAAAAAAAGAAAAATTGACCGAAAGAGGGAACAAGTATCACTGGTAAATATTAGAAGGTCCTCCGCAGGCAATAGTTCTTCATTGGACGTCAATACAGCATGTTATTTGCTAGTAAATATAAATGCTAAACGATCCTCTCTCTCTCTCTCTCTCTCTCTCTCTCTCTCTCTCTCTCTCTTTGATATTTAATTAACTCATTAACGGGTAAAGTATGGCGAAAAGCCGCTAAATTATGCTAGAGGACTAGAAAAACACAGGTTTTCGAAGTGGACAGCTCGAGTACTTAATTTGATGTGATTCCCGTAGTTAATATGTAAGGTCAATGGAGAATACCGATAAATATTCAAGTATAGTGGAAAATCGAGATACCAACGTGATCGTAATCATAATCATAATCCAGTGTATAATTTATTAACGTGGACGTGAAGGGGAAGTTGATGATCCTTTGGGGACTCTTTTCATGGACCTTTAATTAGTTAATGTGTAAATTATTTTCTGATTAAACATCTTAAAGGACTTCCGAGTCAAACACATGGATATCAACAGCGCGAGGCCAGTGGTCCTCCTTCCTCCTTTAGCTTTGTAAATTGCGTTCCTCTGGGAATCTCTTTGTTTATCTTTTTCTAAGATTAGTCAAAGGAATTAATGATCTTTCCATATAATTATTATAATCATACACTCGAAAAAAATTCACTTTTCTTATTTTCATTCATTTATTGTTTCCAATCATCTACTTTTTCCATTGTTGTTTTTTTTTTCTTACACGGCAATGAAGGCAAAAAAGTTGACAACCTTATGAACTAAACATATCTATACTTGATGTTGGTTTCTATACATAGACTTTCGTTAGGATGAAAATTTATTAGTGATGATTTTAATTGGGGATGGGCTTAAGGCCCGTCCGCCCATGCTGGGTCCAAAAGGCTCGGCCCACGGGAATAGGGCCCGTGGATGGGGGGACATATAAAAGGGAGGAGAGAGAGAGAGAGAGAAGGCATTAGTTGGAAATAACGTACGTCTTTTCTTCTTACGCTCTCTCTCTCTCAAAAGGAAAAACAGTAAGCATACGACGCGATTTTCTTCCGTTCTAGGCTTCATCGAATCGAACAGGACCGTTTCTCTTCTTCTTGTCGGCGTTGGTGCTTAATCTGTGGCTAACAAGGTACGCTCGAATCCGTGGTGTGCTTTACGATCGGTGATGCGTGTTCTCCCGGGCTTCGTCTTCCGCATTGATTAGGGGTTCGATTCGGTGTCGAATCCGGTTTTCGGGGATCCGTTATTCCCAACATTGGTATCAAAGCCCTAGTTCACGTTTTTCCCGATCAATTCTGATGTTTTTGATTGATTTTTCGCAAAAAGAACTTCGGCCGTACGGATCAAGGCAAAAATCCCGCCACCCGAGCGCTTTTCGGCCATTTTTCTGAGTTTTCGTAAGTCGAAATCAAATTGTGATGGCATAGGAAGAAAGGCGACATCGAGACGAGTCCGGCGATACGTTGACCGCTGCCGGGCGACGCCGCACGCTCCCACACGCGCGGCTGGAAGGCGCTGCGCGTGGGCGCGTCGCGCCGGTCGGCGAACTGGCGCGTGCACGCCGCCGGCGGGCGAACCGGCACGCGCCGGTCCGCGGACCGACGTGTGCTGACGTCACGCAATGACGTCATCGTGACGTCATCCAACGGTCGGTAACCGTTCGGATGACGTCACCGATGACGTCATCGATGACGATGTTTCGCCGGGCAGTCACCGGCCGGCTACTCGACCCGACCGGAGACCCGACTCGACTCGCTGACGCAGGCACGTGCCCGGCACATGCCAGATGACGTCTGCGTGACGTCATCCCCCGCACGCGCGCGGCACGTGCGTCGGTCCGCGCGAGCGGTTCGACCGGCCCGACCGGTCTGTCCGGTCCGACCCGCGCTCCCGTTGATTCGACCCGTTGACCGTTGACCATTGACTTTGACCGTTGACCAAAAAAAAAAAGGAAAAGAATGTGTTTCTTTTTCAATTAAGTCTATGTGGATTATAATGTGATCCCTTATTTGTTCTGCATTTGTTGCAGGAACTATGCCTCCCCTAAGGTTGCGCACACCTATTCGCGTAGTTACCGATGAACAAAAGGATAGGCTGTCTAAGTTGATAGCTGAACTGACTGATCATCGATGGGAGAGAGGTGATTTAATTGATCATGTCCTTGAAGTCAATGGGAAAATTCAACAGGTCATGTGGAACGGTTGTCCTATGTCACAGTCAGAGATGGTGCGATTTTTCATAAACACTCTTCCACCTGAATGGCAAGATGTGTTGAATCGCATATAGGATCTCAATGGAGCTGCTTTCTATAAGAAAATAGTGATGGACTTTGTAAATGAATATTACTGTATTGTTACAAGGGAAAAGATCAAGAAATTGAACAAAAGATGATCTTTCCCAGTTCGTGTGCTGACTTTGTGTTAGTTGTATTGACTGATATATATTAAGTGTGCTTTGTGGACAACTTTATGTAATGATTACTACCTAATTGTGTTAATTGAAAGCATTATTTTTTTTAATTGTATGTCAATTATCTGTTGCTTTCTGTTATTGCTAATTGCTGTGGGTAATTAGCTGTGGGTAGTTTTTAGAAGTTTTTGTAGCTTTATAGAATTGATTTTGCATATGACAATCATATTAATGATAGTTTTAAGTTAGGATTTTTGGAGGATGATTGGAAACGTAATGACCTTTTGATTTTGAAGCCTTACTTGAAATTATTCATTAATATGATGGGTCTATGTAAATAGGGATGCATAAATGAGAGACATTAATAATTCGTGCATATTTGTCTGATTTGTTCAGATCAATGGCTTCAGCCAGAAAGAGCATAGTTACCGAGCTAAACAAAGGTGAAAAGCTCAATGGAGACAACTATGAAATTTGGCAAATGAAAATCCAGTATGTGCTGGAAGAGCAAGAAGCACTTCAGGCTCTTGTCATGACCATGGTAGAACCTGAAGAGAGAACCACTGTATAGCACAAAAGAGACAAAGAAGCTTTTTCTTCGTGGAAAGAATGAACTCTCTAGCTCGCATCACGTTGCTGAGCAGCATGGAAAATGACGTCATGTGAGAGTTTCGGCGTTTTGAAAATGCCAAGGAAATGTGGGAGGCATTGGCAGCTAGATTTGGTCATACTTCGGTGACTAAACTGAGACAGCTCACTATCAGATTTGACTCTTATAAGAAGCCTCATGGTCAAACCATGAAGTAACATCTTAGAAAGATGTCAAACATGATAACTGAGCTGAGAGATGCTGGCCATGTCCTCACAGATGAGCAGCAAGTGCAAGCAGTGATTCGTTCCTTGCCTCAGAGTTGGGAGCATATGAAGGTGCACCTGACTCATAATGAAAATATCAAAACCTTTGAGGATGCAATGCGTCATCTTGAGCTGGAAGAGGACCGCCTGTTGGCGGCTAAGCCGGATGCTGAACTCTATCATGCTAGTTCTAGCTCAAATGGAGCTTCGAGCTCCAAACGCAAGCGCCCTAACTGGTTTGATAAGGGGAAAGGCAAGGAAGATGCAGGTCCTTCAGGGAAGAAACCCAAATTTAACCAATATGGAAGAGGGAAGCGTCCTCGCATGAAAAAGCTTGCAATGGTGAAATGCTACAACTGTGACAAGAAGGGTGACTATGCTCGCGACTGTCGTGAGCCAAAGAAGGTATACACCCATTGTACTTTTCAGAACTTTGCTTATGTGTCGAGTTCTATGTTCTTAACTGAGTCTAATCCTTTGTGGACTGTGGATTCAGGAGCAATGGACCATGTAGCGAAGGATAGAGGATCCTTCGTGGAATTCCGACGAGTACCAACTGGAACTAAGTGGATCTATGTGGGAAACAACTCCAGAGCTGAAGTAAAAGGAATTGGCACATGCCAACTGAATATGCGTGGTGGACGCACTTTGTTCCTTCATGATGTGTTGTATGCTCCGGAGATTCGTCGGAATTTAGTGTCTGTATTAGTGTTGGTTAAATTAGGTTTTAATATGAACTTCTATAGTAGATGTGTGAATTTGTTTTTGGATACAAATTACTATGGTTGTGGTTATTTTTTGGATGGTTTTATTGTATTAAATATTGATTATGTTAATGCTAATGTTTGTTATTCCCTTCTCATGTCTTCTAATAAATATGATAATGATGTGAATGTGTGGCATGCTAGGCTTAGTCACATTGGCCAACAGCGTATGAATAGACTAGCCAAAGAGGGCTTGTTGGCCAATATTGAAAAAGTCGATTTGTCCATATGTAAGCATTGCCTAGAAGGGAAAACGACAAGGAAACCATTTGGAAAAAGAAAAAGAGCTGAATTTCCTCTACATTTAATCCATTCTGATGTCTGTGATCCAATGAATGTGAAAGGAAGGCATGGGGTTGTTTATTTCATCACTTTTATTGATGATTATACTTGATTCGGATATGTCTATTTGATTACTCATAAGTCTGAAGCAATAAGTTGTTTCAAAAGGTTTATGAACCTGGTAGAGAATCAATTAGATAAGAAAATAAAAGCATTGAGATCTGATCGAGGTCGAGAATATTTATCTGATGAGTTCAGAAAATTGTGTGATGAAAAAGGAATAGAAAGACAGTTGTCTATTCCGTACACTCCTCAACAAAATGGTGTTGCGGAAAGAAGAAACAGAACCCTACTAAAAATGGTTAGGTCCATGATGGCGCATGCTAACTTGCCTATCACCTTTTGGAGTGATGCATTGTTAACTGCTGCGTATATACTTAACCAAGTGCCTTCCAAATCGGTTACTTCCACTCCATATGAGTTATGGACAGGTAGAAAACCAGACTTGAGTTTTCTTAAGCCATGGGGTTGTGCTGCTTATACACATGAGTCCTCCTCTCACAAGTTTGGGAAATTGGGTCCTAGAGGGAAGAAGAGTATTTTCATAAGATACTCGAAACACTCGAAAGGGTATGTGTTCGTTGGTGAGCAGGAAAGTGGGAGTATAACTGAATTTGAATCACGAGATGTCACATTCTTAGAGGATGAGTTTCCTAAGAAGGGCGAAATAAGGGAAGACCACTCCTTATTTGAGACCTTGGATCAAGATAATGATATTAATGGAGTTCGTCCAAGTTGGAGTAATATGAGAAGTGATCAATTACAACCACATGATGAGATGACGTCATCATTATCTAATCCAAGTGGGAGCATGATGGAGAATTATGTACAAAGTGTACAATCTCCCATACGGCGAACAAGTCGCCAAAGTATTCCCCGTCGACGTTTTGATATTGAAGGGGAAACTTTTATGGTTGCTCCACAAGATGAGGATGAGCTAAGAAATATCAATGAGGCTCTGAATTGCCCTAGTAAAGAAAAATGGATTCATGCAATGGAAGAGGAAATTGAGTCAATGAAATCAAACCAAGTCTGGGAGTTGGTTGATCTTCCAAAAGGACGCAAAGCTATTGGGAACAAATGGGTTCTCAAAATAAAGCGAAAGGCTGATGGCTCGATTGAAAGGCATAAGGCTCGCCTTGTGGCGAAGGGGTATAATCAACATGAAGGAATTGATTATGAAGATACGTTTTCTCCTGTAGTGAGATTTACCTCAATTCGCATTATTCTGGCAATAGTGGCAAGTCTGGATCTTGAGTTACATCAAATGGATGTAAAAACTGCATTCCTCAACGGAGAATTAGAGGAAGAAATATATATGGAACAACCTGTTGGTTTCATAGTGAAAGGCCAAGAAGAAAAAGTATGTCGACTTTTAAGGTCGATATATGGTCTTAAGCAGTCATCAAGACAATGGTATATACGTTTTCATAATGCCATAGTGGCATATGAGTTTACAATGATTGATGAGGATCATTGTGTATATATCAAAAGATCTAAGGATCAATTTGTGATCATATCATTATATGTTGATGATATACTAATTGCCGGAAGCAATATGGAGTTGGTTAATACTGTCAAGAGATGGTTGTCTTCTAACTTTGAGATGAAGGATATGGGTGAGGCTGCATACATTCTTAGAGTTAAGATTTCGAGAGATCGTTCGAAGAGATCGTTGTCTCTTTCGCAAGAAACCTATATAAATAAGGTTCTTGAACGATTTCGTATGCAAGACTGTAAACCTATAGACACTCCTATTGCAAAAGGTGAAGGATTGAGCCATAGACTGTGTCTAGGGACTCCACAAGAGAAGGAACAAATGAAACATGTTCCTTATGCTAGTGCTGTTGGGAGCTTAATGTATGCTATGATGTGTACAAGACCCGACATATGTTTTGCAGTTGGAATGGTGAGTAGATACCAATCCAATCCAAGTCCAGCACATTGGAAGGCCATCAAGAGAATACTGAGATATCTGAAGGGAACTGCTGATTTCAAGTTGAATTACCAAGGAAAGGATCTGCGACTTGAAGACTATTCAGATGCTGATTGGGGAGGAGATTTAGATGAAAGGAAATCTACCTTTGGATTTGCTTTCTTACTGAACAATGGCGCCATATCATGGAGCAGTAAGAAGCAAACGCGTATAGCCTTGTCCACGATGGAAGCTGAGTTCGTGGCGTTATCAACATCGGTACAAGAAGGAGTTTGGCTTAAGAGATTTTTGGATCATTCAGGTGTTATTGAGAAAGCTGCAAATCCATTGTTGGTTAACTGTGATAGCTAAGCAGCTATAGCGTACACCAAAGATCCAAAGTATCATGGCAAGACCAAACATATAGATACCAAGTATAACTTTGTAAAAGATATGGTTGCACGAAAGGATGTGAACTTACAGTACATATCTACGCATAGAATGGTAGCAGATCCTATGACAAAGCCAATACCTAGATATGTGTTTTGTGGTCATGTAAAATCTCTAGGATTGCGTAGAGTCTGATGTACTGAATTGTAATTTCCTTGAGTTGTTCACATTTATGAAATTTTGTTTTTCATTGATTAATGCCTATGAATCTTTGTATGATCTTTATGCATCTTAATGCTCAGTGCATTATTTTAAGTTGATAAGTATGTCAGACAGATATAAGATTAGCCCACTTACACGGATAATCGCCTCTATTTACTGTGTGATAAATAGAAATGAAACTGTTTTTAAGCTTATTATCTAGGTGATAATTGAGAGCTCAAGCTTAAAATACGTATGTCGCCTTAACTAAGTGTTAAGATGAGGACATAATACTAAAGATGTTCGAAAGTAAAATAACCCACATATTTTACTTTATCTGTCTATGATGCCAGATGTGAGTTCTGATGAATTTTGTGAATGAGTAGATACGTGAACTCAAGTTAGACATTGGGTATGTCTGAACTATCATCTGTACGGTATTGAAAAGTGTAGACATACGCTCCATGGGAAAGGAGTTAATACTGTAATACGTATTTCATACCACGTATGCATGAGACGACCAATAAGAGTGGCAAAAAGTTTGATCTCAATTTTTATGACGTGTGAGACTCTTGAGGAAAAGAGTTCCTCAATTTTTAGTCTCCTCAGGACTCTTACTTATTCTCAAGATTTCTATTTAGTGTTTGCTATCTTAGGGAGTTGCCAATGGTCATGAGATGATTCGATCTAATGGGGCATTTCTAGAAAAGCAAGCTGGACTGAAATTGAGAGTTTGAAGGAAAGAGGAAGATCGATTTTTGGAGAATCACATTGTGGTTTTGTATTCACTGGTCGACCAATTATGACTGTCTTTGTGATAATTATAATTGTGAATACAATATATATATATATATATATATATATATATATATATATATATATATATATACAAGAGAGATATAGATGTGATCGATCGATCTAGGGTACTGCATACTAAATCTACTTGGAGTGTGATGCCCATTAAGAGCTGCTATATATTCCTAACAGATGTATAGAAACGAGCTCTCAAAGTATGCTGGTCGCACGGATTATTCACCAATATGAATGTTGAAGAGAAGTAAAGAGAATCCTGTTCAGCCCACCATGTGCGAGTGGGAGATGATGATTTTAATTGGGGATGGACTTAAGGCCCGTTCGCCCATGCTGGGCCCAAAAGGCTCGGCCCACGGGAATAGGGCCCGTGGATGGGGGGACATATAAAAGGGAGGAGAGAGAGAGAAAAGGCATTAGTTGGAAATAACGTACGTCTTTTCTTCTTACGCTCTCTCTCTCTCAAAAGGAAAAACAGTAAGCATACGACACGATTTTCTTCCCTTCAGGGCTTCATCGAATCGAACAGGACCGTTTCTCTTCCTCTTGTCGGCGTCGGTGCTTAATCTGTGGCTAACAAGGTACGTTCGAATCCGTGGTGTGCTTTACGATCGGTGATGCGTGTTTTCCCGGGCTTCGTCTTCCGCATTGATTTAGGGGTTCGATTCGGTGTCGAATCCGGTTTTTGGGGATCCGTTATTCCCAACAATTAGCTATAAAGCAATAGATCTACATCTAAATGTCTTGTGCGAGTAACCTTTATGGGCATTTTTCCTATGCAGTGGGCTAATTCACAAAAATGTTATCGGGCTGAATCAAACGAGACTGTTGATCTAATAATTAATAATAATTATAAATAAACGTGTAACAATCATTTTCAGTCATTCAACCTCACGTAATGAGCTCAATAATTTTGTAGAGGTTTTTTCCCATGGCATTGCAGAAAAGCTTGAGGGGCTACAGGGGCCAAATTTTTTTTTTTTTTTGAGGAACTCGATGCAAATTTCAACGTATGTAAAATCTATAATCTATGATGATGAGTAGCTCTCATATCTCTCCTCGTATATTAAGAACAATATTTTATCTGTTTCAAGTGACAGATAGAGTAGTCTGGTTCAAGTGACCGATAGAGTACTCATACCTCATAAACTAATGTCAATTCGCCAAGGAAAATAAATTATCCGGACCACATACACTGTCACTCCTCATAGGTTAAATGACATGCAAATCATCCATGAAACGTACGTCCAAATGTTTCCATTCCATGTTTGCAAGTTACGACGGTCCCAAAAACTAGAAGTTTCTTCCATTTGAATTTAGAATCCAACTTTTCTAATTTCTGCTTTTCACATTGACTTTAAGGACTTGGAAAGTTAGAAAGGAGACCTTAGCGTGGGGCACACTTTCGTGTTTCCTTATCAAATAGTGTCCGTCCCAAAGTAGCCCAGAAGCTATTAACTTCGTTATTTAAAATTAAATGATTATTATGTATCAAGAAAAAAAAAACCTACCAAAATGGGTGACAAGTATCGCCATACCTTTTCAAACTTATATTGAAAATGACAGACTTTTTGTAATTGGGTGTTTAATAAGAAAACTGTTAACGGAATAATTACAAAAAAAAAAGTCATAAATTTATTGTACGGAATAAGAAGCTACTGTTTTTGAATTCACCTTTCTTGTGTAGAATCTTTCGAAGGTTAATTTCCATGCTAGGGGTGGTCCAACAATGGATTAGCAAAATTAGCACTACTCAATTCTGGTGATGAAATCAGGAATGTTTGGTTTCACAATTAAGGATTGTTCCAATACTTGTAAACATTTCGCATTCTTTACTTCCACACAGCTAAGGATAAAAGGTAACTTTTCTACTAATGCGAAACCCTAACTCCAAGCAAATGTCGATGGTCCACAAGAACATACTTGTAATCATGCTTATCATGTACAGTTTCATTCTCATTTGCATTTAAAAGTCGTTCAATGAAGTCAAATTATTCACAAGAAAATATGCACGCAAAATGCATCTCGAGCGTCGTTGTCAATAAATACTTTGAAATCTTGGTATTACAGCCACTCCTAGCTTTACTTGTTCATTGGGGGTGTTGCCGCTTCCAACACGCTGCATGCATGCTTTGATCAAAAGCCGTCTTGATCGGCAGAGACTTTCCTCGACAATTCAGGGACCGCTTGGGTCAAATATGTATTTTTGAAAATCAAAGGACATGTTCACATTCCTTAATTAATTGTGGAAATGCTTTTCAGACTAGACATCTTAAAGGATTTCAGGTGGAACACATGTATATCAAAAACACGAGCCCAGTGAATGTCTTTTGAAATCTCTTTCTTTAGCTTTTTCTTTGATTGGTCAAGCAAGAGAAAATCAGCACTTACCTTGAAATTATGGGTCTTCCGATATAATTATTATAATTATACACTCGGAAAAAGTATTGGATAAATAATGTGTGCGATTCCCTTTAGACATCAGTCGGTAATGGCATCTGAAAAAAGTTACGGTAGGACACATGCATAAATTTTATTATGGAAACTTTTATTTTCCATCTTTTTGACTACTACTAATGGCCTGTTTTCTTGGTAAAACTTTAACGTTTAGTCCTTATCTTCTTTCTTCATCAACACAAGGTCATTATCTTCACTTTAAAACAAGTGCTTGAAAAAGTGAATTTCAAGAAGATGCTGGACTTAAAGGGCCAGAGGGTAATTTTGCTGGGAAGTTTGGGTAAAGGCTTCGGTAACTTGACTGCAACAGTGAAGAATATTCCACCAGGAGTCGAAGAGAAGACGTCGGATGCTGCGGATGTCTTGGTCAAGGCAGCTTCGAATTGTTGCGGCAAGCTGATGGATCGCATCTGTTGCATGTGCTTCATCCAAACTTGCTCCTATGTGAATGACCGGTGCGTAGTCGCTCTTTCGCAACTCTGCACCGGCCTCGCTTGTTTTGGGTGCATCGATTGTTGTTTCGATCTCTGTGAATGCTGTTCAGGTCTCTAGTGATGTTGACTGGTATGTATAGAGATTTGTGTTATGTCATATTGGCGAGTTTTACTCGTCTCTTCCTAGTGTGTATCATAGTCAATAATGATGTATAGTTTCTCAGAGAATACATGGAACCTGAGACAGGCTAATGTTGATGCGTCTATTTTCAAGAATGATAGATCTTAATGACTAATGCAAGTGAAGGTGGAGTGAATACATATTCGAAGTGGAAATATGGCCCTCGCAGTGGTAATAAACAAAATTTCACCTCGTCCCTCACGAAATTGTCACGATTGTCTGTTGAGCCATCCATCACTCAGTAGTCCATGCTAAAGCCAGAGCCTTCCTATCGAGCATTTTTCCCACCCTCCGTGGCCATGCCTATGTTTCCAACCACTTGAGATGCATGTGTCTTACTTCAGGGAATTGGTGTGGGATGGAGCCATTAGTATAATTTAATTAGTCTATAATTCATTGGCTTAAGTTTTTGAGTGAATGTGGGGTTAATGGGCTCAAATTTAGTTTTCCTCTTGGCCATCTCTCCAAGTGAAGGTGTCGAGGTTGATTGGTAGTTAGTCCCAATGTTTAGGAATCGAAAGTGATTGACGGCCACTCCCAATGTGTATCGGTGTTTGGCGAATATCTTATGGAAGGAAATATATTATTACTTGGGCTTCCTCTCAGCGATCTCTTAGGTGAAGGTATCGAGCCATTGGTGTGTGCTTGCAACATTCTCAACTATGGCACTGATGAGGGCTGCAACACCCTCGCCTCGCTGGCCTAGGGCTATAAAATAAAAAGAAAAGAATAAAGGAAATAATATTATTAAAAATTATGAAAGTTAGCACCGATCGTGTGGTCGGGGTACATGTTAGCAATTTTCAGCCAAAATTAGCTAGTTGGACTTAGTTGGCAAAATGTGAAATTTTTTAGGACTTAATCGACAAAATTAAAAGGTTTAAGAGTGAATTGACAACAGTGCAATAAGTTTAAGACTTCTTGGACAAATTTTACCTTTCCTAGCCACAACTTTAATTAGGAAAGTGTATTATGTATATTTTAAGACGATCTTGCATCCGATGAAAATTCAAGTAGGATTTCCATTCTTGATCTTCATTCCAATACGGAGACAATCTTTATTCTTGATCATGACTTTGACGTGGATACAATTTCCGTATTTTTTTCGCATACTTTATTCGGGTTGGATTTTATTTGCACGATATTTTAATAGTTTCTTTGTTCTTCCTTTATCTCGTTTCTTTTCTTTGTTCTTTATCTCGTTTCTTACTCCATGTCGATGATACACCAATTTCATCTATATCTTCCCTAACTGCTGCCCAATATGATTATCTTTTGATGATCCGCACACCTAATGTCATTTGCACTATGATCTAAATGTTTGCCAGAATATGCAATTAGGTGAGAGGTCCCAAAATAGAAGGTAATGTATAATAGCTACGGCAATGCAATTGGCTCTCCGAAAGTCATGGCAAGGCCAGTGATGCACGGGTCTTGAGTATTGCTATGATGTTTCTGAGTCAATCTTAGTCATAAATTTCTTTTGTTGGTGTTTATGCCGATTTAGAAGAATAAGATAAATCAACCGTGGTCCTTGGGAAATCTTAAAGTAAGATCCACGACATAACTTCTTCGAAAGTCAACAAAAGGCAATGTCTAATAGCTACAGCAATGCAATTGTCTCTCCGAAAGTCACGGCAAGGCCCGTGATGCACGGGTCTTGAGTATTGCCATGATGTTTCCGAGTCAATCTTAGTCATAAATTTCATTTGTTGGTGTCTATACCGATTTAGAAGAATAAGATAAATCAACCGTGGTCCTTGAGAAATCTTAAAATAAGATCCATGACACAGTTCTTCAAAAAGTCAATAGAAGGCAATGTATAATAGCTATGGCAATGCAATTGGCTCTCCGAAAGTCACAGCAATGCCCGTGATGCACGGGTCTTGAGTATTGCTATGATGTCTCCGAGTCAATCTTAGTCATAAATTTCTTTTGTTGGTGTTTATACCGATTTAGAAGAACAAGATAAATCAACCGTGGTCCTTGGGAAATCTTAAAGTAAGATCCACGACATAGCTTCTTCGAAAGTCAACAAAAGGCAATGTCTAATAGCTACGGCAATGCAATTGGCTTTCCGAAAGTCACGGCAAGGCCCGTGATGCACGGGTCTTGAGTATTGCTATGATGTTTATGAGTCAATCTTAGTCATAAATTTCTTTTGTTGGTGTTATACCGATTTAGAAGAATAAGATAAATCAACCGTGATCCTTGGGAAATCTTAAAGTAAGATCTACGACACAGCTTCTTCGAAAGTCAACATAAGGCAATGTATAATAGCTACGGCAATGCAATTGGCTTTTCGAAAGTCACGGCAAGGCCCGTGATGCAAGGGTCTTGAGTATTGCTATGATGTTTTCGAGTCAATCTTAGTCATAATTTTCTTTTGTTGGTGTTTATACTGATTTAGAAGAATAAGATAAATCAACCGTGGTCCTTGGGAAATCTTAAAGTAAGATCCACAAGGCAGCTTCTATAATTTATGAAAATTTGTTTGGATTTTCCGCGATAAAGCTTCTTCACTTTATAGAAAGTTCTTAGTTTCTTCAATATATAGAACTTTTTCTCAGATTTTCCACGATTGTGTGAATATTTAACAAAAAGAAAAGAAGTGACATGGTGTGGGGCTTCCTTCTTGTTAAATCCTAACTAGCCTCCTTTATTTTTTTTTTTTAAATGTGGAAATTTATATTTCAGGCTTTTTTCCTGATTCAGAGGAGAGTTTGGTTTCTGCACCTTGACTAGGAATCGCTCTCCAATGTCCATCCCCAAGTTGAAGCACGAAATAATTGGATACTGGTAATGTTGCGGTAAAGCAAATTTAGGTCAGTTACAAGCTTCCTAAATGAGCAATGTTCCTCTGATTTCAGGATGAAGACATGACAGTCTGGAATAAGAAATTACTATTTTTGGATTCAGCTTTCTCGCGTAAAATCTTTCAAAGGTTAATTTCCGTGCTGGGGTGGTCCAAAAATGGTTTAATAGAATTAGTCTTGCACAATTCTGGTGATATAATCGGTTGTGTTTGATTTCACAATTAAGGATTGTTCCGATATTTGAAAACATTTCGCATTCTTTACTTCCAAGCTGCCAAGGATGAAAACTACTTTTCTAATAATGGAGATCCTCACTCCAAGCAACTGTTGATGGTCCACAAAAAAATACTTGTAATCATGTTTATCTTGTACAATTTTATTCTCATTTGCATTTAAAAGTCGTTCAATGAAGTCAGATTATTCACAAGCAAAATCTCCCCACAAAATGTATCTCGAGCATCGTTGATCGATAAATACTTGGAGGATAACAGCAAGCCAAAATCAGCAGTGGATGAAAAGAACGGGGAAGGAATTAGAGATGAAAGCAAATGGGTTTAGTTGCATTACAAGGAGAAGCGATTTGATTTTGACCTACTTTGTAATCTTGGTATTACAGCTACTCCCAGCTTTACTTGTTCATTGTGGTGCTGCCGCTTCTAACACGCTGCATGCATGCTCTGATCAAAAGCCGTCTTGATCGGCAGAGACTTTCCTCGACCAGTCAGGGGACGCTTGGGTTAAATATGTTTTTTGAAAAATCAAAGGATATGTTCCCATTCGTTACTTAACTGTGGAAATGCTTTTTGGACTAGACATCTTAAAGGATTTTTGGCTGAAACACATGTAAATCAACAGCACGAGCCCAGTACATGTTTTTCGGAATCTCTTTCTTTAGCTTTTTCTTAGATTGGTCAAAGGAAGACCAACTCAGCAACTACCTTGAAATTAGGGGTCCTCCCATATAATTATTATAATCATACAGTCGAAAGAGTTGTGTAAATGGTGTGGGTAATTCCCTATGGATATTAGTCCATAATCACGCCTGAAAAAGTTATGATAAAACACCTGTATGAATTATATTATGGAAACCTTTTATTTTTCCATCTTTTTGATTGCTGCTAATTGGCTGTTTTCCGTTTAGCCCTTATCTTCTATCTTTTTAATTTTAAATGGACAGGTTTGAGTTAATTTTGAACACTTTTTCAGTTGTGATACTACAAAAAAAAAAAAAAAGAGAAAGAAAGAAAGTGAAGACCTTTTTTTTTTTTTTCCTTTTTAAATATATATTTGGTTTGTGATTTTTTTTTTATGAGAATGGAGATATTGAAAATCTTATTTTCACTTTAGGCTAAGAAATAATGAAACGAAAAATATTTACATTATAAGAGATATAATGAAAGCTCACTTTTCTTATTTTCATTCAAATATTGTTTCCAATCATCTACTTTCCCATTGTTGTTTTCTTTTTCTTATACAGTAATTAAGGCGAAAATTTGTACAAACATCACGTACTAAATATATCTATACTTAATGTTGGTTTCGATACTTGTCAAAAAAAAATGTTGGTTTCTATACACAGGTTTTCGTGAGGATGAACATTCATTAGCTATTGAATAATAGATCTACATCTAAATGTGTTGTGCAAGTAACATTTATGAGCATTTTTCCCATACCATGGGTAAATTCACAAAAAAGTTATCGGGCTCAATCATATAATAATTAATAATGATTATCGATAAACGTGTAATAATCATCTTCAGTCATTCAACCTCTCGTAATGAGCTCAATAATTTTGCGGTGATTTTTGCCCATGGCATTGTAGAAAAGCTTGAGGGGCTACGGGGGCCGATTTGGTTTTTTTGTTTTTTTGTTTTTTAGAGGAACTCGATGCAAATTTCAACATATGTAAAATATATAATCTATGATGATGAGTAGCTTTCATATCCCTCATTGTATATTAAGTACAATATTTTATTTGGTTGGAGAGAGATAGTGTAATCATACCTCATAAACTAATGTCAATTCCCCCGGGAAAATAAAATATCCGGACCACATACGCTGTTACTCCTTATAAGTCAAATGACACGCGAATCCTTCGTGAGACCTACGTCCAGATGTTTCCAGTCCATGCTGACAAGTTACGTCCATCCCGAAAACTAGAAGTCTCTTTCATTTGGATTTAGAATCCTACTTTTCTAATTTCTCCTTTTCACATTGACTTTAAAGACTTGGAATGTTACGAAGAGCCCTTGGTGTGTGGCACACTTTCGTTTTTCCTTTTAAAATAGTATACATCCCAAAGTAGCCTAGAAGCTATTAAATTCATAATTTAAAATTAAATGATTATTTTGTATCAAGAAAAATAAAGCCTACCAAAATAGGTGACAGTTATCGCCACCCTTTTCCAAACTTACGTTGGAAACGGTAGAGTTTTTGTAATTAGATATTTAACAAGAATATTGTTAACGAGATAATTTAAAAAAAAAAAGTCATAATTTACTGTAAGAATGTCAATTCAATTCTAAATCTTTCAATTTTGTTAATTGAGCCCTAAACCTTTTTGATGATTTTGTTAATGTTTGGTTTCCGCAGCTTAACTAGGAATTGCTCTCCAATGTCCATACCCAATTTCATGTACGAAATAATTGGATATCGGTAAGAAAACAGAGTTAAGTCAGTTGCAAGCTTCTTATATGAGCAATGGTCCTCTATTTAGGGACACCTGTATGGTAATTTGGAATAAGAAGCTACTGTTTTTGGATTTAGCTTTCTCATGTAGAATCTATGGAAGGTTAATTTCCACGCCAGGGGTGGTCCAACAACAATTTGGTAGATTTAGTCTTACTCAATTGTGGTGATGTAATCATTTGTGCCTGATTTCACAATTAAGGATTGTTCCAATACTTATAAACATTTCATGTTCTTTACTTCCACGTTGCTAAGGATGCAAGACCACTTTTCTACAAATGGAGAACAGTAATTTCTTGAAACAGTCAACGGTCTAGAAGAAAATACTTGTAATCATGTTTATCTTAGGCAGTTTTATTCTCATCTGCATATAAAAGTCGCTCAATGAAGTCAATGAAGTCAAATCATTCACAAGAAAAATCTACCCGTAGTATGCATCTCGAGCATCGTTGATCAATAAATGCTTGGAGGATAACATCAAGCCAAAATTAGTAGTGGAAGAAAAGAACGGGGAAGGAATAAGAGATGGAAGCAAATGGGTCTAGTTGCATTACAAGGAGAAGCGATTTGACCTATTTTATAAACTTGGTATTACAACCGTCACTAGCTTTACTTGTTCATTGGGGTGCTGCCGCTTCCAACACGCTGCATGCATGCTTTAATCAAAAGCCATCTTGATGGGTGGGGACTTTTCTTGACAATTCAGGTACCGCTTGGGTCAAATATGTTTCCTGAAAATCAAAGGGCATGTCCACATTGCTTAATTAATTGTGTAAATGCTTTTCAGACTAGACATCTTAAATGATTTCAGGTGAAACACATGTCAATCGACAGCACGAGCCCAGTGCCCGTCTTTTGGAATCTCTTTCTTTAGCTTTTCTTAGATTGGTCAAAGGAAGAGCAAATCAGCACCTACCTTGAAAAGGAAAATGTCACAAATGATCCATGAACTTTCATCTAATGTTCAATTTCATCCATGAGCTTTCGATTTGTTCAATTTGGTCCATGAACTTTCATCTAATGTTCAATTTCATCCCTAAGCTTTCGATTTGCTTTTGATCCTTAAACTTTCATCTAATGTTCCATTTAGTCCCTAACTATTTGAAAATTGACCAATTTCTTTTTTTTTTAATACCAAACTGTTTTTTTAATAAATAAAAATTACCAAACTTGGGTTTTTTTTTTTAAATAATGTACAAAATCCCATCAATCAATTTTTCCCTTTTTAGTGAAGTCCATAAAAAAAATCGATTGATGGGCTTTTGTACATTATTTAAGTAATTTGTATATGCAAAAAAGAAATCAAAATGCAAGATTCACCTTTGTTTATTATT
This sequence comes from Eucalyptus shirleyi, assembly GCA_017140165.1. NCBI lineage: Eukaryota > Viridiplantae > Streptophyta > Magnoliopsida > Myrtales > Myrtaceae > Eucalyptus > Eucalyptus shirleyi. Next base: position 44,223,035 of record CM029451.1, on the reverse strand, counting down.
ACTGTCCCATTTTTCCATTTGTTTTTAATATGGAGAAAGGAAAGAAATATTGACCTTTATTACTTTGCATAAATGTCGTATTTTTTTGACAAAAAAAAACCAGTTTGGTATTTTTTTATTTATAAAAAAATAGTTTGGTATTAAAAAAGGGAACTGATCAATTTTCAAATAGTTAGGGACTAAATAAAACATTAGATGAAAGTTCAGGAACCAAATTGAACAAATCGAAAGTTTAGGGATGAAATCGAACATTAGATGAAAGTTCATGGACCAAATTGAGCAAATTGAAAACTCAGGGATGAAATTGAACATTAGATGAAGTTTATGGATCATTTGTGACATTTTTCCACCTTGAAATTAGGGGTCTTACCATATGACTATTATAATCACACACTTGAAAAAGTCTTGTAAATAATGTGTGTCATTTCCTTTGGACATTACTCGATAATCACGTTTGAAAAAGTTATGATAGAAAATATGTATAAATGATATTATAGAAACTTTTATTTTTCATCTTTTTGACTACTGCTAATGGCCTGTTTTCCTAGTGAAAATTTAACGTTTAGTCCTTATCTTCTTTCTTTTTAATTTTATATGGATAGGTTTGAGTAAATTTTGAAAACTTTTTTAGTTGTGATTCCGCAAAAAAAGGAATCATAGTGAAGACCTAATTTTTTTTCCATTTTTTAATATATATTTGATTTGTGGAAAAAAATGAGAATGGAGATATTGAAAATAATTCTTTTTTTCATTTTAGGCTAAGAAAAAATGAAAACGAAAAATATTTACATTATGCGAGATTTAATGAAAACTCGCCTTATTTATTTTCGTTCAGATTTTGTTTCCAATCATCTACTTTCCCATCAATGTTTTCTTTTTCTTATACGGCCTGAAGGTGAAAATTTTTACGGACCTCACGGACTAAAAAAATCTATAGAACAATAGATCTACATCTAAGTTTCTTGCGCAAGTAACATTAATGAGCATTTTTGCCACGTCGTGGGTTAATTCACAATAAATTTATTGAGCTCAATCAAACATGATCATTGATCTGATAATTGATAATGATTATCGATAAACGTATAACAATCATGTCATTGAATCTTTCATAATAAGCTCAATAATTTTGTAGTGGTTTATGCCCGTGGCATTGTAGAAACGCCTGAGGGGCTACAAGGGCTGACTTTTTCCGAGGAACTCGATGCAAATAAACAAGATGCATAATTTTAATCTCTCCTTGTATATTAAGTATAGTATTTTATCAGGTTCAATAGAGAGAGAAATCATACCTCATAAACTAATGTCAATTCCCCAAGGAAAAATAAATTATCCGGATCCCATAAACTGTTGCTCCTCACCAGTTTAATGAGGTGCAAATCGTCTGTCCATACTACATCCATACGCTTCCATGCCCACAAGTGACGACCATCCCAAAAAGTGGAAGTCTTTTTCGTTTGATTTTAAAATCCAACTTTTTCTAATTTCTCCTTTTCGCATTGACTTTAATGACTTGGAAAGTTAGAAAGTGGACCTTGGGTGTGGCACCCTATCCGTTTTCCTTTTAAAATAGTATACGTCCCAGAGTAGCACACAAGCTATTAAATTCGTAAGTTAAAGTTAAATGATTATTTCATATAAAAAAATTACCAAAACGAGTGACATGACAGACCTCTTGTAATTGGGTATTTAAGGAGAATATTGTTAACGGGATAATTACAAAAAAAGTCATAAATTTGTTGTACGTATGTCAATACAGTTCTAAATCTTTTAATTTTACCAATTTAGTCTTAAATCTTTTTGATGATTCGTCAATATTTGGTTTCTATAGCTTGACTTGGAATTGCTCTCCAATGTCCATCCCCAATTTAATGTACGAAATAACTGGATATTGGTAATGTTGCAACAAAACAAAGTCAAGTAAGTTACAAGTCTCCCAGATGAGCAATATTCTTCTATTTGGGGACACGGATATGATAATTTGGAATACGAAGCTACTGTTTTTGAATTCAGTTTTCTCGTGTAGAATCTTAAGAAGGTTAAATTTCCATGCTAGGGGTGGTACAACAATGGTTTAGTAGAATTAGTCTTACTCAATTCTGGTGATGTAATCGCTTGTGTCTGATTTAGCAAAAAAAAATTGTTCCAATACCTGTAAACATTTCGCACCACGCTACTAAGGATGAAAGACCACTTTTCTACTAATGGAGAACACTAACGCCGAGAAACTGTCAACGGTCCAGGAGAAAATACTTATAATCATGGTTATCTTGTGCAGTTTCATTCTCATCTGCATGTAAAAGTCGTTCAACGAAGTCAAATCATTCACAAGAAAATCTGCCCGCAAAATGCATCTTCAGCATCATTGATCATTAAATACTTGGAGAATAAACACAAGCCAAAAGCAGTAGAGGAAGAAAAGAACCGGGAAGGAATTAGAGATTGAAGCAAATGGGTCAAGTTACATTGTAGAAAGGAGCGACTTGACCAACTTTGTAAACTTGGCATTACAGGCTTACAACCACACCTAGCTTACTTGTTCATTGTGGTGCTGCCGCTTGCATCATGCTGCATACATGCTTTAAGCAAAAGTTGTGCTCATCGGCAGAGACTTTCCTTGACAATTGTGGGACCACATGGGTCAAATATGTTTCCCGAAAATCAAAGGACACGTCCACAATCCTGAATCAAACAGAGATATATATGCATGACGAATAATAGAATCGCAAAAAGGTTTGTTGACCAATTGATCTGTCAATCTTTCAGACATCGCTTTGGAGATGTTGAATTGCCTTCATCCGTTGCCGCAGTAAGATTACAAGCTGACAGCATCCTTATAGTTCCATTCTCGAAAATGTCGAAAGACAAATTCAATTCTGTAGACTGTTTGGGTTTTTTTTTTTTTTGCATCTTCATATGTATCTGTAAGTGTACATTTAAGCTTCTTGAAGACCTAAGTTTATATCATTCTGAAAGATGTCCATCGGAGCATATTAATCTTTAGTAAATATTACTACTAAACTATTCTTTTTCTTTCAATAATTAATTAACTCTTCAAAGGTTAAAGGGGAGAATTACCAAAAAAGTCATAAACCTATTGCAATTGTGCCAATTCAGTCCTAAACTTTTTTTTTTTGGCCAATTTAGTCCTAAACCTTTTACTTTTGTTCCAGTTTAGTCCATCCAGCCAAAATTGGTCGGCTGGTGCTGATGTGGCAGCCGGCTGGCGTCGGCGTGATTTTTTTTAATAATATTTTATTTTCAACATTTTTTATTAATTTTTTTCCTTTTTCCTTTTTTTTTTTTTTTGCCTCCTCTTTCTTCCTCCTTCCTTGGGCTTCGACGACCGGCTAGGCTGGTTGGTCGCCGGACTGAGGGGATCTGGCAGGGCAAGCCCCCGTTGGATCTGGCGAGGAGGCCTCGCCAGACACGACGGCGAGCCCCCCTCGCTGGATCTGGCGAGGGCTCGCCTCGCCCAGCGACCGCGAGTCGAGCGCCAGATTCGGCGAGGGGGCTTCGTCGTCGCTGGGCGCGAGCTCGCCTTGCGGTCGCCGGCGAGGCGAGCCGAGCCCTCGCTAGATCCGGTGAAGAGGCCTCGCTAGATCCGGTGAGGAGGCCTCGCCAGGTGCGACGGCGAGCCCCCCTCGCCAGATCTGGCGAGGGTTCGCCTCGCCCGGCGACCGCGAGTCGAGCCCTCGCCAGATCCAGCGAGGGGGGCTCGCCATCGCTGGGCGCGAGCTCGCCTCGCGGTCGCCGGGCGAGGCGAGCCCTGGCCAGATCCAGCGAGGATGCCTCGCCAGACGCGACGGCGAGCCCCCCTCGCCGTCGCTGGGCGCGAGCTCGCCTCACGGTCGCGCGAGGCGAGCTCGCGCCCAGCGACGGCGAGGGGGGCTCGCCGTCGCGTTTGGCGAGGCCTCCTCGCCCCGCCGGATCGCCTTAGTCCGGCGATTGGCCAGCCTGGCCGGTCGCCGGAGCCCAAGGAAGGAGGAGGGAGGAGGGAAAAAAAAAGAAAAAAAGAAAAAAATTAATAAAAATAATAAAATATTATTAAAAAAAGCTCGCCGGCAAGCTTTGCCAACGTCTGCGCACGGTATAGCGCCGCCAGCTAAATTTGGCCAGATGAACTGAATTGGAATAAAAGTAAAAGGTTTAGGACTAAATTGGCCAAAAAAAAAAGTTTAGGACTGAATTGGCACAATTGCAATAGGTTTAGGACTTTTTTGATAATTCTCCCAAGGTTAAAGTATGGCGAAAAGCAGCTAAATTATGTTAGGGGACTCGGAAAGGACGTTAATTTGATGTATTCCCGTAGATAATATATCAGGTCAACGAAGACTAGCAATTAATATTCAAGTCTAGCGGAAAATTTTTAAATACCGTCATAATCCTGTGTATAATCTATTAACATGGACGTGAAGGGGAGCTGATGATACTTTGTGTACCCTTTTTATGGACCTTTCTTAATTAACTGTGTAAATGTTTTTCAGATTAGACATCTTAGATCAACAACACGAGCCTAGTACTTGCATGTCTTTTGGAAAGTCTTTCTTTAGCTTTTCCTTAGATTGGTCAAAGGAGGAGCAACTCAGCAACTCCCTTGAAATTAATGGTCTTCCCATATAATTATAATAATCATACACTCGAAAAAGTCTCATGTAAATAATGAGTATGATTCTCTATGGACATTGCAGACCTAATTTTTTTCCACTTTCTTCTTATATATTTGGTTTGAAGAAAAAAAATTCGATGCGAATGGAAATATTGAAAACCATAATTTCATTTTAGGCTAAAAAAGATAAAAAATGAAAAACAATCACATTCTGCGAGATTTAATGAAAGCTTGCGTTTTTATTTTCATTCAGATATTGTTACCAATTATCATCCTTTTCCCGTTATTTTGTCTTTTTTCTTACACTGTAATCAAGGTGGAAATTTTGACAATTCTCGTGAACTAAATATATCTCTACTTGATGTTAGTTTCTATATACAGATTTCATTAGGATGAACATTTATTAGCTATAGAAGAATAGAGCAACATCTAAAATGTCCCGTGCAAGTAACATTTATGGGCATTTTTGCCATGTCAAGGGCTCATTCATAATAAAATTATCGGCTTCAATCAAACACGACTGTTGATCCAATAGCTGATAATGTTTGTCAATCAACGTCTAACAATCACCGTTAGTCGTTCAACCTCTTTTAATGAGTTTAATAATTTTGCCATGGTTTTTGCCCAAGGCATTGTACAAAGGCCCGAGGGGCTACTGTGGCCGATTTTCCCAAGGAACTTGTGATGCAAATTTCACAATATATGAACAATACAATCTATGATGACGCTTAATTATCATATCTCTCTTTGTATATTAAGAACAATATTTTATCTGGTTTGAGAGAAATAGAGAAATTATACCTCATAAACTAATGTCAATTCCCCAAGGAAAATAAATTATCCGGGCCTCATAGACGGTTACTCCTCATAAAGTTAAATGACACGCAAATCCTTTGTGAATCCTGCATCCAAATGACTCCATTATCTGACAGCAAAAAAAAAAAAAAAAAAAAGACTCCATTCTGAAAAAGTCTCTTCCGTTTGTCTTTAAAGTCCAGTTTTTCTATAATTTCTCCTGTTCACATTTGACTTTAAATACTTAGAAAGTAGACCTTGGCTATTAAATTCATAATTTAAGATTTAATGATTATTTCATAACAAGAAAAAACAACCGACCAATATAGGTGACAAGTATCGCTGTACCAAACTTATATAGGAAATGCTAGACTTCCGGTAATTGGGTGTTTAACAAGCATCTTCTTAATTAAATGCTTATAAAAATAGATATACGGTGTGCGATAAACACCATCCTAATGGCATGAATATATAACTTTATTATTATTTTTATTTTCTTTTTGAAGGTTTCATAATAGTAAGATAATACTTTCTGATCAATTTTAACAATTGCAGTGGCTGTACATATGCTTTGACAACACATTGTTAGTCTCTCTCTCTTTCTGACTATGATTGCAAATTACAATTAGCCGTGCAGATTATACAACCTGACAATTAAATACAGGAACATCGTGGAGCCATTTGAAGAAACCATTGTAATCTTTTCTCTGACTTTTTATGATTCTTCTTACTAAATAACTTATAAAGAAGTTTGTCCATTTATGTTCTGATGTTATAACAAATTTTTACTCTTTTCCATATCAAATGCAGGAAGGAGGCTTGCGATGACAACTGTTGCAATGAAATTACATAAATCAATTTCTTGAAATTCTATTCGAGAGTATTCAATTGCTGATAGTATGGTTCTCCCAAAGTTCTAAGTTGCTAAGCTGTTTAAAAGGATGACATTTTTATTAAAAAAAAAAAATTCCTCTGCAAGGTCCTAAGATAGAATAAGAGTATAACAAACTTTTTTGATATATTATCTTTATATTTGTATTTTGTAAAGAAGTGAATTTTTACCGCTTACTTATCCATGGATTATGATGAAAGTGAAGATTAAGGAAGAGGTATGTATTTTCTGTTCATAATTTTTTTTTTCTGAAGGTAATGGAAATTTGCTCATTTCAGCAAGTAAAAAACGAAAAGGACAATTCAGGATTACACATTTTACAATGCCATAATTATGTAGTTTTTTAACGGCTCATATTGACTTTTTCACACGCTGCCTGTCTGTCTTGACCAAGTTAATGATGAATGACGTCCGATGAGGAGCGATGTGGAAAGAACAAGTTGATGTTGAGGTTGCTTCTGGGTGGCTCCTGGTTGTCTCAAGCTTCTTTGGAATATGAGTGGTTCTGTTTGCTATGTACGAAGTACTTTAGATAGGTAGTGGAGATCATAGCATAAATTAACCACAAGGAACTACTTTTAATGGAAGGATTTTTCCTCTGCTTTGTCCATGGAGCACAGAGATTCATCAGCATAACACTATCTCATCATGCAATGTTAATTTTTTTGGTAATATCTTTGGGATGTGTCAGAGCGGTGAGCTTTTGAGTCTCCATTTTATGTCATAAAGCAGCAGTCTCCATTTTAATCCCAACCTGTCAGGATTCTCACACATCTCCATCCTTAACATGGGGCATAATCTCACTAAGATTCCATAAACTGCGTGCAATCATCACTATCGAAATTTGTGGGAGTCGCGGATTCATAGTTTGTGCATTGATAGATTTTTGGACAATACTGAGAACGCGGCATGGCTCAAAGCGCCATCCTTTGTCACATCATCTTTTAGATATTAATTAAAAAGTGAGCGAGGAATTTCTCTTTAATTTGCGTGGGGCCAAAGCTTTTTTCTCTTTTGTTTTTTTTTTTTTTTTTTGGTCAGGGCAAGGGGCAAGAAATTACTGACTTATAAAAAAGGCAGAAAAGCTTGAATTCCACCCCCATCAAAAAGGGAAAATGGCACTTTAATGATCCCCGAGTAAAAGAAAGAGGGGGGAAAAGCGGTTCCATGACTTCTGAGTCAAAAAGAAAAAATGAAGAAAAAAGTGCGTCGATAAGTTGTCTAGAAAAATCGACACATTCTTATAATTCTCTTCACAGTTTTCATTATTACCAATCCCGCATCTCATTTCTTCTTGCCTTGCTTTCATATTTACTTGCTTCCTTGAGCTTTGAGCCATGAAACTCATAAGCACGAGTTTTGTAGAGTTTCAATCATGCCATTTGTTTCTTGGTATTGCTCTTGCATTGTGCTTTAACCAAGTCTCGTCCACCAGCAATGAAACAGATAGAGTTGCATTACTTGCATTTAAGGCTGGCATAACTATAGATCCTCTCGGTGTGCTCAACTCATGGAATGATAGCATTGGGTTTTGCCAGTGGTATGGCGTTACGTGTGGCCGAAGGCACCGGAGGGTCACGGTCCTAAACTTGTCATCACAAGGACTCTCCGGATCAATCTCTCCTTATATTGGGAATCTCAGCTTCCTAAGGGTAATATTGCTTTTCAACAATAGTCTCGATCATGAAATCCCTTCACAGGTTGGCCAATTGCACCGCCTTCGTGACTTAGAACTAAACTACAATTCATTGGTCGGTGAAATTCCCAAAAACATATCGGGTTGCTCTAACCTTGTCATTCTCATTCTTTACATCAATCATCTAACCGGAGAGATTCCTTGAGAGCTTAGTTCACTATCGAAACTACGGGTGTTTTGTTCATCTCTTAATAACTTGACTGGGAGCGTGCCTTCCTTCATTGGAAACTTATCTTCATTGGAGACCCTTTTTTTAGCCGGCAACAACTTGGGCAGGAGCATTCCCCCAATTGTAGGCCACATGACAAACTTGCAAAAATTTGCCCTCGGAACAAACAAGTTGTCAGGTACAATTCCATCTTCGTTACTCAATCTCTCTTCACTAGCTTTATTGAGTATTGAAGACAATCGGATACTAGGGACTCTTCCTACAAGCACATGCCTCAAATTCCCAGTTCTTAAGGATTTTAGTGTCGGCTTAAACCAACTTGAGGGGCTGATTCCCCCATCAATATCGAATTGCACAGAGCTAGTTAGGCTTCAACTTTATTCTAACAAGTTTTCGGGGAAAGTGTGATATAGCTAGTATAAGTACCTAGAGGGGGGGTGAATAGGTATATAAAAGATTTTTCTCGATAATTGCACAATATTAAACAGTTGATAGATTTGAGACAAACAATAATCAAAGTAAGACTGAGAGAAGGGAAGAGAGAATTGAACATGCGGTTTATAGTGGTTCGGCTTATTTCAAGCCCACGTCCACTCTTCTGCACTGACAGCCTATTGGCTGGATTCCACTATGAACAAAGAGATGTTACAGCGTTGTTCTTCTTTGATTTCTTGGTGTAGATGATCTAACACACTCGCTCAAGGTCTCACTAAGTATAGACACTCTTTGTGTATACAATTTCGCTCAAAATGTATCGACTAATAATCAAGGTGTTTCAGACTCTGGAATTTCTCTATCGATCATGCACTAAAGCAACTAGAACGTCTTCCTTTTATACTCCTTTATGCCATCATACCCGTTGGCACTTACCAAAGGAATTCCTCCAATCTACCCGTTGAACGGAATCAATCAAGAAGATCATTCGAGCTATTAAAGGAACTTGACGATAGCCCATCAATCCTGTTCGCCCATACAATCAAGATCTTGATTTCCAAGAATAGAACCTTCCAAGAATATTTCGTCGACCATTGGATCTTCAAACGATCTTGATTACGAATAAAAGAATCCGTTATATTTATCCAGCCAAGAGATCTTCTCCAGAGGATAGGACTAAATCCTCAACCAAATACTTCGGCTCTAGATTGCCTTCGTCACTGGATTAGAAAAACTGTCAATGAGAATAGTCTTGAGTCTTGAGTCTTGAGTCTTGAGTGCTGAGTCTGGTGATCTGAAAGTCTTCAGACTCTAAACAGAAGGTCTGCAATTATCTAGACTAGACTGATAGAAACGTTTTGTCAGCTTCAAAATATTCTGGAAAGATTTCTCCAACAATCTCCCCTTTTTTGATGGTGACAAAACTTTCCTGTAGATTTGAACAACTTTGACCTGCAAATGGCTATCTCATAAAGATTAATAAATCAATCAGACTCTGCATCCACAGAAAATCGGTTAGTCTTTCATGAGTAAGACCATACAGCAACACTTGATATAAATGTAAACAGTCAAGCATCAAAATCCACACCCAAGTCAGTCAAATTTAAGTTTACACCCAAGTCATAAACACCCAAGTCATACTCAAAAACAAACATTCAAACACACAAAAGAAATTTAAAGTCAAAGTTTAAAGAGTTCAACTTGCAATTCTCCCCATTTTTGTCATCATTAAAAAGGTGAGAAAAGAGTCAAGTCTGCTTGGGAATGCGCACAATCTGGAAATCTCCCATCGACTGTACGATGCCTTCCAGCCTCTTCAAGTCTTCCCGTAGATGAGCCACCTCTTCTCCTTTGGCATTGGCTTGAATTTGAAGAGCGAGGTCTTTCATTTGATCCGCCATGGTAACAGAAGATGCTTGTCTAGCATTCTTCATGACTTGAAGTTCATAGTCCATAGCATAGATTTGACCCTGCATTTCCAGAAGAACATCAAGGATACGACGAAAATCTGTTATATTGTCCGTCTGTGTGCTCGCATTTGCTCTCTCGGATGGAGTGAAGGCAGACGATGGAATTTCTGTGTAATCTAGCAGATTTGGTGTTGACGTATCATGTCCTTCCTCAGGCATTTGAGAAGCTTGAAAATCTTCTAGATTTGCTGGTGAGCGACTCACACCTTCACTGTTGACAGCATGTGGTGTAGTCCTTCCTTGCTCGCCATCTCCCTCTGTCTCTAGGACCTCAAATGGGGAAGAGTGATGGTCATGCTCTTCAGCATCTTGATTCCCTTTCTCTCCGGCTTCATCTGTAGACTTTTCTTTCACCGCTTCTCCTTCTTCTTCAGCTTCTTTCTCTTTGTCTTCTTTCTCTTTCTTTTGTTGCTCCTTTGCTTCTCTGTTCTTTGCTTGCTCCTCTTCTTCTCTCTGTTCTTTTTCCTCTGCTTCTGTTCATTTCTTCTGTTGTTCTGTTGATTCAGGTACATAACGTCTGGTCCTTTTCAATGCAGAGATAGTGAGATCTTCCTCTTCATCTTCATCCTCCAAGATAAGAGTTCTTTTCTTTTTGGATAGGGCACCTATGGGCTCCTTCCCTTTTCTCTTTGATGCAGAAGATACTGGAGTCTTCACTCTGAACTTCTCCATTGCCTTAGCAAGCTCTTTCAGACGCATTTTTGTCAGCATTTTCAAACCCACCACCATTTTGTCGCATGGTCGAACACAAAGAGTATGTGGAGGTTTAATGTTCAAGTGTCTGAAGATCTTGGTCACAAGACCTGGGTAAGGCAATTGGCCCTTGTCCTTCACCATTGCTCTGTACATGTGAAAGAGAATGGTGTGTGAGAGAGAGAACTTCTTCCCTGAATTGATCGCGTACATCAATTTTGCCTCGGAGTTAGACACGTCAGTCTTAGATGTAGACTTTGGCCTGATACAGTTGATCACAATTTTGTGAAGCAAGATGTTGATGGCATGCATTCTTGAGTAGGTAATTCTTCCCTTTGTATCCCTGTCTTTGACAAGCTCCAATGAGGCATGAGCAATTGAAACTTTGATTGGTTGATAGCATCCTCTTTCAACTCCAATTATATCTGCCAACATGTCCATATCTACCACATAGTCTTGATCTCGAACACTGAAGGATATTATATTCGCATCTAAAAAGCTAAGATTCGAATAGAAGTATGCTGTCAATTGCGCATAACCGTCTGTGGTATTGGAGCAAAATTGCTCAAGTTGAAGCAGATTGAATTTCTCCCTTAAGTTCACATTAATGGCATCCAAGAAATCGAAATCAACACTCCTAGGGTTTATCACCCCTCGTTTCAACAGTCTAAAGAACAGATTCTCCTGTTCCTTCGATTTAAACAAATCCATCCTTTTTCCCTTCACCTTCGCTGCAACACCCATTCTAGGTTGAAATTCACTGAACATTTTATCATCATTGTTCCCGTCAGTCGGATTCAGTCCCGATACACGAGGGTCACTTGGAATGTTCGCAAGTGCTTCCTCAGCCTTTCCTTTGGGAGCAATTCCCAAATCCTCCATTCGTCGCAAAAAGATATACTCATTCCCATAGTTCTTATTTTTGAGGAAATCATCTACGTAGTTCAGCGGAGTCCCAATGCTCTTCATCGCACAATAGAGCTTGTAAATAAAAGAGGGTTTTTGGACTCTTACAGGGTCTGCGTCCTCGATTATTTCTTCCTCCGGTTGTTGACCCGCACCTTGTGGGGTAGATGGTGAAGAGTGACGTGGTGGAGAGTGAATCGGGCTCTGTTGCTGACTCGGTAAATCTTCCTCTTCGGTGAGATCAAAATGGGTAGGCCCCTCCCTCATTCTCTGTGGTCCCCTGTTCGCGATTCTTGAAGACTTCCTCGAAGAAGACATCATTCCTTGTCGTTGAAAGATTCCTTTACTCGCTTTCCCAAGAAAAGATAACAACTTTCTCGAAGATGAACACGAAGTAGAGACAGGATTGAGAGGAGAATGCCTTTTTTTTTTGTTGGGCTTTTGAAGTTTAAGCGACGAAAACTGTATATATATAACTCAGTTTAAAAAGGAAAAACCAATCGGCACAAAGGAAAGTGAACAGACGCCTCTTTTTAAAATCGATAACTGCCAAATAGAAGTTAATCTTTTTGAAAAGACAAGATTCCGTTTTTCACGGAAATTATAAATTAACTGAACTAATAATCATACCTTTTTGAGATTGAATATAATAACAACTTATAGTCTATAGCCATGAATGTCTGAGTCTGAGGGTTGGAGAGTCTCTAGACTTTAACTTCCTCAAGTTTCAAAATGTTGAGTTTGGAACGGATAAAATTGAACTCATTCTTCTCCAAAGGTTTTGTAAAGATATCCGCTAGTTGATTTTTTGAATCAACAAATTGAATCGAGATTTCTCCATTTTGAACATGATCTCTAATGAAATGATGTCGAATCTCTATATGCTTTGCTCTTGAGTGAATGATTGGATTTTTAGTGAGATTGATTACACTGGTGTTGTCACATCTAATCTCTGTGCATGAGTCTTCAATTCCAAAGTCTTGTAGCTATTGTTTTATCCATAGAATTTGCGAACAGCAACTTCCAAGAGCTACATACTCTGCTTCTGCTGTTGAGAGAGCCACAGTGCTTTGTTTCCTTGAAAACCAAGACACTGTCCTGCTTCCAAGCAACTGGCAAGTTCCCGAAGTGCTCTTTCTATCGACTCTGCAACCGGCCAGATCTGCATCTGAATATCCCAGAAGATTAAAGTCTACCTTCTTAGGATACCAAAGACCGATGCTTGAAGATGAAGCAACGTATTTGATAATACGTTTCGCAGCACTGAGATGGGATTCTCTAGGATCTGATTGAAACCTAGTACAGATGCAAACACTCAACAGAATGTTAGGTCTAGAAGCAGTAAAATAAAGAAGTGAACCAATGATACTCCTATACAGCTTTTGATCAACTTTCTTCCCTTCTTCATCTTTGTCTATCTTCAAAGAACTTGACATCGGTATGTCGGTCTTTTTGCAATTTTCCAATCCAAACCTTTTAACAAGATCATTAGCATATTTTTCTTGATAAATAAAGGTTCATTCCTTCAATTGTTTTACTTGAAGACCAAGAAAGAATGTTAGCTCTCCCATCATACTCATTTCAAACTCATCTGCATAGACTTTGAAAATTTCTTGCCTGAGACTTTCATTAGAGGATCCAAAAATAATATCATCCACATATATTTGAACAAGTAAAAAGCTTTTGTTTTCCTTTTTGATAAATAAAGTAGTATCTACTTTACTTTTGACAAAACTATTATGTATTAAGAACTTACTTAGTCTGTCGTACCAAGCTCGAGGTGCTTGCTTTAAACCATACAAGGCATTTTTCAGTCTGAAGACTGAGTCTGGCTTCTGTGGGTCTTCAAACTCTGGTGGTTGTTCCACATAAACTTCCTCATGGATAAATCCATTTAGGAAGGCACTTTTGACGTCCATTTGGAATAACCTGAAATTTTTATAACAAGCAAACGCAAGTAATAGTCGAATAGCTTCTAACCTTGCTACTGGTGCATAAGTCTCATCATAGTCTATTCCTTCTTCTTGCGTATATCCCTTGGCCACGAGTCTTGCTTTGTTTCGTACGAATTTTCCTTTCTCATTCATCTTGTTCCTGAACACCCATTTAGCTCCGATAACAGTTTTACCTTTTGGTTTATATGTCAATTCCCAGACGTCATTAATGTTGAACTGTCTGAGCTCTTCTTGCATAGCTTCAATCCAGCTTTCATCAGATAAAGCTTCTTCTATGCTCTTTGGTTCAATTTCAGAAATGAGAGCCACAGCACTAGACTCTTCACGCCTTTTGGATCTAGTGCGAATTCCTTCATTAATTTCGCCGATAATGAGATCTTTGGAATGACTGGACTTATGCTTCCAGTTACTGGTTGATTTTTCTGGTTGATGATCTCTTTCTTTATTTGAATCTTCACGAACAGCTTGATCTTTGGTCTTCCAGTACGAGATGCTTCTTGAGTTGTAAGCTTTGGAGGGTGCAGGAGCGGGTTCGGACTCTTCATGATGAGTCTCGATTTGGATTCATCTTGCGTAGAGTCTTGAAATTTGACATTCATTGACTCCTCCACAGACTGGCTCTTCTTGTTATAGACTCTATAGGCTTTGCTTGATGTAGAATATCCAAGGAAGATGCCTTCATCTGATCTTTCTTCAAACTTACCAACTCGATCTTTTGCATTTTTCAATATAAAGCATTTGCAACCGAACACATGAAAGTATGAAATAATAGGCTTCTTACCTTTGAATAACTCATAAGGGGTTTTCTCTAGAATAGGTCTTAAGAAGACTCTATTGATGATATAGCACGTTGTTGAAACAGCTTCAGCCCAAAATCGTGAAGAAATCTTACTTTCAATTAAAAGAGTTCTAGCCATTTCTTGAAGAGATCTATTCTTTCTTTCCACAACTCCATTTTCCTGAGGAGTATATGGAGAGGAGAATACATGCTTAAAGCTAGATTCATCACAAAATTTTGTAAAATCTTGATTTTCAAATTCACCTCCATGATATGTTCTTATACTTGAGATAACACATCCTTTTTCATTTTGAACATTTTTAGCAAATTTTTCAAAATACGAGAAGGTTTCGGACTTACTTGCAAGGAAATATACCCAAGTAAAGCAGGAGTAATCGTCCACAATTACTAGGCAATATTTCTTACCTCCAATGCTCTGGGTTCTGGTTGGTTGGAAGAGATCCATATGCAGCAACTGTAGTACATGATTAGTAGAGATATGATTTATTGGCTTAAATGAATTTCTTACCTACTTTCCCAGAATACATGGAGTGCATGGATCAGACTTTTGGTATGATAATTTGGGTAGACCTCGAACAAGCTGCTTTGATAAGATTTTGGCTAATTGCTTCATGTTGACATGACCAAGCTTTCTGTGCCATAAGCTTGCTTCGTCTTGAATTGAGATTAGGCATTGCGATTCATTTGGTTTCACATCCAGAAGATAGATATTTCCATGTCTTCAACCCATGAAAGACTAAGTAGAGTCTTTACTGGTCTCAGAACATGTTCTTTCTTGAAAGAAGATCTTAAAACCAGTATCACACAATTGGCTAATGCTGAGAAGATTGTAATTGAGTCATTCCACTAGGGAAACATTACTTATTGTGAGATTTCCAATTTTCACAGTTCCAAATCCCACAATACTTCCTTTGCTGTTTCCTCCAAATGAAACTTTTCCACCATTTACTTGAACAAGCTTTATGAAGCAATTTGAGTCTCCTGTCATGTGTCTTGAGCATCCGCTGTCAAGATACCACTTTACATTTTTCTTGACGGAGACCTGCATTTAAAAGAGAGTCTCAAGCTTTCTTTGGTACCCAAATTTTCTTGGGTCCTTTGGTGTTAGTAAGATAAACGGTATTAGCCCATACTTTCTTAACATGTTTCCAAACCATAGGACACTCTTTTTCAAAGTGATCCGGACTGTTGCACTTTGAACACACGAGGGCATTTCGACCTACGAGACTTTACAAAAACTTTCTTGAAATGATTTTTGTAAGCCTCTCTCGAGGGTCTTTCCTTAATTCTTTCTTTTACTTTAGGAAAATCTATCAAGGGAATTGTTTTCTTTGTCATACCTAGACCGGACTTATTGAAGTAAGGTCTTTGAGCTGAAAGAATTTTTTCAAGTTTTCGGACCCTATTGAGAATTTCTTTGAAATATTTGATAAGTCAGTTTTTAAAAGAGCATTTTCTTTCAAAAGATTATCTTCATTTTCTTTAAGAGTGGAAACATTCAAGTCTAAACTTTTAACTCTTTCTTCTAAAACGTTTTCCTTTTGTTTTAGAGCTGAGTTTTCCTTTTTAAGTTCGGAAATCCTTTTGAGAGAAGTCTTAAGACTAAAACACAGTTCATCAATGTATTTAGAAACTTTGACAGGAATTTTAGAATTACTTGCCTCAAATTCACTATCTGAGTCTGATCCAGAATCTGAGTCTGAGTCTGATTGTGCCATCAGACATAGGTTGGCATATTCATTATCACTTTCTTCACACTCTGTATCACTCCAGGTTTCGGCTTTGAGAGCTTTTCGAAACTTGTCAGCTTTTCCTCTCTTCTTCTTTAGAAGAGGACAGTTGGGTTTGACGTATCCCTTTTTCTTACATTCAAAGCAGACTACATCTTTGTTTGGTTCCTCATCATCAACAAACTTGGTCTGCTGTCTTTGAAAACTTTGTTTCTTTGAGTTGAACCTTCTTCCTTTTCTATTCAGTTTTCTGAATCTTCTTATCATGAGAGCAAGCTCCTCATCGTCCATATCATCTTCAGAATCTGTATCATCAGAATCATCATTTGATTTTAATGCAATGGATTTCTTACCTTTTGGATCTTCGTCTTCATTAATTCGTTCCACTTCATAAGACTGAAGAGTTCCAATCAGCTCGTCGACAGATAGTGGCATAATTCTTTGCGTCTCTCTTATTGAAGTCTTTATGTGATTCCAATCCTTGGAGAGTCCACGCAGTAGCTTGTTTACCTTCATGGGATCAGAAATTTTTTGTCCTTGATTCTCAAGACCATTGACAATATCTGTAAAACGGCTAAACATGTCAGTTATAGATTCTCCTAGTTTCATTTTGAAGGCTTCATATTAACCGAGGAGAATGTTAATTCTGGTTTCCTTCACTCGATCTGTTCCTTCGTAGGTGATATGTAATCTGTCCCAAACTTCTTTTGCTGTAACACAAGAAGATATTCTATTATATTCAGTTGGTGACAAAGCACAATATAAAGAGTAAATTGCTTTTGCATCGAGTGCTTGTCTCTTGATTATCTCTTCACGAGTCATTCATTTGGTCTCAATAGTTTTTTCCCTCTTTCGAGCGATGCAGCTGTAGGAGTAATTCCTTTTTCTACAACGTCCCATTCCAGAGGATCCTTTGATCGTAGGAAAGCTTTCATCTTGTTCTTCTAGATGTTGTAATCCTTTCCATCAAAGTAGGGTGGTCTGGTATTGCTTTGCCTTTCCACCAGCCCTGGTGTTAGCATACTAGCCATGGATCTTTTACTCTGAAGTAAAACACTTCAAATAAAGTGAGAACACGAGCTATGATACCAATTGATATAGCTAGTATAAGTACCTAGGGGGTGAATAGGTATATAAAATATTTTTCTCGATAATTGCACAATACTAAACAGTTGATAGATTTGAGACAAACAATAATCAAAGTAAGACTGAGAGAAGGGAAGATAATTGAACATGCGGTTTATAGTGGTTCGGCTTATTTCAAGCCTACGTCCACTCTTCTACACTGACAGCCTATTGGCTGGATTCCACTATGAACAAAGAGATGTTACAGCGTTGTTCTTCCTTGATTTCTTGGTGTAGATGATCTAACACACTCGCTCAAGGTCTCACTAAGTATAGACACTCTTTGTGTATACAATTTCGCTCAAAATGTATCGACTAATAATCAAGGTGCTTCAGACTCTGGAATTTCTCTATCGATCATGCACTAAAGCAACTAGAACGTCTTCCTTTTATACTCCTTTATGCCATCATACCCGTTGGCACTTACCAAAGGAATTCCTCCAATCTACCCGTTGGACGGAATTAATCAAGAAGATCATTCGAGCTATTAAAGGAACCTGACGATAGCCCATCAATCCTGTTCGCCCATACAATCAGGATCTTGGTTTCCAAGAATAGAACCTTCCAAGAATATTTCGTCGACCATCGGATCTTCAAACGATCTTGATTACGAATAAAAGAATCCGTTATATTTATCCAGCCAAGAGATCTTCTCCAGAGGATAGGATTAAATCCCCAACCAAATACTTCGGCTCTGGATTACCTTCGTCACTGGATTAGAAAAACTGTCAATGAGAATAGTCTTGAGTCTTGAGTCTTGAGTCTTGAGTGCTGAGTCTGGTGATCTGAAAGTCTTCAGACTCTAAACAGAAGGTCTGCAATTATCCAGACTAGACTGATAGAAACGTTTTGTCAACTTCAAAATATTCTGGAAAGATTTCTCCAACAAAGTGCCTTCTTTTGAAAATTTACACAAGCTTCGTTCCCTTATAATCTATGAAAATCAGCTTGGAAGTGGAAAATCTGGAGACTTAAGCTTCCTTTGCTCGTTGACCAACAACACCAAATTAATGGATGTGGTGATTGCGGAAAACAAGTTTGGTGGGGTGTTACCAAAATGCATAGGTAATTTATCTACTACTCTCACGCGACTTATGATAAACCATAATCAAATATATGGTGAGATTTCAGAAGAAATCCAGAATGTTATCAACCTAGATGTATTAACTATGTCGTTAAACCATTTTTCAGGTGGTATACCCTCAAATTTGGGGAATATGCAAAATCTAGTGATACTGTTCTTAGATGATAACAACTTGCAAGGGACTATCCCATCTTCTTTTGGAAATCTAACCAAGTTGCTTAACCTAGCTCTTCCCAATAACAACTTGCAAGGGCAAATTCCTTCCCATCTATCAAACTGTAGGTCTCTTAATTATCTTGATCTGTCTTTTAACAATCTCACTGATGCCATACCCCCACAGTTTATAGGTCTCTCATCATTATCGATCATTTTGGACTTGTCTCATAACCATTTGACTGGGGTTCTACCCATAGAAGTTGGCAACTTGAGAGCTTTGACTGCATTGGACATCTCGGACAATTTGTTGGGGGGTGAAATCCCCAGTAGTTTAGGTGCTTGCACTTCATTGACAGAATTGAGGATGGGGGGCAACTTCTTCCATGGGTCCATTCCTCAATCAATCAGATCATTAGGAGGCATTGGAGAGATGGATCTTTCATGCAACAATTTGTCGGGTCAGATTCCAGAATTCTTAGCAATATTTCATTCCTTGAAAGTCCTAAATTTGTCATATAATAAATTTAAAGGCATGCTACCATGCGAAGGAGTCTTTCAAAATGCTACTGGTACTTCCATTTTTGGGAACAATGAGCTTTGTGGCGGACTGCTGGAATTTCACCTCCCCAAGTGCATCTCTAAAGGCTTTAAGAGCAAAAAGATCAATATAGTGGCACTGTCTGTTTCTATTATTTTTGGAGTTCTTGGAATATCTCTTATTCTGGCTCTTATATGTCTTTTTTGGTTGAAGAAGAAAGTCAATAAACCGGTTTCAAGTTCGATAGATGATTCACGTCTAAACGTATCTTATGGAACACTCCTAAAAGCAACTAATGGATTTTCTTCAATAGATTTGATTGGTGTTGGAAGCTTTGGTTCTATATATAGGGGGATACTCGAGGGTGATGGAACTATAGTTGCCGTGAAGGTGCTTCAATTAGCATGTCACGGTGCTCTGAAAAGCTTCATAGCTGAGTGTGAGGCATTAAAGAATATTAGACATCGAAATCTCTTGAAGATATTGACAGTTTGCTCGAGTACTGATTATCAAAGAAATGATTTTAAGGCCTTAGTTTATCAATTCATGGACAATGGGAACTTGGAAAGGTGGCTACATCCAAACCCAACATCATCTCATAGCAATGAGCTTCCAAAAAAGTTGAATTTCATTTGGAGGATAAATATTGCTATTGATGTTGCTTTTGCACTAGATTATCTTCATCACAGGTGCCACATCCCCATTGTTCATTGTGATTTAAAACTGAGCAATGTCCTCTTAGATGCTCAGATGGTCGCACACGTGGGCGACTTTGGATTGGTGAAATTCCTTCTTGGATCATCCCTTCATGGTGTTGCTAATCAAATGAGCTCAGTGGGTCTTAGAGGGACAATTGGTTATGCTCCACCAGGTAATCTCTCTTCATTCTATTCTAATGATATGCGCTCCACATTATTTTTTATGATTGGCACTCTCAATTTTATTTTGAATGCAATCTAAATATGTGGTAGAATATGCAATGGGATGTGAGGTCTCAAGAGAAGGCGATGTCTACAGTTACGGTATCCTCTTACTAGAGATGTTCACAGGATTGAGTCCCACCAATGATAGATTCGAGGACAACTTGACTCTCCGTAGTTTTGTCACAGCAGCTTTGCCTAAGCGAGCCTTGGAAATTACAGATCACATTCTACTTCTAGAAAGAGAAAGTCGTTTCGATCCCAATAGTCCTCAGCATTGGCTTTCTGAAAGCAATGAGATATTTCAAGAGTGTTTAGTTATGGTATATAATATTGGAGTGGCTTGTTCAAATGAAGTGCCTACAAGACGGATGAGCATCAACAGTGTTGCGAATCAACTGCAAAAGATTAGGAAAAAGCTCTTTGCATTGGGTTTCCATGAACAGGATGAACTACCGCAGGTGACATGATAATTTCTTAACCTCTTCCTTGTCTTATTAGTTTTGCTTATGCTTGTGCAAATATACATTGTGAAATGTGTAGCAAAGTAGCAAATCAATTGTGCATTTTCAATAAATCAATTGTGCATTTTCAATATAAGGTAATAGTCATTCCTCATCTGTATATGTAATAAGATAGCATATGCCCCACAATGCAAGGACCTTAAGTAACATCACTTAAAATTTGTCTCGAGTTTGAGAACATTGCTGCAACTCGACCCTAATCGAACCGTGGGATAGTCAAGCCATATAAAAGAAGTCGGAATTGAACTCTAAAAAATGTATTAGCTGGAGAGAAGCAGTCGTTTCTTTTAGGAGATAATAGTGGATTATCATTCCTCATCTACACACATTATTGCACTTGCATGTGCCCCATGATGCAGAGTCTTGAGCATTGCTATGATATTTTAAAATATCTGTCTGGATCTTTATCAGTATGAAGCTCATTAAGACGTATAAAATTGATTACCATCCGCTATTTTCAATTGATATCCCTGATCAACCTTTTCCAATGAATTAATAGTTGTTCTTAGAAGTTTGTTTTAACACAGTAACATTGTCTCCTTTTTTACTGGAAATTTATCCTTTCCCCTTGCAAATCCTAGCCTCTGCCCAGGCTTTCTAACTCAGAGGAGTGCTTGGTTTCTTTCTACAGCTTAGCTAGGAATCACTATGCATCGCTGAAGTTGTGCGAGACAATGGAGATGAGTGATGTTGCTGTCAAGCCGAGTATCTCTTTCAGATTCAGCTTCAATAAGCAAATGTACTGTTTGCGAAGGAAAAATGATAGTCTGGAAATTAATAGAATATATAGCTTTCTGATTCAGCTTCCTTGTATGCAACAAATCGAGAATAGATCCGAATAGATCTGGACGGTCGCTATACTGGTTTAGCTTAAGTAGTCTTATCCCAATTCTGATCATGCAATCAGTGCTTCTTGTGTTTCTCCATTGGGGAATGGATCTCCAGAACTGCTAATCCTAATGTATGCCAGTTTCATTACTCTTGTTTTGCCAAAATTTTCCTTTTCCCGTTCATTCATATCTTTTCGCAATAGAACTTGTTCGATTGCGTTCTGTCTGCCATCAATTCTAGCCAACCAGAAATCACCAGCATGTACCATCATGTCCTCATCAAGGAGAAGACCAATCGGCTCAAGACGAGAATGAACTATAGCCATTTCATTATGATGATGGACATAATCCCAGGCATGTGATATCGATGGTGTTGCTCTCAGTCTCTGAATAGAAAATTCGTATTCTTCGTCTCGTCACGTCCCTCATTCCTTACCCAATCCTTTTGCAAGCTTCCAACGACCAAAACTCCATAAACAACCGCCTCCAAATCGACGCCAAGATTGTTGACACATACCTGAGAAAAGCTCGTCTGAGCATGGTGACCTGACCAAAATTACCTGGAAAGTTCATATGTAGCTTTCGAAATGGCAGGACACGACTGGAAGAGAAGTCTATGCTGATGACCACCAACACCGTTTTTCCTAACGGCACTACAAAAATTAGGCACCGACCAGTTTCCAGGTCATGCCTTCATTCTCTTCTTGCATAGCTTTCCAGGACAATTGATATGCTTTTAACTATTGTCAAGTTTGGGATTTAACATTTGTTTCACGATTAGCTGTTACTGTGCATAAGTCTACTATTGAGCACCTCAAGTTATATAAAAAAAATACTAAACTAATTTAAATTTTTTCTATGATTGCTTTATTTATAGTTTTTAAAAAAACTAATTCTCAAACTAAAACGTTAAACCACCTTGAACTAGCTTTTGTTTGGTAAGGGTAATTTGAGTGCATTTCACTTATACTCACAAAGCTTCAGTGTATATCTTATGACGAAGTCATTGAACTTTAAATTTAATCACCCAAAATATTGAATATTCATCTTTAGCTATTAATGTGTTTTGACTAAAGTTCGATACAAGCCAGCACGCCTCATGAAATATAAGTGGATACCACTTTTTTTTTTTTTGTCCTACTTTGAACTTACTTGAATTGTATGCTAATTGTGCATGGTTGTCACATCGACACTTTATCAAAAAGTTGTTGAAATCTTGATAAGAGTACATTAATCCCGAAGAAATACCAATTTCGTATAACATTTACGAAAGCTAAAAGTCCACTAAAATGCATCGAAGTTTACTAATCAAAAGCGGAGATTACTCAGTCATAAGTTGACACTCTTAAATATGGCACGCTCTGGCAAGTGAGGCTACACCCATCATAATTGTTGATTACGTGATTCTTACTCAGTCGACGGCTATGATTGCATGGGGCCATAGACCCCAATCCAGAGAACTCCTCTGGATGAACTCCTCAAAGTCCAGGCCCCCTTTTTCCACCGCCTTCAGCGTCTTCTCCTCTCTCGCTTCTCCTGCTTCTCTCGGATCACTCTCGCGCTTTCCATTCCCTCAAGTTCCAGCGCGTAAAAATTGCGGTGCAGTTGGAATCTGGTTTTGCCCTTTTTCTTGCCCAATTCAAAGATCCACACCACACGGAAGTGATAGCTGGGCTGAATTCCCCGTTTTGTCTCCGCTGACTTTCTTGATTTGGTAACCAAGGCTTTGGGTTTTCGAATTGGGTCGGAGATCAGGATGGTCTTTTTTCGTTCCTAATCTGGCGGAGGAGGAGGAGAAAGTATCCACTTGAAAGCTCGCGAATTGGGTTATTTTTTAATTCTTAGGTTTAGGAGAGTGAGTGTGGTTTTTGGCGGGATTGAACGGGAGGAATCTGTGGCCGCTGATGCCATTTGTCAATTGGCAATTGGGTAGATTTTCTCGGTGAAATTATTTTGATATACCGAAAAGGTTGGAGCATCATAATGTCTTGGGCAGGCCCTGAGGATGTCTGTCTACTTCCCTCGCTAGCTATCTTGACAGTAAGCTTTTTGCTTCAATTAAGCCACGTATAATTGTGATTTTCGCTTGATATCATTGCATTTTGGGCCAATTACCTATTTGCTTGCAAGGGGGGGGGGGGGGGTGGACGGACTGGGGAGGAATTTGAGTGACTAAAGAGCATGTATTAGATTCTGTAAGTCTGGCGAATGAGTCAATTGGTTGAGCTTGGTGTATTCTGGGATTGTCCTTTCTTTGTATGTTTGCCGAGATGCTATTATCTATTGCGGCTGTCAGTTGTCTAAACATTCTTGTAATGATGTTTCAAGTGATTTATAATCTGACTCGGTACAACTAAAGTTACAAAATTTTGTTAGGTTGAGATCTTGAAACAAGACCATAGTTGAGAGGAGGATGTCTGAGTTGAGAATTTGACTTTACTTCACAGAGTTATTAAATGTGGTGCGGAAGAAACACATTGTCTGAAAATGATACGATCAGCTATTTTTCCTGAAGAGGAAAGACAAATTGAGTTAGATGAGTGAGCAACCACACGTATGAAATTGGGTTTATAAAACTTGCTGCATGAAGTTCATGCTTTTCCTAATCTGGCAAACACATAATAACATTTCATTTTGGTTTGTTACGATGTTTACGTGCCTGAGAGATTATTTGTTGTTGCTCTCATAGTCATCATACGTGTCATCATTGTCATCATTCTGATCATCTAAAAAGCCTTAGCCTTGAGTTTTTTAAATTCTATCCCAACCTTCTATTCTACCTCAATAAACAAATATTATGAATTGCAAAACGTATGTAATCCACTTAAGTCGGATGTGCCAGTGATAAATATACTTGTGTAGGCATTCAGTGGGAGTATCATTAGTCACAGCACTTACCTTTTATTCTTTCCTTCTAGTAAATGTGGCAATTGCTAATGTTTTTCAGGTAATAATTTAGAGTTCTCTATGGTTGAATGATTTTGCACCATTTTAGTGCCACAATATAGTTGGTTGAAAGGCATTAAAGAATATCGGATATTGAAATCTTTTGAAGATACTGACTGTTTTGTTGGGTGCTAATTATCATGGAAATGATTTTAGGCCACAAGATATCACTTCATGGGCTATGGAAGCCTTGAAATGTGGTTACACAACACCATCTCATTGAAACAAGACTCTAAAAAAGTTGTATTTCATTCGTAGGATACGTATTGCTACTGGTGTTGCTTTTTGCACAGGATTATCTTCATCACCCTTGACACATTCCCATCATCCATTGCAATCTAAAGCCAAGCAATGTCATCTTAGATGCTGAGATGGTCGATCATGTTGGTGACTCTTAATTGGTATAGTTCCTCCTTAAGTTATCCCTTGATATTGTAGCTAATCAGATGAGCTCAGTAGGTCTAAGAGGGACAATTGGTTGCTCCACCAGGCAATATCATAGATGCCGAGATGGTCGAATGTGTTGGCAACTCAAGATTGCAATCTAAAGCCAAGCAATGTCCTCTTAGATGCCAAGATGTTGTAGCTAATCAGATGAGCTCAATGGATCTAAGATGGGCCATTGGTAATGCTCCGCCAGGCAGTCTCTTCCTCCCTCCCTCTCTCAAACCAAGAAAGTCTATTTACCGAAAAGCTATTGAAGGATTTTTTTGTGAGATTTGGTAGCTGCATGATAACTCTTATGCGCATTAAATTCCGCTCTGCATTATGATGTAGATGTGTGGCGGAATATGCAATTGAAAGCCTGGTCTCAAGAGAAGGCGATGCCTACAGTTAATGGCAATCTCTTGCCAGAGATGTTCATGGGATTTTGTACCACCGATGAAACATTCAAGGACAATTCGACCTTCATAGTTTTGTGGCAACAACTTTGCCTCAATGAGTGCCAGAAATTATGGACCACATTCTGCTTCAAGAAAGAGACCAATACATCTTTAGCATTGGCTTTCTGAAAGTATGGCTTATCTCAAAAGTGTTTGGTCACGGTAAATGATATTGGAGTCGCTTGTTCCAGTGAAGTGTCTGGAAGACGGATGAGCATCAGCAGAGTTGCGAATCAGCTGCCATAGACGAGGGAGAAATTCTATGCATTGGGTTTACACGGACAAGATGAACTACCACAGGTGGTATTATGATTCGTTAACTTTTCTATGCTCTGGCTATTACATGTTTGGTGTTGTTTATGACTGCAGACATACACGGAAAATGCATAACCGCAGAGAAAATCATTTTTGTACGAAGATCATAGTTGATTACGATTCCTCATCTTTATTGATATTGCACTAGCACAAGGTTTAGTAGAACTAGTCTCTACTCGATGTTTCCAGGTCAATCTTCTAGTTATAAAGTTCTTTTGTTGGTGTTGATACTTTGGAAGTAAAAGGTCAACTACAGCATACGGGAAATCTTAAGGTGATATTCATGATCGAGCTTTTTCCCTGTAGAAATAGTTGTTCTCAGATTACCCTTAATCTCACTATAGTAATTATGTAAATATCTAACGAAAATAAAAGAAGCTGCAAGTTCAAAAGTCATTTTATCGTTGATAATAATTGTTGGATGCCTCCTGCTGGATACTCTGTTCATTTTAATGAAGTGACAGAGTTTGAAATTTCATTCTTGTAAAATCGTAATAAGTGTCGTCTTTTATTGGAAATTTATATCGCATGCATTCTTGTTCAAGAGGATTCCTAATTCGGAGGAGAGTTTTGTGGTTTCTGTAGCTTGACTAGGAATGGCTCTCCAATTTTTTGTGCGAAATAATTGGACATCGGTAATGTTGCAGTAAAGCAAAGGTAAGTCGGTTACAAGCTTCCTAAATGAGCATTGTTCCTCTAATGTTGGGACCGAGACATGATACTCTGGAATAAGAAACTCCTGCTATGGATTCCCACGTAGAATATTTCACAGGTCAATTTTCGTGCCGGCTGCGGTCCAACAATGGTTTAGTAGAACTAGTCTCTACTCGATTCTGGTGATTTAATCTTGTGTGCCTGATTTCACAATTAAGGACTGTTCCAATACTTGTAAACATTTCGCCTTTTTTATTCCATTCTCCTAAGGATGATACACCACCTTTCCAACTGATGGAGAACTTTAACTACGAGCAACTGTCAATGGTAAGAAAATACTTTTAATCATGTTTGACTTGTGTGGTTTCGTTCTCATCTGCATCTAAGTGTGTGAAACGAAGTCAAGTTATTCACAAGGAGCATTTTTGACTGGCAAATTGCATCTTGAGCATCGTTGATAGATAAACATTGGTGGACAAACCCAAGCCAAAATCAGTAGAGGAAGAAAAGAATGAGGAAGAAATTGGACATGGAAGCAAATGGGTCAAGACGGATTCCAAGTGTGAGTGGTTGCATCATGAGGAAGTGTAATTTGACGAACTTGGTAATCTTGGTATTACAGCAACTCCTAGCTCACTTGTTCATTGTGGTGCTGCCACTTGGGCTGCGTACATGTTTTGATCAAAAGCCGTATATTGATCGGCAGTGACTTTCCTAGACGAACGGAAGCCCAAACTATGTTACATTCAATGACTACTTGGGTCAAATATGTTTGCTGAAAATGAAATGACATGTCAACGTTCCTGAATCAGTCATATGGATGACAATCGCAGAATCCTAAAATATTGATCAGTCAATCCTTGATTTCAGTTATCGTTTTGGAGATGTAGAACTGCCTTCATCTGCTGCCTCATTACAATCACAAGGTGAGAGGACCCTTACAGTTTCATTCTCAAAATTGTCAAAAGACAAACTTATCTCTATAGACTTATAGGTTTTCACATATCCAGATGCATTGTGGATGCACATTTCAGTTCCATGGAGATATAAGGCCGTATCATCCTGAAATGATTCTCATTTTTGTATGTTTGTCGGAGCATCCACCAATAGCAAGGAACATCGATAAGGGCTGATCTACTCCAACAATGGAAAGCATCAACAATTCATCAACGGTGTACAAATAAATAACAAGAAAGTTGGGTAGAATGGAAGTCTTGTGGTTGAGCCACATCATCAAAGCTGGATTCCCTTCCACTTCTCTACATCGATAAGATTAAAAAGAAAAAAAAAATCTAAATTACGTATTTTGCATTGATGTTACTAATAAAATATTTTAAAATTGGTTCGTGTGATATATAACGAGGTCATTTCTCACAAGGTAAATATGTTGAACCATTGAAATGTGAAATCTTTGAATATTAAAGATATAGCAGCATGCATTCCTATTCTTGTGCATTAGCTAGAAAAGTTTGCAATATAAATAGGTAATCATCAGCTAATTATATATGTTGAGTAATAAGTGGTTACTAAGTAATTTATTTTCACTAATAAAAAAATACTAATTGTTTAATCTTTTAATAAAAAATGCATAATCTCTTATGCATCGGTGGTTGCGGCATGTGGTGAAACTTCATGTTCTTGATGCAGCGCTGTAGGCCAGATTATCATTGGTGAAACTCTAATGGCTCATCAAATATTATATAACACATCTTATGATATGTTATAATCTATAGTTACATATAAGTAAGAGTTTTGCATTAATTGTGTCCAATTATGAAAAAGAGTCAATTCCATGATACTCGCATAAAATAGAATTTTACATGCATAGTGAATATTAGACAAAAAATGCTAGCGAGGTTTTGATGCTTCTGGTATGTTTGTGGCTAAGAAAGTAGAAACTTTGGGTGTGTTATGTAATCATTTTATTCCTGGGAATAATTTTTGCTTAAAAATATTCTTTTTTATTTTGTTTCCTAAATAAGTTTCTGAGTATTTGAAGGCATTTAGTAATTGCCTAAAATTTTTATTTCTGGAATAAAAATGTATTTGGTACGGCCCTTAAATTTTTGGGTTAATACTCTAAAAAAACTCAAAACTGGTGCACTTGTAACAAATTTAGCCAAAATTAATTTTTTAATCACGAAAAACTTTAAATTGGTACACTTGTAACAAGTTTACCCTAAATGATCACAAAAAATCATAAACTGGTATACTTGTAATAAATTTACCCAAAACTAATTTGTTTGACCGTCAAAAACCCTAGCTTGGTGCATTTACGATAAATATACGTTCTGTTTAATTGGATTAATATCGCAAAAAACCACAAAAATTGTATAGCTATGACAAATAGAGAGTAAAATCCCAAACTAGTACGCAAGTCAACTATCATATGTAAATCAACTTAGCAATTTGACATTAAAATTTAATAGAAATTAACAAAGGGTAAATTTGTTACAAGTGTACCAATTTATGATAAATTTGTCAAATGTGTATCAGTTTTGGGTAATTAGTTTGGGTAAATTAAAATTCAATAGAAATTAACAGAAGGTAAATTTGTTATAAGTGTACTAATTTGGAGTAAATTTATCAAATGTGTATCAGTTTTGGATTTTTGATAGTTATAAAATTAGTTTAGAATAAATTTGTCACATGTGTACCAATTTGGAGCTTTTCAGGGTATTAACACTAATTATTTTTTGTAACTTAGAATTTCTTTTAATTTTTTAAATATTTTTATTATATTTTTCTCTTTTTCCTTTTCTTCTCCTTTTTTTCTTCCTTCTAGCTAGTTGCTGGCCATGGCGATGGTTGACGATTGGCTGGGCGAGGCCAGCTTGACCACCAGCGAGGCTTGACCTTGTCTGGGCAATGCGAGATCGGCATCACCTTAGCCTGGTGAGGCCCCAGCAAGCTTGCTGAGCCTTGCCCGGCTGGTTGCTGGCCATTGCCATGGCCAACAGCTAGTTGGGATGAGGAAGAAGAGAAAATGAAAGAAAAGGAAAAGGAGAAAAGAAAAGTGAAAAAAAAAAAAGTTTGGCTTAATATGGAATTGTTTTCAAGAACAAAGAGCAACTTTTTTTTTTGTCTCTTATTTTTGTTCTAAATCTATTCCTACAAACAAAAAAGTGACCAAACAAATTTTTATTTATTTTTTGTTTCATGGAACAAAAGAATAAAATCAAGCACTATTTGGCACGTTACCAAACAGACTCTTAACATTATATCTCACTAGCGGAAGAATTCATTCTGCACCTCTCTCAAAAATTGTTGGGAGTAAGGCCCTGTTTGGTAAGGGGCAAATTATGATTCTTTGTTCCTAGATCAGTTTGGGCCTAGAATCGCGTTTGGTAAAATTTTTGTTCCGGGAACAGATTGTGAGTAGAATCAAGAACAAAAAAAAAGTTGATTCTTGTTTTGGGAACAAATTTGAGAATCAAAACCAACAAGTCTTCTTCTTCTCTTCGACCATCTTGCAACCGCTGTCCACCACTGCTCGTCACCGTCCGCCGCCGCCGCCGCCGCCGCCGCCGCCAGTCGCCATCCACCGGTTCGGCGAACTCGCTGGAGGCTCGCCAGGCCAATGCGAGGTTTAGTGAGCTCGCTGGAGGCAAGCCCAACCATCAGTGAGGCTCGGCCTTGCCGGTGGCCAAGCGAGCCTCGCCGGGGCTGAGCTAGGCCCGCCTAGCCCTAGCGAGGCTTGCCCAGCCTCGCCTGGCCACCGGTGAGGCACGGCCTCGCTAAGGCTGGGCAAGCCTCGCGACGCCCAGCCTCGCCGGTGGGCAGGCAAGGCTCGCCCAGCCCCACCGGTGGCTAGGTAGGCCTCGCCCAGCCCCGGCGAGGCTCGGCCGATGAGGGCCGGCGGCGCTCTAGTGAGGTCGCCGGCCCTCGCGACCGGCGATCAGCCACTAGAAGAAGAAGAAGAATAGGAGAAAAATGAAAAAAAAAAAAAAAAGAAGAAAAGAAGAAAAAGGAAAAAAGTAAAAAGTAAAAAAATTATTTAAAAATTAAAAGAAATTGATTTGGAACATAATTAATGAGCACGGTATCAAACGCAATTCTATTCCAGAATCGGAAATTTTGGACAGTTACCAAACAGCTTAAAATGCTTAAAATCAGTTCCTGGGAACAGAATAAAAAATAATCATTTCTGATCAGAATCTATTTCCGGAAACAAAATTGTTACCAAACGCGTCCTAAAAGTTCCAATTACAAACCGTTAAATTTCTCAGCTCTCTTTCGGGGAAGAAGGTAAACGATTTTAGCATTTAACTTCTTTGCTCTTTGTATACTAGATAAATGTGATTACTCAAAAAGAAAAAAGAAAAAGAAAAAGAAAAATTGACCGAAAGAGGCAACAAGTATCACTGGTAAATATTAGAAGGTCCTACGCAGGCAATATCTTCTTCATTGGACGTCAACACAGCATGTTATTTGCTAGTAAATATAAATGCTAAACGATCCTCTCTCTCTTTGATATTTAATTAACTCGTTAATGGGTAAAGTATGGCGAAAAGCCGCTAAATTATGCTAGAGGACTAGAAAAACACAGGTTTTCGAAGTGGACAGCTCGAGTACTTAATTTGATGTAATTCCCGTAGTTAATATGTAAGGTCAATGGAGAATACCGATTAATATTCAAGTATAGTGGAAAATCGAGACACCAACGTAATCGTAATCATAATCATAATCCAGTGTATAATTTATTAACGTGGACGTGAAGGGGAAGTTGATGATCCTTTGGGTACTCTTTCCATGGACCTTTAATTAGTTAATGTGTAAATTCTTTTCTGATTAGACATCTTAAAGGACTTCCAGGTCAAACACATGGATATCAACAGCGCGAGGCTAGTGGTCTTCCTTTAGCTTTGTAAATTGCGCTCCTCTTGGAATCTCTTTGTTTAGCTTTTTCTAAGATTAGTCAAAGGAATTAATGATTTTTTCATATAATTATTATAATCATGCGCTCGAAAAATTCTTACTTAAATGGATGTGTGTGAAACTTATATTATCACGTCTGAAAATGTTTTGGTAGAACACTTGTACAAATTATATTATGGAAACTTTTATTTTTCATCTTTTTGACTGCTACTAATCCACTATTTTCTCATAGAAACTTAACGTATAGTCCCTATCTTCTTTCTTTTTAATTTAATGGGGACATAGGTTTGAGTTAATTTTAAAAAAATTTCAGTCGTAATTCCACAAAAAAAGAAAAAGAAAGTGAAGACCTATTTTTTTTTCCATTTTTCTAATATATAGTTGGTTTGTGGAAAAAAAAAATTCAATGAGAATGGAGATTTTGGAATTCATATTTTCATTTTAGGCTAAGAAAGAATGAAAAAAAATATTTACATTATGAGAGATTTAATGAAAGCTCACTTTTCTTATTTTCATTCATTTATTGTTTCCAATCATCTACTTTTTCCATTGTTGTTTTTTTTTCTTACACGGCAATGAAGGCAAAAAATTTTACAACCTTATGAACTAAATATATCTATACTTGATGTTGTTTTTTATACATAGACTTTCGTTAGGATGAAAATTTATTAGCTATAAAGCAATAGATCTACATCTAAATGTCTTGTGCGAGTAACCTTTATGGGCATTTTTCCTATGCTGTGGGCCAATTCACAAAAATGTTATCGGGCTGAATCAAACGAGACTGTTGATCTAATAATTAATAATGATTATCAATAAACGTGTAACAATCATTTTCAGTCATTCAACCTCTCGTAATGAGCTCAATAATTTTGTAGAGGTTTTTGCCCTTGGCATTGTAGAAAAGCTTGAGGGGCTACAGGGGCCAATTTTTTTTTTTTTTAGGAACTCGATGCAAATTTCAACGTATGTAAAATCTATAATCTATGATGATGAGTAGCTCTCATATCTCTCCTTGTATATCAATAACAATATTTTATCTGTTTCAAGTGACAGATAGAGTAGTCTGGTTCAAGTGACAGATAGAGTAATCATACCTCATAAACTAAGGTCAATTCGCCAAGGAAAATAAATTATCCGGACCACATACACTGTTACTCCTCATAGGTTAAATGACATGCGAATCATCCGTGAAACATACGTCCAAATGTTTCCAGTCCATGTTGGCAAGTTACGACGGTCCCAAAAACTAGAAGTTTCTTCCGTTTGAATTTAGAATCCAACTTTTCTAATTTCTGCTTTTCACATTGACTTTAAGCACTTGGAAAGTTAGAAAGGAGACCTTAGTGTGGGGCTCACTTTCGTGTTTCCTTTTAAAATAGTGTTCGTCCCAAAGTAGCCCAGAGGCTATTAACTTCGTTATTTAAAAATAAATGATTATTATGTATCAAGAAAAAAAAAAAACTACCAAAATGGGTGACAATTATCGCCATACTTTTTCAAACTTATATTGGAAATGACAGACTTTTTGTAATTGGGTGTTTAACAAGAATACTGTTAACGGAATAATTACTAATAAAAAAAGTCATAAATTTATTGTACGGAATAAGAAGCTACTGTTTTTGAATTCAGCTTTCTCGTGTAGAATCTTTCGAAGGTTAATTTCCATGCCAGGGGTGGTCCAACAATGGATTAGCAAAATTAGCTCTACTCAATTTTGGTGATGTAATCAAGTATGTTTGATTTCACAATTAAGGATTGTTCCAATACTTGTAAACGTTTCACATTCTTTACTTTCACACAGCTAAGGATAAAAGGCAACTTTTCTACTAATGCGAAACCCTAACTCCAAGCAACTGTCGATGGTCCACAAGAACATACTCGTAATCATGCTTATCATGTACAGCTTCATTCTCATTTGCATTTAAAAGTCGTTCAATGAAGTCAAATTATTCACAATAAAATCTGCACGCAAAATGCTTCTCGAGCATCGTTGTCAATAAATACTTTGAAATCTTGGTATTACAACCACTCCTAACTTTACTTGTTCATTGGGGTGTTGCCGCTTCCAACACGCTGCATGCATGCTTTGATCAGAAGCCGTCTTGATCGGCAGAGACTTTCCTCGACAATTCAGGGACCGCTTGGGTCAAATATGTATTTTTGAAAATCAAAGGACATGTTCACATTCCTTAATTAATTGTGGAAATGCTTTTCAGACTAGACATCTTAAAGGATTTCAGGTGAAACACATGTATATCAACAACATGAGCCCAGTGAATGTCTTTTGAAATCTCTTTCTTTAGCTTTTTCTTTGATTGGTCCAAGGAAGAGAAAATCAGCACTTACCTTGAAATTATGGGTCTTCCGATATAGTTATTATAATTATACACTCGGAAAAGGTACTGGATAAATAATGTGTGTGATTCCCTATAGACATTAGTCGATAATCACATCTGGAAAAAGTTATGATAGGACACATGTATAAATTATATTATGGAAACTTTTATTTTCCATCTTTTTGACTACTACTGATGGCCTGTTTTCTTGGTAAAACTTTAACGTTTAGTCTTTATCTTCTTTCTTCATCAACACAAGGTCATTATCTTCACTTTAAAACAAGTGCTTGAAAAAGTGAATTTCAAGAAGATGCTGGACTTAAAGGGCCAGGGTAATTTTGCTAGGAAGTTTGGGTAAAGGCTTCGGTAACTTGACTGCAACAGTGAAGAATATTCCACCAGGAGTCGAAGAGAAGACGTCGGATGCTGCGGATGTCTTGGTCAAGGCAGCTTCGAATTGTTGCGGCAAGCTGATGGATCGCATCTGTTGCATGTGCTTCATCCAAACTTGCTCCTATGTGAATGACCAGTGCGCAGTCGCTCTTACGCAATTCTGCACCGGCCTCGCTTGTTTTGGGTTCATCGATTGTTGTTTCGATCTCTGTGAATGTTGTTCATGTCTCTAGTGATGTTGACCAGTATGTATAGAGATTTGTGTTATGTCATATTGGCGAGTGTTACTCGTCTCTTCTTTGTGTGTATCATAGTCAATAATGATGTATAGTTTCTCAGAGAATACATGGAACCTGAGACGGGCTAATGTTGATGCGTCTATTTTCAAGAATGATAGATCTTAATGACTAATGCAAGTGAAGGTGGAGTGAATACATATTCGAAGTGGAAATATGGCCCTCGCAGTGGTAATAAACAAAATTTCACCTCGTCCCTCACGAAATTGTCACAATTGTCTGTTGAGCCACCCATCACTCAGTAGTCAATGCTAAGCTAGAGCCTTCCTATTGAGCATTTTTCCCATCCTCCGTGGCCATGCCTATGTTTCCAACCACTTGAGATGCACGTGTTTTACTTCTGGGAATTGGTGTGGGATGGAGCCATTCGTATATTTAATTAGTCTATAATTCATTGGCTTAAGTTTTTGAGTGAATGTGGGGTTAATGGGCTCAAATTTAGTTTTCCTCTTGGCCATCTCTCCAAGTGAAGGTGTCGAGGTTGATTGGTAGTTAGTCCCAATGTTTAGGAATTAAGAGTGATTGGCGGCCACTTCAAATGTGTATTGGTGTTTGGTGAATATCTCATGGAAAGAAATATATTATTATTTGGGCTTCTTCTTAGCGATCTCTCTGGTGAAGGAATTGAGCCATTGATGTGTGCTCCCAACATTCTCAACTATGGCACCGATGAGGGCCGCAATACCCTCACCTCGCTGGCCTAGGGCTATAAAATAAAAAGAAAAGAATAAAGGAAATAATATTATTAAAAATTATCAAAGTTAGCGCCGATCGTGCGGTCGGTGTCCACGTTAGCGATTTTCAGCCAAAATTAGCTAGATGGACTTAGCTGGCAAAACGTGAAAATGTTTAGGACTCAATTGACAAAATTAAAAGGTTTAAGATTGAATTGGCAACAATGCAATAATTTTAATACTTCTTGGACAAATTTTTCCTTTCCTAGCCACAACTTTAATCAGGAAAGCGTATCATGTATATTTTAAGGCGATCTTGCATCGGATGAAAATTCAAGTAGGATTTCCATTCTTGATCTTGATTCCAAAACGGAGGCAATCTTTATTCTTGAATCATGACTTTGACGTGGATACAATTTCCGTATTTTTTTTTTTTTGCATATTTTATTTCGGTTGGATTTTATTCACGAACTCAAACTCGAGAGATATTTTAATAGTTTTTTCGTTCTTCCTTGATCTTGTTTCTTACTCCATGTCGATGATACACCAATTTCATCTATATCTTCCCTAACTGCTGCCCAATATGATTATCTTTTGATGATCCGCACACCTAATTTGCACTATGATCTAAATGTTTGTCAGAATATGCAATTAGGTGAGAGGTCCCTACAGAAGGCAATGTATAATAGCTACGGCAATGCAATTGGCTCTCCGAAAGTCACGGCAAGGCCCGTGATGCATGAGTCTTGAGTATTGCTATGATGTTTCCGAGTCAATCTTAGTGATAAATTTCTTTTGTTGGAGTTTATACCGATTTAGTAGAATAAGATAAATCAACCGTGGTCCTTGGGAAATCTTAAAGTAAGATCCATGACACAGCTTCTTCGCTTTATGAAATTTTGTTCTCAGATTTTCCACGATGAAGCTTCTTCACTTTACATAAAGTTGTTAGCTTCTTCACTATATAGAAATTTTTTCTCAGATTTTCCACGATTGTGTGAATATTTAACAAAAAGAAAAGAAGTGACATTGTGTGGGGTTGGGTTTCCTACTTGTTAAATCCCAACTAGTCTCCTCTTTTTTTTTTTTTTAAATGTAGAAATATATATTTCAGGCTTTTTTCCTGATTCAGAGGAGAGTTTGGTTTCTGCACCTTGACTAGGAATCGCTCTCCAATGTCCATGCCCAAGTTGATGCACGAAATAAGTGGATACTGGTAATGTTGCGGTAAAGCAAATTTAGGTCAGTTACAAGCTTCCTAAATGAGCAATGTTCCTCTGATTTCAGGATGAAGACATGATGGTCTGGAATAAGAAGTTACTATTTTTGGATTCAGCTTTCTCACGTGAAATCTTTCGAAGGTTAATTTCCATGCCGGGGTGGTCCAACAATGGTTTAATAGAATTCGTCTTGCACAATTTTGGTGATGTAATCAGGTGTGTTTGGTTTCATAATTAAGGATTGTTCCGATACTTGAAAACATTTTGCATTCTTTACTTCCAAGGATGAAAGCGACTTTTCTAATAATGGAGACCCTCACTCCAAGCAACTGTTGATGGTCCACAAAAAAATATTTGTAATCATGTTTATCTTGTACAGTTTCATTCTCATTTGCATTTAAAAGTCGTTCAATGAAGTCAAATTATTCACAAGAAAATCTCCCCGCAAAATGCATCTCGAGCATTGTTGATCGATAAATACTTGGAGGATAACAGCAAGCCAAAATCAGCAGTGGAAGAAAAGAACGGGGAAGGAATTAGAGATGAAAGCAAATGGGTCTAGTTGCATTACAAGGAGAAGCGATTTGATTTTGACCTACTTTGTTATCTTGGAATTACAGCTACTCCCAGCTTTACTTGTTCGTTGGGGTGCTGCCGCTTCCAACACGCTGCATGCATGCTTTAATCCAAAGCCGTCTTGATCGGCAGAGACTTTCCTGGACAATTCAAGGACCGTTTGGGTCAAATATGTTTTTTTGAAAATCAAAGTACGTGTCTACATTGCTTAATTAACTGTGGAAATGCTTTTCAGACTAAAAATCTTAAAGGATTTCAGGTGAAACACATGTAAATCAACAGCACGAGCCCAGTGTGTGTCTTTTGGAATCTCTTTATTTAGCTTTTTCTTTGATTGGTCAAAGGAAAAGCAAATCAGCACCTACCTTGAAATTAGGGGTCTTCCCATATAATTATTATAATCACACACGCAAAAAAGTCATGCGAAAATAATGTGTGTGATTCCCTATGGACATTAGTCGATAATCGCGTCTGACAAAGTTATGGTAAGACACGTGTGTAAATTATATTATGGAAACTTAGATTCCGTGTATTTTAAGACAGTCTTGCACCAAATGAAAAATTAAGGACTTCCATTCTTGATCTTGATTCCAAAGTGGTGACGATCTTTATCCTTGATCGTGACTTCGATGCAGATACAATTTCCGTAATTTTCTGCATACTTTATTCAAGTCGGGTTTTATTCATCAGTTCAAATTCGAGACATATTCTTTCTTTGTATTTTCTGTATCTCGTTGCTTTCTCCGTGTCTATGATACAATAACTTCAGCTATATCCTCCCTAACCGCTGCCCATTAAAATTATATTTTGATGATTTGCGCCCTCAATTTCATCTGTACTGTGATCTAAATGTGTGGCAAAATAAGCAATTAGGTGCGATGTCTCAAGAGAAGACAATGTCTATAATTATGGCATTCTCTTGGTAGAGATGTTCATGGAATTGTATGCCATTAATGACACATTGAGAGACAACTTGACATTTCGTAATTTTGTTGCAGCAGTTTTGCTTGAACAAGTGCGGGAAATAATGGACCATATCTTTTGTTGAGAGAGAGTCATTTAGACCTTATAGTCCTCAGTGTTGGCTCGCCTAAAGTTATGGTGAGGCCCGTGATGCACGGGTCTCGAGCATTGCTATAATGTTTCTGAGTCAATCTTAGTTATAAAGTTCTTTTGTTGGTATTTATATGGATTTAGAAGGAAAAAAACAATCAACCGTGGCCTATGGAAAATCTTAAAGTAATGTCCACGGCAAATCTTCTTCACTGTATAAATAGTTCTCAGATTTTCGCTGATCTCACTATAGTAATTGTGTAAATAACTAACAAAAAGAAAAAAAGTGACATTGTGTGGGGTTTCATTCTTGTTATCCTAACTGGTCTCCTTTCTTGTTGGAAATTTATATATCACGCTTTCTTGTTCGGAGGTTTCCTAATTCAGAGGGGAGTTTGGCTTCTGCAGCTTGACTAGGAATTGCTATCCAATGTCCATCCCCAATTTGATGCACGAAAAATTGAACATCGGTACTGTTGCAATAAAGCAAATTTAAGTCAGTTACAAGCTTCCTAAATGAGCAATGTTCCTCTATTTAGGGACACAGATGGTAGTCTGGAATAAGAAGTTAATGTTTTTGGATTCAGCTTTCTTGTGTAGAATCTTTCGAAGGTTAATTTCAATGCTAGGGGTGGTAAAACAATGGTTTGGCAGATATAGTCTTACTCGATTCCGGTGATGTAATTGTGTGTGGCTAATTTCACAATTAAGGATTGTTCCAATACTTGTAAGCATTTTGCAATTGTTAATTCCACGCTACTAAGGATGAAAGACCACTTTTCTACTAATGGAGAATAGTAACTCCAAGAAACTGTCAATGGTCTAGGAGAAAATACTTGTAATCATGGTTATCTTGTGCAGTTTCATTCTCATCTGCATATAAAAGTCGTTCAATGAAGTCAAATTATTCACAAGAAACCCTGCCCGCAAAATGTATCTCGAGCATCGGCAGAAAGTTATTTGTATTATTATTATTATTATTATTATTATTATTATTATTATTATTATTATTATTATTATTATTATTATTATTATTATTACTATTATTATTATTATTATTATTATTATTATTACTATTATTATTATTATTATTATTATTATTATTATTATTATTACTATTATTACTATTACTATTATTATTACTATTATTATTATTATTATTATTATTACTATTACTATTAGTACTATTATTATTATTATTATTATTATTATTATTATTATTATTATTATTATTATTATTATTATTATTATTATTATTATTATTATGTAGTAACTTTAGGATGAATCAAAGGGGTGACCCTTTGAGTCTCCATTTTTTGTCATAAAGCAGCAGTCTCATGTTAATCCCGATTATTATTATTATTATTATTACTATTACTATTAGTACTATTACTATTATTATTATTATTATTATTATTATTATTATTATTATTATTATTATTATTATTATTATTATGTAGTAACTTTAGGATGAATCAAAGGGGTGACCCTTTGAGTCTCCATTTTTTGTCATAAAGCAGCAGTCTCATGTTAATCCCGACCAGTCAGGATTCTCATACATCTCCAACCTTAATACAAGGCATACTCTAGCTCGGATTCCATGAGCCTCGCGCAATCATCAATATGGAATGTTATGGGACTCGCGGATCCATGGTTTGTGCATTATTATTAGATTTTTGGACAATACCAAGAACATGGCATTATTGGTAAGTCTCAGATTGTCATCCCTTTATCCATCATTTTTTCTTTAGATATTAATTAATTAGTGAGCGAGGAATTTCTCTTTAATTTGCAAGGGGGCAAAGCTTTTTCTTTTTATTTATTTATTTTTTTTTTTGGTCAGGGCAACGGGGCACCAAACTACTGAGTAAAAGAAGAAAAAGAAGAAGAAAAGCTAGAATTCCAAGCCACGATACTTATCAAAAAGAAAAAGCGCTTTAATGACAATTGAGTAAAAAAAAAAGGAAAAAGAAAGGAAAAAAATGATTCCGTGACTATCGAGTCAAAAAGAAAAAAGAAGAAAGACGCTTCAAAAAGCTGTTTAGAAAAATTGACACTTTCTTATAAATCTCTTTATAGTTTCCATTAGTACCAACCCCGCATCTTATTTCTTCTTGCTTGCTTTCATATTCACTTGCTTCCTTGGACTTCGAGTCATGAAACTCGTAAGCATGAGTTTTGTAGAGTTTCAATCATGCCATTTGCTTCTTGGTATTGCTTTTGCATTGTGCTTTAACCAAGTCTCCTCCACCACCAATGAAACAGATAGAGTCGCATTGCTCGCATTTAAGGCCAGCATAACCGGAGATCCTTTTGGTGTGCTCAACTCATGGAATAATAGCATTGGGTTTTGCCAGTGGTATGGCGTTACATGTAGCTGGAAGCACCGAAGGGTCACGGCCCTAGACTTGTCATCACAAAGACTCTCCGGATCAATCTCTCCTCATATTGGGAATCTCAGCTTCCTAAGGAAAATTTGGCTTGTCAACAACACTCTCGATCATGAAATCCCTCCACAAGTCAGTCAGTTGCGACGCCTTCGTCACTTAAGACTAGACAACAATTCATTGGTCGGCAAAATTCCCAAAAACATATCGATTTGCTCTAACCTTGTCACCCTCGTTCTCCAAGGCAACCGACTAATCGGAGAGATTCCTGGAGAGCTTGGTTCATTATCAAAGCTACAGGCGTTCTCTTTGTCTATTAATAATTTGACTGGGAGTGTGCCTTCCTCCATTGGAAACATTTCTTCATTAGAGTTCATTTATTTAGCTGGCAACAACTTGGGTGGGAGCATTCCCCCAGTTCTAGGCCACTTGACAAACTTGCGACACATTGTCCTTGAAGAAAATAGATTGTCAGGTATAATTCCATCTTCGTTACTCAATCTCTCTTCGCTAGCTTTTTTTTATGTTGGACAAAACTGGATACAAGGGACTCTTCCTACAAGCATAGGCCTCACATTCCCAGTTCTTGAGGAGTTTAGTGTCCATGAAAACCAACTTGAGGGGCTGATTCCCCCATCGATATCGAATTGCACGAAGCTAGTCTTGCTTCAACTTGCAAATAACACATTTTCAGGGAAGGTACCTTCTTTTGAAAATATGCATAAGCTTCAAAAGCTTGCTTTAGATCATAATCATCTTGGTAGTGGAAAAGCTGGAGACTTAAACTTCCTTTGCTCGTTAACCAACAACAACAAATTATTGTAAGTGGATATTACAATGAACAAGTTTGGTGGGATGTTATCTAAATGCATAGGTAATCTATCGACTACTCTCACACATTTTATTGCTTGGGGTAATCAAATAAACGGTGAGATTCCTGAAGAAATTGAGAAATTGGTCAACTTAGAAATATTGAATATGGATCTCAACAAGCTTTCAGGTGTTATCCCCTCAAATTTTGGAAATCTACAAAATTTAGTGGCCTTAGCCTTAGGTGGTAACAACTTGGGAGGGACTATCCCGTCTCCTTTGGGAAATCTGACCAAGTTGATGGCACTAGATTCCCATGGGAACAACTTTCATGGGAAAATTCCGTCACAACTATCAAACTGCCAGTCTCTTTATTATCTCGATTTGTCTCATAACAATCTTAGCGGCACCATACCCCCACAGCTTATAGGTCTCACATCATTAACGATCATTGTGAACTTGTCTCATAACCATCTAGTTGGGGTTCTACCCACGGAAGTTGGCAACTTGGGAGCTTTGACTGCGTTGGACATCTCGGACAATTTGTTGGTAGGTGAAATCCCTAGTAGTTTAGGTGATTGCACTTCTTTGACAACATTAAGGATGGGGAGCAACTTCTTCCATGGGTCCATTCCTCAGTCAATCAGATCGTTAGGAGGCATTGAAGAGATGGATCTTTCATGCAACAATTTGTCGGGTCAGATTCCAGAATTCTTAACGATATTTCATTCCTTGAAAGTCTTGAATTTGTCTTATAATAAATTTCAAGGCATGCTACCGCGCGAAGGAATCTTTAAGAATGCTACTGGTACTTCCATTATTGGGAACAATGAGCTTTGCGGCGGATTGCCAGAATTTCACCTCCTCAATTGCATATATAAAGGCTCTAAGAGAAGAAAGATTAATATAATCATATTGTCTGTTTCTATTATTTTTGGAGTTCTTGGAATATCTCTTTTTTGGTTGAAGAAGAAAGTAAATAAACCAGTTTCAAGTTCGATAGATGATTCATGTCCGAACGTATCTTATGGAACACTCCTAAAAGCAACTGATGGATTTTCTTCAATGAGTTTGATCGGTGTTGGAAGCTTTGGTTCTGTATATAGGGGGATACTCGAGGGTGAAGGAACTATTGTTGCCGTGAAGGTGTTTCATTTAGTGCGTTGCGGTGCTCTGAAAAGCTTCATAGCCGAGTGTGAGGCATTAAAGAATATTAGACATCGAAATCTCTTGAAGATATTGACAGTTTGCTCGAGTACCGATTATCAAGGAAATGATTTTAAGGCCTTAGTCTATCAATTCATGGACAATGGGAACTTGGAAAGGTGGTTACATCCAAACCCAACATCATCTCATAGCAATGAGCTTCCAAAAAAGTTGAATTTCAGTTGGAGGATAAATATTGCTCTCGATGTTGCTTTTGCACTAGATTATCTTCATCATAGGTGCCACATCCCCATCGTTCATTGTGATTTAAAACCGAGCAATGTCCTCTTAGATGCTCAGATGGTCGCACACTTGGGTGACTTTGGATTGGTGAAATTCCTTGTTGGATCATCCCTTGATGTTGTTGCTAATCAAATGAGCTCAGTGGGTCTTAGAGGGACAATTGGTTATGCTCCACCAGGTAATCTCTCTACTTTCTATTCTAATGATATGTGCTCCACATTCTTTTTTATGATTGACACTCTCAATTTTATCTTCAATGTAATCTAAATATGAGGTAGAATATGCAATGGGATGCAAGGTCTCAAGAGAAGGCGATGTCTACAGTTACGGTATCCTCTTACTAGAGATGTTCACGGGATTGAGTCCCACCGAAGATAGATTCAAGGACAACTTGACTCTCCGTAGTTTTGTCACAACAGCTTTGCCTGAGCGAGCCTTGGAAATTACAGATCACATTCTACTTCACATTCTACTTCTAGAAAGAGAAAGTCATTTCGATCCCAATAGTCCTCAGCATTGGATTTCTGAAGGCAATGAGATATTTCAAGAGTGTTTGGTTATGGTATATAATATTGGAGTGGCTTGTTCAAATGAAGTGCCTGCAAGACGGATGAGCATCGACGGTGTTGCAAATCAACTGCAAAAGATTAGGGAAAAGCTCTTTGCATTGGGTTTCCATGAATAGGATGAACTACCGCAGGTGACATGATAATTTCTTAACTTCTTCCTTGTCTTATTAGTTTTGCTTATGCTTGTGCAAATATACATTGTGAAATGTGTAGCAGGGTAGCGTATCAATTGTGGATTTTCAATATAAGGTAATAGTTGATTGTCATTCCTCATCTGTATATGTAATAAGGTAGCATATGCCCCCACAATGCAAGGATCTTAAGTAACATTTATTAAAATTTGTCTCGAGTTTGAGAAGATGGATGCAACTCGACCCTAATTGAACCGCAGGATAGTCAAGCCATATAAAAAAGGTTGGAATTGAACTTCGAAAATGTATTAGCTGGAGAGAAGCAGTCGTTTCTTTTAGGAGATAATAGTTGATTATCATTTCTCATCTGCACAGATTTATTGCACTTGCATGTGGCCCATGATGCACAGTCTTGAGCATTGCTATGATATTTTAAAAAAATCTGTCTGGAAAAAAAATTTAGTTCTTTTATCAGTATGAAGCTCATTAAGACGTATAAAATTGATTACCATCCGCTATTTTCAATTGATATCCATGATCAACCTTTTCCAATGAATGAATAGTTGTTCTTAGCAGTTTGTTTTAACGCAGTAACATGGTCTCCTTTTTTACTGGAAATTTATCCTTTCCCCTTGCAAATCCTGGGTTCTGTCCAGGCTTTCTAACTCACAGGAGTGCTTGGTTTCTTTCTACAGCTTCGCTAGGAATCACTATGCATTGCTGAAGTTGTGCGAGACAGTTGGAGATGAGTGATGTTGCTGTCAAGCCAAGTATCTCTTTCGGATTCAGCTTCGATAAGCAAATGTTCTGTTTGCGAAGGAAAAATGATAGTCTGATTATGAATAGAATATATAGCTTTCTGATTCAGCTTCATTGTATGCAATAAATCAAGAACAGATCCGAATAGATCCGGATGGTTGCTATAATGGTTTAGCTTAAGTAGTCTTATCCCAATTCTGATCATGCAATCGGTGCTACTTGTGTTTCTCCATTGGGGAATGGATCTCCAGAACCGCTAATCGTAATGTATGCCAGTTTCATTACTCTTGTTTTGCCAAAATTTTCCTTTTCCCGTTCATTCACATCTTTTCGCAATAGAACTTGTTCGATTGCGTTCTCTCTGCCATCAATTCTAGCCAACCAGAAATCACCAGCATGTACCATCATGTCCTCATCAAGGAGAAGACCAATCGGCTCAAGACGAGGATGAACTATAGCCATTTCATTATGATGATGGACATAATCCCAGGCATGTGATATCGATGGTGATGCTCTCAGTCTCTGAAGAGAAAACTC
This sequence comes from Eucalyptus shirleyi, assembly GCA_017140165.1. Taxonomy (NCBI): domain Eukaryota; kingdom Viridiplantae; phylum Streptophyta; class Magnoliopsida; order Myrtales; family Myrtaceae; genus Eucalyptus; species Eucalyptus shirleyi. The sequence continues at coordinate 44,178,843 of CM029451.1, read as the reverse complement.
GTATTCTTCGTCTCGTCACGTCCCTCATTCCTTACCCAATCCTTTTGCAAGGTTCCAACGACCAAAACTCCATAAACAACCGCCTCCAAATCGACGCCAAGATTGTTGACACATACCTGAGAAAAGCTCGTCTGAGCATGGTGACCTGACCAAAATTACCTGGAAAGTTCATATGTAGCTTTCGAAATGGCAGGACACGATTGGAAGAGAAATCTATGCTGATGACCACCAACACCGTTATTCCGAACGGCACTGCAAAAATTAGGCACCGACTAGTTTCCAGGTCATGCCTTCATTCTCTTCTTGGATAGCTTTCCAGGACACAACATTCTAGAATTGATATGCTTTTAACTATTGTCACTTTTGGGATTTAACATTTGTTTCAAGATTAGCTGTTACTTACTGTGCATAAGTCTACTATTGAGCACCTCAAGTTATATTAAAAAAAAAATACTAAACTAATTTAAATTTTTTCTATGGTTGCTTTATTTATAGTTTTAAAAAAACTAATTTTCAAACTAAAACGTTAAACCACCTTGAACTAGCTTTTGTTTGGTAAGGGTAATTTGAGTGCATTTCACTTGTAGTCACAAAGCTTTAGTGCATATCTTATGATGAAGTCATTGAACTTTCAATTTAATCACCCAAAATATTGAATATTCATCTTTTGCAATTAATGTGTTTTGACTAAAGTTCGATACAAGCCAGCATGCCTCATGAAATATAAGTTTCATGGATACCATTTTTTTTTTTTTTGGGTCCTACTTTGAACTTACTTGAATTTTTTTTTTTTTTGAGCAAATACTTGAATTATACGTTGATTGCATATAATTGTTGCATAAGCACTTTATCAAAAAGTTGTTGAAATCTTGATAAGAGTACATTAATCCTGAAGAAATACCAACTTCGTATAACATTAACGAAAGCTAAAAGTCCACTAAAATGTATCGAAGTTTACTGATCGAAAGCGAAGATAACTCAGTCAGAAGTTGACACTCTTAAATATGGCACGTTCTGGCAAGTAATTGTTGCATAAGCACTTTATCAAAAAGTTGTTGAAATCTTGATAAGAGTACATTAATCCCGAAGAAATACCAACTTCGTATAACATTAACGAAAGCTAAAAGTCCACTAAAATGTATCGAAGTTTACTGATCGAAAGCGAAGATAACTCAGTCAGAAGTTGACACTCTTAAATATGGCACGTTCTGGCAAGTGAGGCTACACCCATCATAATCGTTGATCACGTGATTCTTACTCAATCGACGGCTATGATTGCATGGGGCCATAGACCCCAATCCAGAGAACTCCTCTGGATGAACTCCCTCACCCGTCTCACCCCCATCGGAGTTCTCCTCTCAGAAGAAGAACTCCACTCCCAAAGTCCAGGCCCCCTCTTACCACCGCCTTCAGCGTCTTCTCCTCTGTCGCTTCTCCTGCTTCTCTCGGATCACTCTCGCGCTTTCCATTTCCTCAAGTTCCAGCGCGTAAATATTGCGGTGCAGTTGGAATCTGGTTTTGCCCTTTTTCTTGCCCAATTCAAAGATCCACACCACCCGGAAGTAATAGCTGGGCTGAATTCTCCGTTTTGTCTCCGCTGACTTTCTTGATTTGGTGACCAAGGCTTTGGGTTTTCGAATTGGGTCGGAGATCAGGATTGTCTTTTTTCGTTCCTAATCTGTCGGAGGAGGAGAAAGTATCCACTCGAAAGCTCGCGAATTGGGTTATTTTTTAATTCTTAGGTTGAGGAGAGTGGGTGTGGTTTTTGGCGGGATTGAACGGGAGGAATCTAGGGCTGCTGATGCCATTTATCAATTGGCAATTGGGTAGATTTTTTCGGTGAAATTATTTTGATATACCAAAAAGGTTGGAGCAGTATAATGTCTTGGGCAGGCCCTGAAGATGTCTGTCTACTTCCCTCGCTAGCTATCTTGACAGTAAGCGTTTTGCTTCAATTAAGCCATGTATGATTATGATTTTCGCTTGATATCGTTGCATCTTGGGCCAATTACCTATTTGCTTGCAAGGGGGGAATTTGAGTGACTAAAGAGCATGTATTAGATTCTGTAAGTCTGGCGAATGAGTCCATTGGAATGCCTTTTGAGCTTGGTGTATTCTGGGATTGTCCTTTCTCTGTATGTTTGCTGAGATGCTATTGTCTATCGCGGCTGTCAGTTGTCTAAACATTCTTGTAATGATGCTTCAAGTGATTTATAATCTGACTCAGTACAACTAAAGTTACAAAATTTTGTTAGGTTGAGATCTTAAAACAAGACCATAGTGAGAAAAGGATGTCTGAATTGAGAATTTGACTTTACTTCACATAGAGTTATTAAATGTGGTGTGGAAGAAACACATTGCCTGAAAATGATAGGATCAGCTATTAAATTGAGTTAGATGAGTGAGCAACCACACGTATGAAATTAGGTTTATATAACTTGCTGCATGAAGTTCATGCTTTTCCTAATCTGGCAGACACATAATAACATTTCATTTTGCTTTGTTACGATGTTTACGTGCGAGAGAGATTCTTTGTTGTTGCTCTCATAGTCATCATGCGTGTCATCGTTGTCATCATTCTGATCATCTAAAAAGCCTTAGCCTTGAGTTTTTTAAATTCTATACCAACCTTCTATCCTGCCTCAATAAACAAATATTATGAATTGCAAAATGTACGTAATCCACTTAAGTCGGATGTGCCAGTGATAAATATACTTGTATAGGCATTCAGTGGGAGTATCATTAGTCACAGCACTTACTTTTTATCCTTTCCTTCTAGTAAATGTGGCAATTCCTGTTTTTGCTAATGTTTTTCAGCTAATAATTTAGAGTTCTCTATGGTTGAACGATTTTGCACCATTTTAGTGCCACAATATAGTTGGTTGGGAGGCATTAAAGAATATCAGATATTGAAATCTTTTGAAGATACTGACTGTTTCGTTGGGTGCTGATTATCATGGAAATGATTTTAGGCCACAAGATATCACTTCATGGGCTATGGAAGCCTGGAAATGTGGTTACACAACAGCATCTCATTGAAACAAGACTCCAAAAAAGTTGTATTTCATTCATAGGATACGTATTGCTACTGGTGTTGCTTTTTGCACGGGTTTATCTTCATCACCCTTGACACATTCCTATCATCCATTGCAATCTAAAGCCAAGCAATGTCCTCTTAGATGCTGAGATGGTCGATCATGTTGGTGACTCTTAATTGGTATAGTTCCTCCTTAAGTTATCCCTTGATATTGTAGCTAATCAGATGAGCTCAGTGGGTCTAAGAGGGACAATTGGTTGCTCCACCAGGCAATATCATAGATGCCAAGATGGTCAAACGTGTTGGCAACTCAAGATTGCAATCTAAAGCCAAGCAATGTCCTCTTGGATGCCGAGATGTTGTAGCTAATCGGATGAGCTCAATGGATCTAAGAGGGGCCATTGGTAATGCTCCGCCAGGCAATCTCTTCCTCCCTCCCTCTCTCAAACCAAGAAAGTCTATTTACCGAAAGGCTATTGAAGGATTTTTCTGTGAGGTTTGGTAGCTGCATGATAACTCTTATGTTTATTAAATTCCGATCTGCACTATGATGTAGATGTGTGCGGAATATGCAATTGAAAGCCTGGTCTCAAGAGAAGGCGATGCCTACAGTTAATGACAATCTCTTGCCAGAGATGTTAACGGGATTTTGTACCACCGATGACATATTCAAGGACAATTCGATCTTCATAGTTTTGTGGCAACAACTTTGCCTCAATGAGTGCCAGAAATTATGGACCACATTCTGCTTCAAGAAAGAGACCAATACATCTTTAGCATTTGCTTTCTGAAAGTATGGCTTATCTCAAAAGTGTTTGGTCATGGTAAATGATATTGGAGTCGCTTGTTCCAGTGAAGTGTCTGGAAGACGGATGAGCATCAGCAGAGTTGCTGAATCAGCTGCCATAGACGAGGGAGAAATTATATGCATTGGGTTTACACGGACAAGATGAACTACCACAGGTGGTATTATGATTCGTTAACTTTTCTATGCACTGGCTATTAAATGTTTGGTGTTGTTTATGACTGCAGACATACATGGATAACCACAGAGAAAATCATTTTTGTAAGAAGATCATAGTTGATTACAATCCTCATCTTTATTGATATTGCACTAGCACAAGGCCCGGGATGCACAGACTTGAGCATTGCTATCATGTTTCCAGGTCAATCTTCTAGTTATAAAGTTCTTTTGTTGGTGTTGATACTTTGGAAGTAAAAGGTCAATCGACTACAGCATACGGGAAATCTTAAGGTGACATTCACGATCGAGCTTTTTCCCTGTAGAAATAGTTGTTCTCAGATTTCCCTTAATCTCACTATAGTAATTATGTAAATATCTAACAAAGATAAAAGAAGCTGGAAGTTCAAAAGTCATTTTATCATTGATAATAATTGGTGGATGCCTCCTGCTGTATACTCTGTTCATTTTAATGAAGTGACAAAGTTTGGAATTTCATTCTTGTAAAATCCGAATTGGTGTCGTCTTTTATTGGAAATTTATATTGCACGCCTTCTTGTTCAAGAGGATTCCTAATTCAGAGGAGAGTTTTGTGGTTTCTGTAGCTTGACTAGGAATGGCTCTCCAATTTTTTGTGCGAAATAATTGGACATCGGTAATGTTGCAGTAAAGCAAAGGTAAGTCGGTTACAAGCTTCCTAAATGAGCATTGTTCCTCTAATGTTGGGACCGAGACATGATACTCTGGAATAAGAAACTCCTGCTATGGATTCTCACGTAGAATATTTCACAGGTCAATTTTCGTGCCCGCTGCGGTCCAACAATGGTTTAGTAGAACTAGTCTCTACTCGATTCTGGTGATTTAATCTTGTGTGCCTGATTTCACAATTAAGGACTGTTCCAATACTTGTAAACATTTCGCCTTTTTTATTCCATTCTCCTAAGGATGATACACCACCTTTCCAACTGATGGAGAACTTTAACTCCGAGCAACTGTCAATGGTAAGAAAATACTTTTAATCATGTTTGACTTGTGTGGTTTCGTTCTCATCTGCATCTAAGTGTGTGAAACGAAGTCAAGTTATTCACAAGGAGCATTTTTGACTGGCAAATTGCATCTTGAGCATCGTTGATAGATAAACATTGGCGGACAAACCCAAGCCAAAATCAGTAGAGGAAGAAAAGAATGAGGAAGAAATTGGACATGGAAGCAAATGGGTCAAGACGGATTCCAAGTGTGAGTGGTTGCATCATGAGGAAGTGCAATTTGACGAACTTGGTAATCTTGGTATTGCAGCAACTCCTAGCTCACTTGTTCATTGTGGTGCTGCCACTTGGGCTGCGTAAATGTTTTGATCAAAGGCCGTATATTGATCGGCAGTGACTTTCCTAGACGAACGGAAGCCCAAACTATGTTACAGTCAATGACTACTTGGGTCAAATATGTTTGCTGAAAATGAAATGACATGTCAACGTTCCTGAATCAGTCATATGGATGGCAATCGCAGAATCCTAAAATATTGATCAGTCAATCCTTGATTTCAGTTATCGTTTTGGAGATGTAGAACTGCCTTCATCTGCTGCCTCATTACAATCACAAGGTGAGGGGGCCCTTACAGTTTCATTCTCAAAATTGTCAAAAGACAAACTTATCTCTATAGACTTCTTATAGGTTTTCACAAATCCACATGCATTGTGGATACACATTTCAGTTCCATGGAGATAGAAGGCCGTATCATCCTGAAACGATTCGCTTTTTTGTATGTTTGTCGGAGCATCCACCAATAGCAAGGAACATCGATAAGGGCTGATCTACTCCAACAATGGAAAGCATCAACAATTCATCAACGGTGTACAAATAAATAGCAAGAAAGTTGGGTAGAATGGAAGTCTTGTGGTTGAGCCACATCATCAAAGCTGGATTCCCTTCCATTTCTCTACATCGATAAAATTTTAAAAAAAAAAAAAATCTTAATTACATATTTAGCATTGATGTTACTAATAAAATATTTTAAAATTGGTTCATGTGATATATAACGAGGTCATTTCTCACAAGATAAATACGTTTAACCATTGAAATGTGAAATCTTTGAATATTAAAGATAAAGCAGCATGCATTCCTATTTCTTGTGCATTAGCTAGAAAAGTTTGCAATATAAATAGGTCGTCATTAACTAATTATATATGTTGAGTAATAAGTGGTTACTTAGTAATTTATTTTCGCTAATAAAAAATTACTAATTGTTTAATCCTTTAATAAAAAATGCAATCTCTTATGCATTGGTGGTTGCGGCATGTGATGAAACTTCATGTTCTTGATGCAGCGCTGTAGGCCAGATTATCATTGGCAAAACTCTAATGGCTCATCAAATATTATATAACACATGTTATGATATGTTATAATCTATAGTTACATGTAAGTAAGAGTTTTGCATTAATTGTGTTAAAATATGAAAAACAGTCAATTCCATGATACACGCATCAAATAGAATTTTACATGCATAGTGAATATTAGACAAAAAATGCTAGCGAGGTTTTGATGCTTCCGGTATGTTTGTGGCTAAGAATGTAGAAACTTAGAGTGTGTTATGTAACCATTCTGTTCTTGGGAACAATTTTTGCTTAAAAATATTCTTTTTTATTTTGTTCCCTAGATGAGTTTCTGAGTATTTGAAGGCATTTAGTAATTGCCTAAAATTTTTATTCCTAGAATAAAAATGTATTTGGTACGATCCTTAAATTTTTGGGTTAATACTCTAAAAAACTCAAAACTGGTGCACTTGTGACAAATTTAGCCAAAATTAATTTTTTGACCACGAAAAACCTTAAATCGGTACACTTGTGACAAATTTACCCTAAACTAACTTGTTCAACCATCAAAAACCTCAGATTGGTGCATTTGTGATAAATATATCTTCTATTGGATTGGATTAATATCATAGAAAACCACAAAATGGTATAGCTGTGACAAATAGATAGTAAAATCTCAAATTGTACACAAGTCAATTATCACATGTCAATCAACTTAGTAATTTGACATTAAAATTTAATAAAAATTAACAAAGGGTAAATTTGTTACAAGTGAACCAATTTGGGGTAAATTTGTCAAATGTGTAATTAGTTTGGTAATTTAAAATTTAATAGAAATTAACAGAATGTGAATTTGTTATAAGTATACCAATTTGGGGTAAATTTATCAAATGTGTATCAGTTTTGGGTTTTTGATGATTAAAAAATTAGTTTTTGGTAAATTTGTCACATGTGTATCAGTTTGAAGTTTTTCGGGGTATTAACACTAATTATTTTTTGTAACTTAGAATTTCTTTTAATTTTTAAATATTTTTAGTATATTTTTCTCTTTTTCCTTTTCTTCTCCTTTTCTTCTTCCTTCTAGCTAGTTGCCGGCCATGGCGATGGTTGACGATTGGTTGGGCGAGGCTAACTTGGCCACCGGCGAGGCTCGACTTTGCTTGGACAATGCGAGATTGGCATCACCTTAGCCTGGCAAGGCTCCAACAAGCTTGTTGAGCCTTGCCCAACTAGTAGCTGGCCATTGCCATAGCTTATAGCTAGTTGGGATGAGGAAGAAGAGAAAAGGAAAGAAAAGGAAAAGAAGAAAAGAAAAGTGAAATAAAAAAGTTTGGCTTCATATGGAATTGTTTTCGAGAATAAACTTTTTTTTTTGTTTCTTATTTTTGTTCCAAATCTATTCCTACAAACAAAAAAGTGGCCAAATATATATATATATATATTGGTTCCAATGAACAAAAGAATATAATCATGCACTATTTGGCACGTTACCAAACAAACCCTTAACATTATATCTCACTAGTAGAAGAATTCATTCTGCACCTCTCTTAGAAATTGTTGGGAGTAAAAAGTTCCAATTACAAAGCGTTAAATTTCTCAGCTCTCTTTCGGGGAAGAAGGTAAACAATTTTAGCATTTAACTTCTTTGCTCTTTCTATACTAGATAAATGTGATTCCCCAAAAAGAAAAAACAAAAAGAAAAATTGACCCAAAGAGGCAACAAGTATCACTGGTAAATATTAGAAGGTCCTACGCAGGCAATATGTTCTTCATTGGACGTCAACACAGCATGTTATTTGCTACTAAATATAAATGCTAAACGATCCTCTCTCTCTCTCTCTCTTTGATATTTAATTAACTCATTAACGGGTAAAGTATGGCGAAAAGCCGCTAAATTATGCTAGAGGACTAGAAAAACATAGGTTTTCGAAGTGGACAGCTCTAGTACTTAATTTGATGTGATTTCCGTAGTTAATATGTAAGGTCAATAGAGAATACCGATTAATATTCAAGTATAGTGGAAAATCGAGATACCAACGTAATTGTAATCATAATCATAATCATAATTCAGTATATAATTTATTAACGTGGACGTGAAGGGGAAGTTGATGATCCTTTGGGTACTCTTTCCATGGACCTTTAATTAGTTAATGCGTAAATTCTTTTCTGATTAGACATCTTAAAGGACTTCCCAGTCAAACACATGGATATCAACAGGGCGAGGCTAGTGGTCTTCCTTTAGCTTTGTAAATTGCGCTCCTCTTGGAATCTCTTTGTTTAGCTTTTTCTAAGATTAGTCAAAGGAATTAATGATCTTTCCATATAATTATTATAATCATACACTCGAAAAATTCTTACTTAAATGAATGTGTTTGTAACTTATATTATCACGTCTGAAAATGTTTTGGTAGAACACTTGTACAATTTATATTATGGAAACTTTTATTTTTCATCTTTTCGACTACTACTAATCCACTATTTTCTCGTAGAAACTTAACCTATAGTTTCTATCTTCTTTCTTTTTAATTTACCGGGACATAGGTTTGAGTTAATTTAAAAAAAAATTCAGTCGTGATTCCACAAAAAAAGAAAAAGTAAGTGAAGACCTTTTTCTTTTTTCTTTTTCCATTTTTCTAATATATAGTTGGTTTGTGGAAAAAAATTCAATGAGAATGGAGATTTTGGAATTCATATTTTCATTTTAGGCTAAGAAAGAATGAAAACATTATGAGAGATTTAATGAAAGCTCACTTTTCTTATTTTCATTCATTTATTGTTTCCAATCATCTACTTTTTCCATTGTTGTTTTTTTCCCTTGCACGGCAACGAAGGCAAAAAATTTTACAACCTTATGAACTAAATATATCTATACTTAATGTTGGTTCCTATACATAGACTTTCGTTAGCCTTTATGGGCATTTTTCCTATGCCGTGGGCTAATTCACAAAAATGTTATCAGGCTGAATCAAACGAGACTATTGATCTAATAATTAATAACGATTATCAATAAACGTGTAACGATCATCTTCTATCATTCAACCTCTCGTAATGAGCTCAATAATTTTGTAGAGGTTTTTGCCCATGGCATTGTAGAAAAGCTTGAAGGGCTATAGGAGCCTTTTTTTTTTTTTTTTAAGGAACTAGATGCAAATTTCAATGTATGTAAAATCTATAATCTATGGTGATGAGTGGCTCTCATATCTCTCTCCTCATATATTAAGAACAATATTTATCTGGTTCAAGTGACATATAGAGTAATCATACCTCATGAACTAATGTCAATTCAACCATTGCACCCTTCCAACCGGACCGGGAGCACCAGTTCCCAAAATTGCAAACCGTGGACCGGACCGTTTGGTCTTAGGACTAGGAACCAGACCGGACCATTGGTTCTGATCCGGTTTGGTCCAACAAAATCGGCTCTACTTTATTGCACTAAAGAGTGAACGCACTCCGGACTAATCAATCCAATTCGATTCTCGGGCAATTCAACAAAAAATCACACATGTTTACACGTGCAAAATGTTCAAACTTCACTTGCGTGATTCACATTTCGTGTGTTTCACACTTACCTTCAACCATAAAGGCTATGAACAATATGGCTAAAAATTGTGCTTGGCTTAGATTTTATAGACAACCTCTCTTATGCTCTTTGAATGTTTAGTCAATGTGGGACTCTTGGAGGCTCGAAGTGCCTTATGGGTCTCTTGGAGCCTTAGTCCCACATCGAGTAGAAAATGAAACTAACAAGGAGATTTTTTTTTCTATAAATAAAAGAGTAATGAAAATGATTTTAATTGTCTCTTAGCCACATAAGAGGTTGTTACCTCAAATTGCAATTTTGGTTGCAATAAGTTATTATGTTTATATATTTTATTAATTCTATGTATAAGAATTATATATAAAAAAATTTGGTTCAGTCCAGTTCGTTGGGACCCGAACCAATCGGCCACCGATTCCAAGATTAGGAATCAGGAACCGGACCACTGACTGTGAGAACTATCCAAAATCGGCCAATAGGAGAGTTGGGGGATTCAAATCCCCACATTGGTGGGGACGATTCCACTCCCTGCAATGAAGCAGGGTAATAGATACACTGTTACTCCTCATAGGTTAAATGATATGCGAATCATCCGTGAAACGTACGCCCAAATGTTTCCAGTCCATGTTGGCAAGTCATGACGGTCCCAAAAACTAGAAGTTTCTTCAGTTTGAATTTAGAATCCAACTTTTCTAATTTCTGCTTTTCACATTGACTTTAAGGACTTGGAAAGTTAGAAAGGAGGCCGTAGCGTGGGGTACACTTTCCTGTTTCCTTTTAAAATAGTGTCCGTCCCAAAGTAGCCCAGAAGCTATTAACTTCGTTATTAAAATTAAATGATTATTATGTATCAAGAAAAAAAAAACCGACCAAAATGGGTGACAAGTATTGTCATACTTTTTCAAGCTTATATTGAAAATGACAGACTTTTTGTAATTGGGTGTTTAACAAGAATACTGTTAACAGAATAATTACAAAAAAAAAAATCATAAATTTATTGTACGGAATAAAAAGCCACTGTTTTTTAATTCAACTTTCTTCTGTAGAATCTGTCAAAGGTTAATTTCCATGCTAGGGGTGTTCCAACAATGGATTAGCAAAATTGGCACTACTCAATTCTGGTGATGAAATCAGGAATGTTTGATTTCACAATTAAGGATTGTTCCAATACTTGTAAACATTTCGCATTCTTTACTTCCACGTAGCTAAGGATAAAAGGCAACTTTTCTACTAATGCGAAACCCTAACTCCAAGCAACTGTCGATGGTCCACAAGAACATACTTGTAATCATGCTTATCATGTACAGTTTCATTCTCATTTGCATTTAAAAGTCGTTCAATGAAGTCAAATTATTCACAAGAAAATCCACACGCAAAATGCATCTCGAGCGTCGTTGTCAATAAATACTTTGAAATCTTGGTATTACAGCCACTCCTAGCTTTACTTGTTCATTGGGGTGTTGCCGCTTCCAACACGCTGCATGCATGCTTTGATCAAAAGCCGTCTTGATCGACAGAGACTTTCCTCGACAATTCAGGGACCGCTTGGGTCAAATGTGTATTTTTGAAAATCAAAGGACATGTTCACATTCCTTAATTAATTGTGGAAATGCTTTTCAGACTAGACATCTTAAAGGATTTCAGGTGAAACACATGTATATCAACAACACGAGCCCTATGAATGTCTTTTGAAATCTCTTTCTTTAGCTTTTTCTTTGATTGGTCCAAGGAAGAGAAAATCAGCACTTACCTTGAAATTATGGGTCTTCCGATATAATTATTATAATTATACACTCGGAAAAGTATTGGATAACTATGTGGGATTCCCTATAGACATTAGTCGATAATCACATCTGAAAAAAGTTACGGTAGGACACATGTATAAATTATATTATGGAAACTTTTATTTTCCATCTTTTTGACTACTACTAATGGCCTGTTTTCTTGGTAAAACTTTAACGTTTAGTCCTTCTCTTCTTTCTTCATCAACACAAGGTCATTATCTTCACTTTAAAACAAGTGCTTGAAAAAGTGAATTTCAAGAAGATGTTGGACTTAAAGGGCCAGAGGGTAATTTTGCTGGGAAGTTTGGGTAAAGGCTTCGGTAACTTGACTGCAATGGTGAAGAATATTCCACCAGGACTCGAAGAGAAGACGTCGTATGCTGCGGATGTCTTGGTCAAGGCAACTTCGAATTGTTACGGCAAGCTGATGGATGGCATCTGTTGCATGTGCTTCATCCAAACTTGCTCCTATGTGAATGATCGGTGGGCGGTCGCTCTTACGTAACTCTGCACCGGCCTCGCTTGTTTTGGGTGCATCGATTGTTGTTTCGATCTCTGTGAATGTTGTTCATGTCTCTAGTGATGTTGACCAGTATTTATGGAGTTTGTGTTATGTCATATTGGCGAGTGTTACTCTTGTCTCTTCGTTGTGTGTATCATAGTCGATAATGATGTATAGTTTCTCAGAGAATACATGGAACCTGAGACGGGCTAATGTTGATGCGTCTATTTTCAAGAATGATAGATCTTAATGACAAGTGCAAGTGAAGGTGGAGTTAATACGAATTCGAAGTGGAAATATGGCCCTCGCAGTGGTAATAAACAAAATTTCACCTCGTCCCTCACGAAATTGTCATAATTGTCTGTTGAGCCACCCATCACTCAGTAGTCAATGCCAAGCCAAAGCCTTCCTATTGAGCATTTTTCCCACCCTCCGTGGCCATGCCTATGTTTCCAACCACTTGAGATGCATTTGTCTTACTTCAGGGAATTGGTGTGGGATGGAGCCATTAGCATATTTTAATTAGTCTATAATTCATTGACTTAAGTTTTTGAGTGAATGTAGGGTTAATGGGCTCAAATTTAGTTTTCCTCTTGGCCATCTCTTCAAGTGAAGGTGTCGAGGTTGATTGGTAGTTAGTCCCGATGTTTAGGAATTAAGAGTGATTGGCCACCACTTCAGATGTGTATCGGTATTTGGTGAATATCTCATGGAAAGAAATATATTATTATTTGGGCTTCCTCTTAGTGATCTCTTAGGTGAAGGTATCGAGCCATTGGTGCGTGCTCCCAACATTCTCAACTATGACGCCGATGAGGGCCACAATGCCCTTGCCTCACCAGCCTAGGGCTATAAAATAAAAAGAAAAGAAAAAAGGAAATAATATTATTAAAAATTATCAAAGTTAGCACCAATCGTGCGGTCGGTGTCCACGTTACCTATTTTCAGCCAAAATTAGCTAGATTGACTTAGTTGGCAAAACGTGAAAATGTTTAGGACTCAATTGACAAAATTGAAAAGTTTAAGATTGAATTGGCAACAGTGCAATAAGTTTAAGACTTCTTGGACAAATTTTTCCTTTCCTAGCCACAACTTTAATCAGGAAGGCGTATCATGTCTTGCATCCGATGAAAATTCAAGTAGAATTGCCATTCTTGATCTTGATTCCAACACGGAGACAATCTTTATTCTTGAATCATGAATTTGACGTGGATACAATTTCTGTCTTTTTTCGCATACTTTATTTGGGTTGGATTTTATTCACAAACTCAAACTCGAAAGATATTTGAATAGTTTCTTAGTTCTTCCTTTATCTTGTTTCTTACTCCATGTCGATGATACACCAATTTCATCTATATCTTCCCTAACTGCTGCCCAATATGATTATCTTTTGATGATCCGCACACCTAATGTCATTTGCACCGTGATCTAAATGTTTGGCAGAATATGCAATTAGGTGAGAGGTCCCAACAGAAGGCAATGTATAATAGCTATGGCAATGCAATTGGCTCTCCGAAAGTCACGGCAAGGCCCGTGATGCATGGGTCTTGAGTATTGCTATGATGTTTCCGAGTCAATCTTAGTCATAAATTTCTTTTGTTGGTGTTTATACCTATTTAGAAGAATAAGATAAATCAACCATGGTCCTTGGGAAATCTTAAAGTAAGATCCTCGACACAGCTTCTTCGAAAGTCAACGAAAGGCAATGTATAATAGCTACTGCAATGCAATTGGCTCTCCGAAAGTCACGGCAAGGCCTGTGATGCACGGGTCTTGAGTATTGCTATGATGTTTCCGAGTCAATCTTAGTCATAAATTTCTTTTGTTGGTGTTTATACCGATTTAGAAGAATAAGATAAATCAATCATGGTCCTTGGGAAATCTTAAAGTAAGATCCACGACATAGCTTCTTCAAAAGTCAACAGAAGGCAATGTATAATAGCTACGGCAATGCAATTGGCTCTCCGAAAGTCACGGCAAGGCCCGTGATGCATGGGTCTTGAGTATTGCTATGATGTTTCCGAGTCAATTTTTTTCATAAATTTCTTTTGTTGGTGTTTATACCGATTTAGAAGAATAAGATAAATCAACTATGGTCTTTGGGAAATCTTAAAGTAAGATCCACAACACAGCTTCTTCGAAAGTCAACAAAAGGGAATGTATAATAGCTACAGCAATGCAATTGGCTCTTCGAAAGTCACGGCAAGGCCCGTGATGCACGGGTCTTGAGTATTGCTATGATGTTTCCGAGTCAATCTTAGTCATAAATTTCTTTTGTTGTTGTTTATACCGATTTAGAAGAATAAGATAAATCAACCGTGGTTCTTGGGAAATCTTAAAGTACGATCCACGACACAGCTTCTTCACTTTATGAAAATTTGTTTGGATTTTCCACGATAAAGCTTCTTCACTTTATAGAAAGTTCTTAGCTTCTTCAATATATAGAAAGTTTTTCTCAGATTTTCCACGATTGTGTGAATATTTAACAAAAAGAAAAGAAGTGACATTGTATGGGGTTTCCTTCTTGTTAAATCATAACTAGTCTCCTTTTTTTTTATGTGGAAATTTATATTTCAAGCTTTTTTCCTGATTCAGAGGAGAGTTTGGTTTCTGCACCTTGACTAGGAATCGCTCTTTAATGTCCATCCCCAAGTTGATGCACGAAATAATTGGATACTGGTAATGTTGCGGTAAAGCAAATTTAGGTCAGTTACAAGCTTCCTTAATGAGCAATGTTCCTCTGATTTCGGGATGAAGACATGATAGTCTGGAATAAGAAGTTACTATTTTTGGATTCAGCTTTCGCGCATAAAATCTTTTGAAGGTTAATTTCCGCGCCGGGGTGGTCCAACATTGGTTTAATAGAATTAGTCTTGCACAATTTTGGTGATGTAATCAGGTGTGTTTGATTTCACAATTAAGGATTGCTCCGATACTTGAAAACATTTCGCATTCTTTACTTCCACGCTGCCAAGGATGAAAGACCACTTGTCTAATAATGGAGACCCTAACTCCAAGCAACTATCGATGGTCCACCAGAAAATACTTGTAATCATGTTTATCTTGTACAGTTTCATTCTCATTTGCATTTAAAAGTCGTTCAATGAAGTCAGATTATTCACGAGAAAATCTGCCTGCAAAATGCATCTCGAGCATTGTTGATCAATAAATACTTGGAGGATAATAGCAAGCCAAAATCAGTAGCGGCAGAAAATAACGGTGAAGGAATTAGAGATGGAAGCAAATGGGTCGAGTTGCATTACAAGAAGAAGCGATTTGACCTACTTTGTAATTTTGGTATTACAGCCACTCCTAACTTTACTTGTTCCTTGAGGTGCTGCCGCTTCCAACATGCTGCATGCATGCTTCAATCAAAAGCCGTCTTTATTGGTTTACCTTTCCAAGCTTCTATTGGAAATGACAGACTTTTTGTAATTGGGTATTTAACAACAAAACTGTTAACAGGATAATTATTTTTTTTTAAAAAAAAGTCATAAATTTGTTATACGGATGTCAATTCAGTCCTTTTTAATTTTGCCAATTGAGTTATAAAACTTTTTGATGATTTGTCAATGTTTGGTTTCTACAGCTTGACTTGGAATTGCTCTCCAATGTTTGTCCCCAATTTAATGTACGAAATAATTGGATATTGGTAATGTTGCGGCAAAGCAAAGTCAAGTCAGTTACAAGCTTCCTAAATGAGCAATGTTCTTCTATTCGGGGACACGGATATGATAATTTGAAATAAGAAGCTACTGTTTTTGGATTCAGCTTTCTCGTGTTGAATCTTAAGAAGGTCAAATTTCCATGTCAGGGGTGGTTCAACAATGGTTTAGTAGAATTAGTCTTACTCAATTCTGGTGATGCAATCGTGTGTGTCTGATTTCACAAAAAAGAATTGTTCCAATACTTGTAAGCGTTTCGCACCATGCTCCTAAGGATGAAAGACCACTTTTCTACTAATGGAGAACACTAATGCCGAGAAACTGTCAACGGTCCAGGAAAAAATATTTGTAATCATGGTTATCTTGTGCAGTTTCATTCTCATCTGCATGTAAAAGTCGTTCAATGAAGTCAAATTATTCACAAGAAAATCTGCCCGCAAAATGCATCGCGAGCATCATTGATCAATAAATATTTGGAGGATAAACGCAAGCCAAAAGCAGTAGAGGAAGAAAAGAACCGGGAAGGAATTAGAGATGGAAGCAAATGGGTCTAGTTGCATTACAGGGAGGAGTGATTTGACCAACTTTGTAAACTTGGCATTACAGCCACACCTAGCTTTCCTGTTCATTGTGGTCCAGCCGCAGTGCCGCTTCCAACACGCTGCATAAATGCTTTAAGCAAAAGTCGTGTTTATCGGCAGAGACCTTCCTTGACAATTGAGGGATCACGTGGGTCAAATATGGTTCCTGAAAATATAAGGACATGTCCACATTCCTAAATCAAACACAGCCATATATGCATGACGAATAACATAATCGCAAAAATGTTTGTTGACCAATTGATCAGTCATTTTTCAGACATCTTTTTGGAGATGTTTAACTGCCTTCATCCGCTGCGGCAGTAAGACTACAAGCTGACAGCACCCTTATAGTTCCATTCTCAAAATTGTCAAAAGACAAACTCAATTCTGTAGACTGTTGAGGGTTTTTTTATTTTTTTTTACATCTTCATATGTATCTATAAGTGTACATTTAAGCTCCTTGGAGATGTAAGTTTATATCATCCTGAAAGATGTCCATCGGAGCATATTAATCTCTAGTAAATATTACTACTGAAAGATTCCTTTTTTTTTTTAATAATTAATTAACTCTTTAATGGATAAAGTATGGCGAAAAGCAGCAAAATTATGTTAGAGGAATCAGAAAGGACGTTAATTTGATGTATTCCCGTAGATAATATATAAGGTCAACGGAGACTAGCAGTTACTATTCAAGTCTAGCGGAAAATTTTAAATACCGTCATAATCCAGTGAATAATCTATTAACGTGGATGTGAAGGGGAGCTGATGATACTTTGTGTACTCTTTTCATGGACCTTTCTTAATTCACTCTGTAAATGCTTTTCAGATTAGACATCGTAAATCAACAACCCGAGCCTAGTGCTTGCATGTCTTTTTGGAAAGTCTTTCTTTAGCTTTTCCTTGGATTGGTCAAAGGAAGAGCAACTCAACATCTATCTTGACATTAATGATCTTCCCAAATAAGTATAATGATCATGCACTCGAAAAAGTCTCATGTAAATAATGTGTGCGATTCCCTATGGACATTGCAGAGCTAATTTTTTTCCATTTTTTTATTATATATTTGGTTTGAGGAAAAAAAATTCGATGCAGATGGACATATTGAAAACCATAATTTCATTTTAGGCTAAGAAAGAAAAAATGAAAAATATTCACATTCTGCGAGATTTAATGAAAGCTTGCCTTTCTTATTTTCATTCGCTACCAATTATCATCCTTTTCCCATTATTGTTTCTTTTTTCTTACACGGCAATCAAAGTGGAAATTTTGACAATTCTCATGAACTAAATATGTCTCTACTTGATGTTGGTTTCTATATACAGATTTCATTAGGATGAACATTTATTAACTCTAGAAGAATAGAGCAACATCTAAAATGTCCTGTTCAAGTAACATTTATGGGCATTTTTGCCATGTTGAGGGCTAATTCATAATAAATTTATCAGGTTCAATCAAACACAACTGTTAATCCAACAACTAATAATGTTTGTGAATCGCCATCTAACAATCACCGTTAGTCGTTCAACCTCTTTTAATGATTTCATAATTTTGCCGTGGTTTTTCCCCACGGCATTGTAGGAAGGCCCGAGGGTCTACCGGGGCTGATTTTCCCAAGGAACTTGTGATGCAAATTTTGCAATATATGAACAATATAATCTATGATCACGCATAACTATCATATCTCTCCTTGTATATTAAGAACAATATTTTATCTAGTTCGAGAGAAATTGAGAAATTATACCTATTAAACTAATGTCAATTCCCCAAGGAAAATGAATTATCCGGACCTCATACACGGTTACTCCTCATAAAGTTAAATGACACGCAAATTAGGGGTGAGCATCGGTCTAGGGTCAACCCTGGACCAACTCTGGACCAGCCGAATCTTGCCGATCTTGGTTCGGTTCTCAGGGAGACTAGGTTGATCATTGGTCTTGGAATTCATGGATTAGCATTGTGCGGGTCGGTCCTCGATCCTAAGAGTTTCGGGTCAATCCAATCCGGACCAACCCTGAATATATATATATAATTTTTTTATATAGAGAAAACCTTAAAATAAATGGCGTCAACAACATTAAACAGCTCTTTAGTGAGGAGTTCAAGTAATTTTACATTATTCTTTAGTAACTTAGATTTTTAATGTTTTTTACAGCGTTAATAGTCATAATTTACGAAGGAGGAAAATGTTTTTTTAAGGAGTCTTCACGGCGTCTAAAAAAGCATAAACAACTCCTTATGGCATCTTCCTCTAGTATTCGTTCTCTTTTATCTTATTTGTCCTCTTAGTCTTCAATTTGCCAAAATCAAAAGAAACAACTTCTCCGCTCGCCACTCAACACTCGCCTTGCTCGCTTAGGGTCACTTGTGCTGCTCGTCGCTCGATACTCACTTGGCTTGTTACTCCCCACTCGACATTTGATACTTATTCTGTTCGACACTCATCCTACTTGACCCTCACCGCTTGCCTTTCTTAACTAACCCCGTTCATCATCAAACCCATTAGGTTGGTACGGTCCTTGGTTACCTTTTCAAGGAGTATAAAAAATGAAATAAAAAATTATTTGTTAATCCTAAGTTGACCTTGAAACCAGATTGAACCCATTAGGTTAGTCTGATCCTTAATCGCTTTTTTAAGGAGTATAAAAAATGAAATAAAAAATTATCAATTGGTCCCGGGCTAATCGTAGGACTGGACCAAACCCATTGGGTCGGGCCGGTCCTCGGTCCCAAGCTTAATAGGTTTGGTCCTCGGTCCCAAAAATTGAGGACCAGCATCGTGCGGGTTGGTCCAAGGTTAAGGGGTGGATCAGCCCAATCCGGACCATGTTCACCCTTGCAAATCCTTTGTCAATACTGCATCCAAATGACTCCATTCTCTGACAAAAACTAAAAAAAAAAAGACTCAATTATGACTAGTGACGGCCACCCTAAGACCTAAAAGTGTCATCCGTTTGTATTTAAAGTCCAACTTTTCCATAATTTCCCTGGTTCACATTTGACTTTAAAGACTTAGAAAATAGACCTTGGCGTGTGACACGCTATCTTTTTTTCTTCTATAATAGTATTTGTCTCAAGGGAGTGCGGGACACCCGGAGTGCCATAACTTGGCACGCCGAGACACTTAAGTGCCATAACTTTAAAATGGTACACTTAAGTGCCATCATCGGAGTAAAATGGAACACTTAAGTGCCACTCCGGCGAAAATCCGGCCAAATGGCTGACGTGGCGACTTTCCGGCGAGCTCGGTCCAAAACGGCGTCGTTTTGCACGCTGACGTGGTGGAGAAAATGCAAAAACGACGCCGTTTCGCGTCTACGTGTAAATAATAGTATATAAATTAATTAAATTAGATTTAAAATATTCAAAAAAAATTTTAAAAAAAGAAAAATTTAAAAAAATTTAAAAAATTAAGAAAAATTTAAAAAATTAAGAAAATTTAAAAAATTTAAAAAATTAAGAAAAATTTCAAAAATTTCAAAATTTTTAAAATTTTAAAAAATAAGAAAATTTAAAAAAATTTAAAAAATTTAAAAAAATTTTAAAAATTTTAAAAATTTTAAAAATTTTAAAAAATTAAGAAAATTTTAAAAAAAATTTAAAAAATTAAGAAAATTTAATTTTTTTTAATTAAAAATTTTAATTTTTTTTTAAATTAAGAAAATTTTAAAATTTTTTAAAAATTAAGAAAAATTTTTAAAAAAATTAAAATTATAAAAAATTATAAAAAATGGGGGAGTGGGAGGCCGAACGGGCGGCTCCCTTGCCGCCACCGCCGGCTCCTCACCGCCGCCACCTCCGCCGCCGCCTCCCCCCCCTTTTTTTAATTTTTAAATTTTTTTAAATTTTCTTATTATTATTTTTTTAAATTTTTAAAATTTTTTAAAATTAAAAATTTTAAAATTTTCTTATTTTTTTTAAATTTTTTAAAATTAAAAATTTTTAAATTTTCTTTTTTAAAAAAAAAATTCTTATTTTTTTAAAAAAAATTTCAATTTTTTAAAATTAAAATTTTTAAAATTTTCTTTTTTTAAAAAAAGTTTTAAAATTTTTTAAAATTAAAATTTTTAAAATTTTCTTATTTTTTAAAATTAAAATTTTTAAAATTTTCTTTTTTTAAAAAAAGTTTTAAAATTTTTTAAAATTAAAACTTTTAATTTTTTTAAAAAATTTTTAAATTTTTATGCTGATTTGGAGCTCCGTGAGCCACATAGGCAAAAAAAATAATAATAAAATATTGTCACGTAGGATTTCCGGCAAGAGTCGCCGGAGGTGGCACTTAAGTGTCCCACTCGAAAAAAAAAGTGGCACTTAAGTGTACCGTTTTGAAGTTATGGCACTTAAGTGTCCCGGCGTGCCAAGTTATGGCACTTGTGGTGGACTTCTGCCGTCTCAAGGTAGCCCACAAGCTATTAAATTCGTAATTTAAGATCTAATGATTATCTCATGACAAGGAAAAGAAACCAACCAAAATAGGAAACGAGTATCGCTGTACTTTTCCAAACATATATAGGAAATGCTAGACTTCCGGTAGTTGGCTGTTTAACAGGAATCTCGTTAATTAAATTATTGTCAAAATAGGTATACGGTGTGCGATAAACAACTTCCTAATGGCAAGTATATATAATTTTATAATTTTTTATTTTCTTTTTGATGGTTTCATAATAGTAAGATAATACTTTCTGATCAATTTTATCAATTGCAGTGGCTGTACATTTGCTTTGACAACACATTATTAGTCTCTCTCTCTCTTTCTAACTATGATTGCAAATTGCGATTACCCGTGCAGATTATACAACCTGACACTTAAATACAGGAACGTCACAGAGCCATTTGAAGAAACCATTGTAATATTTTCTCTGCCTCTTTATGATTCTTCTTACTGAATAACTTAGAAAGAAGTTCGTCCATTTATGTTCTGACATTATAACAAGTTTTTACTCTTTTCCATATCAAAAGCAGGAAGAAGGCTTGCGATGACGACTGTTGCAATGAAATTCATAAATCAATTTCTTTAAATTCTATTTGATAGTATTCAACTGCTGATAATAAGGTTCTTACAAAGTTCTAAGTTGCTAAGCTGTTTAAAAGTATGACATTTTATTAAAAAAAATTCCTTTGCAAGGTCCTAAGGTAGAATAAGAGTATAATATGTTAGACATAAAAATCAAAATGCGGAAGCCAGGATCAATTATAGACAAACCTCCAGCCATTGTTCGTATTCACGTTCGTCAGAAAATCCTGAAAATTAAGAGAAATATTGGGCACACTCTACTAACCCAATTCCCTCACGTACTGATGGTATATTCCAAATGAGAGGGTTTGTGTTAGACATTGTGATCACTCCATTAGAAATGAACGACCGTTCCTTTTATATACCGTCTCCTATCAAGATGATTACCGAATGGGTGGTTGTCACGAAAAGGTACGAAGTGTGGAAACACTACATGTCGAATAACCACCACTTTAAAGAAAAAATATGAGTCTAAAATGTGGGATTACAAAATATAAATAACATTCTCCCATTTGATCCCATTATTTTCATCATACAAATTATCCAACTAATTCCATGAAAAACTTTATGCTTCAAGAAAAGAAACAAAACACATAGATCATGGCAACATGTCATCTAAGAGTGAGTATTATTTTCTATGTATCACAATGCATCTTATTTCTTTAATGTCAGCCTACACGTAACATGACATCTTAATTAATAAAACCTATGTTTATTCCAGAACCAAAGATAAATTTTTTTTCTTTTTTGGGTAACCCAGGAACCCTTGTACAGCCAACAGTTTGTGAGGTAAACCCGGAGCAGTGCTAGCGCAAGACCCACCACCACGACACCGCGCTTAAGACCACTAGCGACGACGCAGGGATTCAAACACCTTCCCTTGCGTTAGGGGGAAGGAGCCCGAAGCCAACGCCGCCACCACATGGGGTGGTAAGGATAAGGATAAATGTTATTCTCATAAATAAACAACAAAATGTGTACACCAAAATTGAAATCAACATTATAATAGAATAAGAGTTTCATACAACAAAAATCATCCATATGACAACAAATCACATGATGGGACCTATTATATGATTCTTATACTTCATCGGTGGCATGCCTTTAGTTAAAAGATCAGCTATCATCAATTCACTGTTAACGCATACTATGATTACTTTATTTTTTTTTAACACTTTCCCTAATGGTTAAATACTTTATGTCGATATGCTTACTTCGACTGCTACTTTTGGCATTTTTAGCCATAAAAATTGTAGCTGAATTGTCACAATATATTCTTAATGGCCTAGAAATAGAATCAACAAGTCTAAGCCCAGCAATGAAACTCTTCAACCATACACCATGCGAGGTAGCCTCAAAATAAGAAACGAACTTAGCCTCCATAGTGGAAGCAATAGTCAAAGTCTGCTTCACACTTCTCAATGACACGGCTCCGCCAACTAACATAAAAATGTATCAAAATGTCGATTTTCGTGAATCAACATAGCCTGCGAAGTCTGCATCTAAATAACCGACTACTTCCAGGCTATCAATCCATCTATACATAAGCTTGTAGCCTTTGGTACCTTGAAGGTATCTCATCACTTTCTTTGCAGCTCTCCAGTGGTCCATACCTGGATTATTATGATATCTTCCCAATATTCTCATAGCAAAAGCAATGTCAAATCAAGTGCAAACCTGAGCATACATCAAGCTTCCGATAGTAGAAGCATATGGAATGTTATTCATTTGTTCTATTTCTAGATCATTCTTCGGGCATTGGTTCAAATTGAACCTGTCACTTCATAATAGGTACTATACTTGGTGAACAATCTTTCATCAGAAATTTCTCTAGAACCTTATTGATATAGGTTTCTTAAGATAGTCTTAAAATTCCTCGAGGTCTATCTCTATGTATCTTAATGCTAATGACATAAGATGCCTCACCCATATCCTTCATGCCAAAACTCTTGGAGAGAAATTATTTCACCTCATGTAGCAACTCCTTATCATTGGTTGCAAATAGATTATTATCCACATTTAGCACAATGAAACAAATTTTGCTCCCATTGACCTTTTGGTATATACATTGATCTATGACATTTTCTACAAAACCGAATGAAGAGATGATATCATGAAATCTTAAGTACCATTGGTGGGATGCTTGTTTCAAGCCATATATAGATTTTTTAAGCTTGCACACCAAATGTTCACCTTTACTACATGAGAATCCTTTATGTTGTTTCATATAAACCTCATCTTCTAGTTCTCCATTGAGGAACGCCGTTTTCACATCCATTTAATGTAAATCTATATCAAAATGGGCATGGGCAATCAATGCCAAAAAAATACGAAGAGAATCTTTCTTAGGCACATGAGAAAAAGTCTCCGTGTAAATAATTCCTTCATTTTGAGTGAATCCTTTAGCAATAAGTCTAACTTTATTTCTTTCAATGTTACCCAATGAATCCTTTTTAGTTTTGAAGACCCATTTACAACCAATAGCTTTCGCACCATCAGACAACTCAACCAAATCTTAGACTTCATTGGATGCCATAAAACTCATCTATTCCTTCATGGCATTGTACTACAAATTGGATTTATTACTATCTATGACTTGTGAAAACATTTCAAGATCATTCTCAGCTCTAATATTGTAGTCAAATTCTTGTAAATATACAATATAATCGTTAGGAATTGCCGATTTTCTTATTCTAGCAAATCTTTTCAATGTTGCATCAACATTCTCTTGAGGAGTGTGTTGCTCAACTGATTATTCAACAATTTCTAGTAATTGCTTAACAACTTGATCTACTAGATCAATATCAGCAGGTTGTGGAATCGATCGCTCTCATTAATCAAGTCATTTTCAAGAAATATAGTGTTTCTTGATTCCACAATCCTAGTGGTGTGAAATGGACAATAAAACATGTATTCCTTGGACCTTTCGGCATATCCAATGAAATACCCACTTATGGTCATTGGGTCCAACTTCTTTTCTTGTGGATTGTAAATTCTCACTTCAGACGGGCATCCCCAAACGCGTACATGTTGCAAACTCGGTTTCCAACATTTAAATAACTCAAAAGGTGTCTTTGGGATAACCTTGGTCGAAACTCGGTTTAATATGTACATCGCCGTCTTAAGTGCTTCAGTCCACAAAAACTTAGGAAGTTTGGAGCCGCTAAGCATACTCTACACCATGTCTAATAAAGTTCGATTTCTTCTTTCTGCTACACTATTTTGGTCCGGAGATCCAGGTATAGTATATTAGACAATTATCTCATGCTCTTGAAGAAACTTTGCAAATGAACCAAGTGCTTGTCCATCTTCAGTGTATCTACCATAGAATTTTTCACCTCTATCTGATTTCACAATCTTAATTTGTTTGCTGCATTGTTTCTCTATTTCCGCCTTAAATACCTTAAAGGCATCTAACGCTTCATATTTATTATGAATCAAGTAGAGATACATGTAACGTGAGTAATTATCTATGAAAGAGATGAATTATTTATAACCACACGAGTCTATATTCGGACTACAAATATCCGTATGTATAACTTCTAATATTTTTGTACTCCTCTCGGCACATTTCTTCATCTTGTTGGTATGATTTCCCTTTATGCAATCCACATAAGTATCACAATCAATAAAATCTAAAGTACCGAGCATACCATCATTTATCAATTGCTTAATTCTTTCTATGGAAATATGTCTCCATCTCCGGTGCCACAATATAGAGGAATCTCCATTCACAACACATCGTTTCATAACAACGTTATCATGAACATGCATTGCATTATAATAGGCATTGTTTTGTAAATTAATTCGAAAAAGACCATTAGATAAGGTACCACTCCCAACAATTTCATATTTAAATGACAAATGAAAGTTTGAATTTTAAAAGTTAAAGGAGTAACTCAAAGGTACAAGTCTTAAAACTGAAATTAAGTTTCTAGAGAAACTAGAAACATAAAAGGTCATTTCCAAATATAAAACAAAGCCACTATCGCGAACTAGTTTACATGTCCCAATAGCTTCTACATGCGAACGCATCTTGTTTCTTGAATAGATGCTTTATTCACTTCCCACCGATTTCCTGTGGTTTTGAAAACCCTACAAGGAATTTGAAATGTGAATTGTAGATCTAAAATCAATCCACCAAGTGTTGTGACTAACATAAGCTATATTAGATTCATAACAAACATAAGAGATTGGATTACCTTTCTTCTCAAGTCAGTCCTTAAATCTGACGGAATCCTTCTTTATATGCCCCTTCCTTTTATAGAAGAAACATTTGTATTCTTTCTTAATATCAGCTTGGGGAGGTATCTTACATTTTCCCTTATACTTGCCATGACCTTTATTATTTTCTAGTGTTGCCAAATGAGCACTTTCTCCCAATTCATAATAAGTATTTCTTCATTTTGAACACATATGGCCATGAGTTCATTAATTGACAATTTATTCTTATGTGTGTTATAAGAGATTTGAAAGGTGCATATTATTGAGAGTGTTCATAATATAATACACAATAAAAGGATTCAGATATCTCAACCTCAAGATTCTTAAGCTGAGTCGTGTTGTTTCTCATTTGCATGATGTGCTCACGCACACCTCTAACACTAGTAAGCTTCAATGATGAAAACTTCATAATTAAGGTCATGGTATGCGCCTTCTCAGAAGTCTCAAACTATGCATCAATGGTCTCCAATAAAGCCTTAGCGTTATTATGCTGAGCAATTGAACCACGCATACTAGGAGATATTTTAACCCTTATAAACATTGCACAAACACAGTTGGATCGCTCCCATTGATTATAAAAGGCTATCTCAGCCGCAGTGTTCGAATAAGTAGGAGCAGGTGGTTCGTCTTTCCTTATAACATAGTTAATATCCATCCACCCCAGTTGAAGAAGAACTAACTCCTTCCAGACTTTATAGTTCTCACCATTCAGTATAAGAACATCACACTTAAATTCAGACAAATTCATAGGTTACAAAACTGCATATCAAATAATCATGCTTATGTCATAAAATTTGAGGCAAAATATACATAAATCATGTTTTACCAATGTAAACATGCCACGAATATGAATCACATAATATAAAAACTGCATGTATGCTAAGTTTTTAATTTAAATAGATTCATAATTTACATAATGAAAAAACTACCATATTATATACATTTTCTTAATCCCTGTAGGTGAATTAAGAAAAATAATATGATATTTTATCCTAATTAATTATATTAATATAATAAAAATTCTTATGGGATAAAATTCATCATATTAATATAATTAATTACAATCAATGTCCATTTCTTAATATGATCCGGAGGCTCTTAATATATAATTTAATTAATTAAAGATTTTGTGGTTACTCTCCAATTAATTAAATATATGGATCATTGGACATTTAATTTCATGCACAGAATATTCATAAAAAAAAAATGCATGAAGGACAAAATAATAAATAAATGCACCAAGGGGCGGAACAGTAAATAAATCGGCTAAGGGTAGGATTGTAAAATTGCAGGAATGGCAAAACGGGAATTTTCAAAATGGCGTAGGGGCAAAAGAGTAAAACGGCGCGAGGACGTCAGGCACGTGGCCTACATGTGCGCATCCAATGCGCAGGCGTGTGCAACTACTGTGGGCAATTCCATGCGCGTGGGCTCCACGCGCCAGTGGTTGGCGCGTGCATGATGGCGCGTGGCGTGTCGGTTCCATACGCCTGTAATTGCAGCACGCGTGTGAAGCCCACACACATTCTTCCTCGCGACAGAGTTGATTTCTGCCGGTTTTTCGCCGTTTTCCGCCGCGATTTCGCTACCGTTTCTTCTCCGGTAGCTCATCTCAAACACAAATAAATAATGGGTTTTGGAGGGCATGCTGGCACAACCACATGGGTTCAAGTTTTGGCGAAAATGACCAAAAAATTGGCCCCAAATCAAACGAAAATTTCCAAAAATGCATATCCTTAACTTCTACCACCCGATTAGCCTTCGGCGAATACTGATATGTCGAAATAACTCATGGCTAATGTTCCTCATGGCGGTGCGACCGTATGGGTCCAAATTTGAGTGGTGGGTCGCTAGATTTTGCCCGGAATTGGCAAGTTTCTCTCTTGGCCTTGAGTTCCGAGTTACTTTTCATCTCAAAAAATGCTCGAAAATACACCAAAAATTCGACAAAAACAAGGCAGAGGCACTAAACACGCTTTGAAACCAAATGTTAGATATAAAAATCAAAATGCGGAAGCTAGGATCAATTATAGACAAACCTCCAGCCATTGTTCATGTTCATGTTCGTAAGAAAATCCTAAAAATCAAGAGAAATATTAGGCACACTCTACTAACCAAATTCCCTCACGTACTGATGATGTATTCCAAATGAGAGAATTTGTGTTAAACCTTGTGATCACCCCATTAGAAATGAACAACCGTTCATTTTATATACCGTCTTCCATCAAGACGGTTATCGAATAGGTGATTGTCACAAAGAGGTACGAAGTGTGGAAATGCCACATGTCGAATAACAGCCACTTTAAAGAGAAAATATGGATCTAAAATGTGGGATCACAAAATATAAATAACGCAATAAACTTTTTTGATATATTATACTTTATTTTGCAAAGGATTGAATTTTTACTGCTTACTTATCCTTGGATTACGATGAAAGTGAAGATTAAGGAAGAGGTATGCATTTTCTGTTCATAAATTCTCTCCTCTTTTTTTTTTTTTCCGAATGTGGGGATTTGCTCATTTCAGCAAGTAAAAAACGAAAATGAAAATTCGTGATTACACAATTTACAATGCCATAATTATGTAGTTTTCTAACGATTCATATTGACTTTTTCACACGCTACTTGTTTGTCTTGATCAAATTAATGATGAATGACGTCTAATGAAGAGCAATGTGCAAAGAACAGGTTGATGTTGAGGGTGCTTCAGGGTGGCTCCTGGTCGTCTCATGCTTCTTTGGAATATGAGTGGTTCCGTTTGGTGTGTGTGAAGTACTTTTTTTTTTTTTATCGGTCATATCTACTCTTACTCTAACTCTCACTCTCAGATTTTTGTCTTACCTTCTTACAAGTTGTCAGAGTCAAAATCCACACTTAAAACTAAATCGTCCCCATTCCACCTCACCCCGAGAAGGTGAAGATTCGAACTCCCCATCTCTCCCTTTCATGTTGGAAGGGTGGCCACTGTGACAAACCGCAGTGGTTGTGTGCGAAGTAGTTTAGATAGGTAGTGGAGATCATGGCATAAATTAACCATGAGGAACTACTTTTAAAGGGCGGATTTTGTCTCTGCTTTGTCCATGGAGCACAGAGATTCATCAGCATAACACTATCTCATCGTGAAAGGTAATTTTTTTGTGATATCTTTGGGATGTATCAAAGCGGTGATCTTTTGAGTCTCCATTTTATGTCATAAAGCAGCAGTCTCCATTTTATTCCCAACCAGTTAGGATTCTCACACATTTCCACCCTTAACACGGGGCATAATCTCGCTAAGATTTCACAAACCACGTGCAATCATCAATATCGAAATTTGTGGGACTCGCGATGTCACGCCCCGAACCCCGAGCGCGCCAACATCCCACCATGATCATGCAAATGCGACATTCCCAGGTAGTGTCGCCGACCCCATTCATTTATTAATGCGCAAGCGAAACGTATTATAAAACCCCTGACAATGAAATACGAGATAGAAAAGCAGGAAACAATTTCACAACCAATCACTTACACAAACCAACGGAGTTACAGACGAAGGCCTACAGCCAAAAGTCTACAAAAGGCCGACTCTTAAAAATGAACTGTCCTACGACCTACAAGTCGGACACGCTCTCCAATCCTTATGACTTCACCTCTGCAACTCCTCAAGGCCAACCAAAGTTATATGGCCGCTCTGTCCACCGGGGACCTGAAATTTTAATCCCACAACCGGGATGAGACGATATCTCAGCAAGTTCAACCCCCTAAACCCCTATTAGAAAGAAAATATGCCCCGGGTGGCCTAGCTACATCACGCTGGTCTAAGCCTGCGCTCTACCTCGGGTACTAACTCTTGTCAGCATCCTACCCCGAGGTATAGGTCCTACCGACCTTCTCCAAGGAGTTCTCCACTTCTGGTCACTCATCCTACAAGCTCTTTATAGACGCCTATTTTCCGATTCCAACATCATGTTAGAATTTGAGTGACCCCACAAACACACTACCAATCAACTATCAACCACATGCATTAGCATATTAAAAGCCTTTCCTACTAACTATCCCATGACTCATCGCACCTTATCATTCCATACACAGACCATGCTCTGATACCACTTAAACAGGGATGTCACGCCCCGAACCCCGAGCGCGCCAACATCCCACCATGGTCATGCAAATGCGACATTCTCAGGTAGTGTCGCCGACCCCATTCATTTATTAATGTGCAAGCGGAACGTATTATAAAACCCCTGACAATGAAATACGAGATAGAAAAGCAAGAAACAATTTCACAACCAATCACTTACACAAACCAACGGAGTTACAGACGAAGGCCTACAGCCAAAAGTCTACAAAAGGCCGACTCTTAAAAATGAACTGTCCTACGACCTACAAGTCGGACAAGCTCTCCAATCCTTGTGACTTCACCTCTGCAACTCCTCAAGGCCAACCAAAGCTATATGGTCGCTCCGTCCACCGAGGACCTGAAATTTTAATCCCACAACCGGGATGAGATGATGTCTCAGCAAGTTCAACCCCCTAAACCCCTATTAGAAAGAAAATACGCCCCGAGTGGCCTAGCCACATCACACAGAGAACTTACCTCGCCTCAATTCCTTCCTGCAGGTTAGCACAATTTGTATCACGCAATCTCAGGTTGTAATAATAATTCAAACAATTGGAACGCCATCACTTTCATATAAATCACGATCGCACTTAGCACGCATTCCAATTATTATTCACTGCCACACAAGGGCATAGCCTACTCGCAGGTCGGATATCTACTAACATTACGGCATTTCTAGAAGAATAAAAGTCCAGTCGGTCCCGCCACTACTGCGATCAAGCCACGTCATTCTATCGACGGCATTTCTAGAAGAATAAAGGTCCAGTCGGTCCCGCCACTACTGCGACCAAGCCACGTCATTCTATCGACGGCATTTCTAGAAGAATAAAGGTCCAGTCGGTCCCGCCACTACTGCGACCAAGCCACGTCATTCTATCGACGGCATTTCTAGAAAAATAAAGGTCCAGTCGGTCCCGCCACTACTGCGACCAAGCCACGTCATTCTATCGACGGCATTTCTAGAAGAATAAAGGTCCAGTCGGTCCCGCCACTACTGCGACCCGAGCCACGTCACTCTCTTGACGGCATTTCTAGCAGAATAAGGATCCAGTCGGCTTAACCACTACTGCAACCCGAGCCTTTCAACTAGCACACGACAATTCGATACCGATCCTTGGATACTTTACATTTCACTCACATAATCCAATTACGATATTATCCATTAACAATCCAATTTCAATGCCGAACTCGACACTTGGGATTTTATGAATAAAATCCATATTTATCACAATCAACACTCAATTTGCCACAATCAATCATCAAATTCAAATTCTAAATACACAGCAGCGATCGGCACGAAATTCTGAGAGTTTAGGGTCCCGACGAAATTTTCGAATTTTAATAAATAATAAATTTATTCCAAAAATTAATTAAATAATAATATCCATATTTTTCGCAATCCACACTCAATTTATAATATCCAACCATCAATTTCAAAATCCGAATACACAGCAGCGATCGGCACAAAATTCTGAGCAACCAGGGTCAAAAATAATTTTTTCGTTTTTTTAATAATATTTTAATAATTTCGGATTATAAAATAATATTATATTTTCTAGAATTTCAAAGCACTTAAATAATTCAAAACTAAAATCTTTTTATGTCACATCAAGGCTTAACTTTAAATAACTTCTTTTAACCTTTAATTTAAACACACTTAACATAAACCAACCTCTTAATCCAATTTATAATTAAATACACTAATCCACCTACATAAACTTACTTAATTTAAACTAAGCAGACTTAGGGCATCATTAACACTCTAATTAAGATTTAGTGAGTTAAACTCACCGGATTAGCGAGCCGAGCGGACCAAAACGACGGGGACGCCGAGGAGAACAACTTTCCTCAAAGCGGGCCGAGCATCCGGCTCGGGAAGGCGGCCAAAATGGGCCAAATGTCCGCTGCATTCCCATTTTTTTTCCAGCTGCTGTCCATTGCGATTTGAGGCCGAGGAAGGGTAGATCCGGAGCTTGGATGAGATGGGGAAGGATCGGGGAAGGTTGAGGGGTTGAACCAGACCAAGGCAGGACCCGAACGGCGGCTGGAGGTGGCCGAACGGCTCCGGCACGAGCTGATGCAGCAGCGCGACGCGAGCTAAGGCAGAGCGAAGAGGCGAAGACGGCGAGACGGCGGGCCGGCGAGTGTGCGCGGGTGGTGCAGGACGGACGCACGGCGGCAGCGGCGACGACGGCGTGCGAGCGAGTGGCCGGCCATGGCTGCTCCAGCTTCTTCTCTACAAATTTTTCTGGTCTTCGCACAATGAAGATGGAGGAGAGAGGCAACGGGAGAGAGGGAGAGAGGAGAGAGAAGGATGGGGGCCATTTCTTTTCTTTTTCTTTTTTTCTTTAATCCAACAAAAGTGGCCCACCATGACCTCATGGATGATGTCACACTCCACTATCTCCCACAACCTTTCTCCAATGGGTCCATTTTATTTTTCCGCCGGGGCATGAAACTTTGTACATTAATTTCTTTAATTCCATTCAATCCTCTCCTAATTGAGTCCAATTGAAATCCATAAAATTAATCCAATGTCACCACACTTCAATTCACATCTTCACTTGTCCATAGCACCAACTTAAGTCCTAAAAGCAAGGCCAAAGGCGGGCCTACTAATTTCTTGAGCCAAGATAGCCATTCTCTGATTTAATTTCTGAAAAATTCTGATTACATGAAAACTCTTCCGAAGATTAGTCAATGTTCCTAAAATGATTTGTGACATACCCAGACTTCCAATTTATGAATTCGATCTCAATTTCACTGTTAATTTCACTTTGGCACGATACTAGCGCGGCCCAACCTACCGGGTAGCCTTTAGAAATTTTCATGCATTTGACTTGTGGTTGATCATCTCAAGCCACAATGTACATCTTTGAAACATTGGCGATCTTCGGTTGTCGGGGTAATCTCAAGGTTTCAAATACGAACACAGGATACCCAATCGACAGAAAAGTCTGCCCAGTGCCGATCGATAGGAATTGTGCGATCTGATGGAATCACCCATGCTCGATCACACGCCTCTGTCGAGTCGACCTATCTCCGATCTCTAATCGATTTTTAATTGTGCTGTAATGACCCTTGCAGATTAGCTCGGTCGAAAGATCGCTTCCTGGTCAAATTCTCGAGTCTGATGCATTAGAAACTCTTAACAGTTTCACCCGATAGACTAGTTTTCACATGAGTGGCCAACTCAAGGAAAAGAACTATATGCGTGCCAACGAAATGCCCGTCTCAATTAATTGAAAATAGAATCGGAAAATCGGGATGTCACACGCGAATCCATAGTTTGTGCATTATTGATAGATTTTTGGACAATACCAAGAACATGGCAATATTGGTAAGCTCAAAGTGCCATCCTTTGTTACATCATCTTTTAGATATTAACTAAAAGGCAAGCGGGGAATTTCTCTTTAATTTGCATGGGGCCAAGGCTTTTTTCTCTATTTTTTTTTTTTTTGGGTCAAGGCAAGGGGTGAGAAACTACTGGGCTATAAAAAAGGAAGAAAAGCTAGAATTCTACCCCATCAAAAAGGAAAAAAAAAAAGGCACTTTGATGATCCCTGAGCAAAAGAAAGATGGAAAAAGAAGAAGAAGAAGAAGAAGAAGCGGTTCCATGAGTTCCAAGTCAAAAAGTAAAAAGAAGAAAAAAGTGCGTCAAAAAGCTATCTAGAAAAATAGACACATTCTTATAAAGGGTTAATACCCTGAAAAGCTCCAAACTTGTACATTTGTAACAAATTTACCCCAAACTATTTTTTTGACTATGAAAAACCCCAAACCGGTACACCTGTGACAAATATATCCCGACTGACTATAAAAAAACTCTAAATTGGTACATTTATGACAAATTTACCCCAAACTAATTTATTCGACCGCAAAAAACCCCAAATTGATAAATTTGTGACAAATATACAATTCACTAAATTGGATTAATACCACAAAAAAATCATAAAAATTGTAAACTTTGACAAACGGATAGTAAAATCCCAAATTGATATACTAGTCAATTGTCACGTGTCATTTAACTTAATAATTTGATAATAAAATTTAACGAAAACTAACAGAGGGTAAATTTGTCACAAGTGTATCAGTTTGGGGTAAATTTGTCAAAGGTATACCAGTTTGGGGGTTTTGATGGTCAAAAAAATAGTTTGAGGTAAATTTGTCACAAGTGTACCAGTTTGGGGTTTTTAGGGTATTAACCCTCTTATAAATCTCTTCACAGTTTCCATTAGTACCAATCCTACATCTTATTGCTTCTTGCCTTACTTTCATATATACTTGCTTCCTTGGGCTTTGAGTCATGAAACTCGTAAGCATGAGTTTTGCAGAGTTTCAATTATGCCATGTGTGTCTTGGT
Organism: Eucalyptus shirleyi; assembly: GCA_017140165.1. Lineage (NCBI taxonomy): Eukaryota > Viridiplantae > Streptophyta > Magnoliopsida > Myrtales > Myrtaceae > Eucalyptus > Eucalyptus shirleyi. The sequence goes on along the minus strand of CM029451.1, from coordinate 44,144,767 downwards.
ATTGCTCTTGCATTGTGCTTTAACCAAGTCTCATCCACCACCAACGAAACGGATAGAATCACATTGCTCGTACTTAAGGCCAGCATAACCGTAGATCCTTTTGGCGTGCTCAACTCATGGAATGATAGCATTAGGTTTTGCGAGTGGTATGGCGTTACGTGTGGCCGGAGGCACCAGAGGGTCACAATCCTAGACTTGTCATCACAAGGACTCTCCGGATCGATCTCTCCTCATATTGGGAATCTCAACGTCCTAAGGGAAATGTTACTTCACAACAATAGTCTCGATCATGAAATCCCTTCACAAATCGGGCAGATGCACCGTCTTTTTAGGCTGCGACTAGACAACAATTTATTGGTCGATGAAATTCCCAAAAACATGTCGAGTTGCTCTAACTTTGTCATCCTTGTTCTTCAAGGCAACCAACTAACCGGACAGATTCCTGGAGAGCTTGGTTCACTATTGAAGCTACGGGTGTTCGCTTTGTCTGTTAGTAATTTGATTGGGAGTGTGCCTTCCTTCTTTGGAAACTTATCTTCATTGGAGGTCCTTCATTTAAACAATAACAAATTGGGCCGGAGCATTGCCTAAGTTCTAGGCTACCTAACGAACTTGCAAATTGTGGGTCTCGGAAAAAACAAATTGTCAAGTACAATTCCATCTTCATTACTCAATCTCACTTTGCTAGCTAAATTTGAAGTTGGAGTCAACCAGATAACAGAGACTCTTCCTACGGATATGGGCCTCAAACTCCTAGTTCTTGAATATTTCAGTGTCTTTGATAACCAACTTAAGGGACCGATTCCCCCGTCGATATTGAATTCCACAAAACTAGTATAACTTCAACTTGAGAGTAACAAATTATCCGAGGATGTACCTTCATTTGAAAATCTACATGAGCTTCTTAGACTTCAGATCTTTGATAATCAGCTTGGAAGTGTAAAACCTAGAGACTTAAGCTTCTTTTGCTCGTTAACCAACAACACCAAATTACGGCAAGTGGTTATTTCGACGAACAAGTTTGGTGGGGTGTTACCAAAATGCATAGGTAATTTATCTACTACTTACGAAACATTCAATAGAAGAGAATCAAATATCTAGTGAGACTCTAGAAGTAATCAGGAATCTTGTTAACCTAGATGTATTGTCTATGCATCCCAACCATCTTTTAGGTAGTATACCCTCAAATTTGGGGAATCTACAAAATTTGGCGAAACTGATCATCAGTAGTAATAAATATTCCTCCCTTTCCTCTCCCTTCCCCCTTGTGAATTCCTCCCCTCCCTTTCCCATGGCCCCTTGCCTTCCTAACGAGTGTGATGCCTTGCTGCATTTTAACAACTCCTTCATGCTTGATAGCATGACATCGGACTCTTGTTACCAATCTTATCCAAAGACAAACTCATGGAATAAGGACATAAACTGCTACTCGTGGGATGGTGTTGATTACGACAATGTTACTGATGACGTTATTAGTCTCGATCTTGCTTATCGGAATCTCTCTCATTCATCCTTTTCTCTTCAATGGTTGAAGTTGACTTCTTGCAACTTGACCGTGTTTCCCTATTTCTGGTATTTGTTAAAAAGATTAATGGTCTTAGACCTCTCTAGGAATAGGATTGGTGGGGAGATCCCAAAGTGACTTTGGAAAATAAGTCATGATACATTGGGCTCCTTAGATCTTTCTCATAACTTTCTAGAGGGAGGTATACAACAAATGCACTGGAAGAGTTTGTCACATCTGGGCCTTCAAAACAACTTATTCCAAGGACCACTCTTGATCCCCCCACCTTCTATACTTGCCTTTGATGCCTCAAATAATGGTTTCACTAGTGAGATCCCTCGTTTGATTTGCCAATTGAGTTCACTCCGGTCTCTAAAATTGTCTAACAATGATCTCTCTTCAGGGAATATACCGGCGTGTTTGGTTAATATAACTCAACTAATATGGCTAGATTTGGGAAGCAATAAATTACAAGGGCCATTACCGTGCTCCCTAGTCAAATGCGTGAACTTAGAAATACTACTTCTTGGTCACAATGAGTTTAGTGATATCCCCTCATGATGGGTAGAAGCACTAAAGCTAGAGCACCTTGATTTGCAGTCCAACAAATTTCATGGTAAGATTAGCCTCACTGCTTTTAGACTATCCTTGCTTGCTCTTGAATCTTTATTTATTTTTGATAAAAATTTAATAGGACTCTGGCCCATAGAGGTATTCTCAAACACCACATTGACTTTGATAGATTTGTCCAACAACATGTTTGGCTAGTGAGATCCCTTGTTTGATTTGCTAGTTGAGTTCACTTTGGTCTCTAAAATTGTCTAACGATGATTTTTTTAAGGGAATATATCGGCGTGTTTGGTTAATATAACTCAACTAAGATTCCTAAATTTGGGAAGCAATAAATTACAAGGGCAATTACCGTGCTCCCTAGTCAAATGCGTGAACTTAAAAACACTACTTCTTGGTCACAATGAGTTTAGTGATATCCCCCCACGATGGCTAGAAGCACCGCAAGTAGAGCACCTTGATTTGCAATCCAACAAATTTCATGGTAAGATTAGCCTCATCTCTTTTAGACTATCCTTGCTTGCTCTTGAATCTTTATTTATTTTTGATAAAAAATTTATAGGACGGTGGCCCACAGAGTTATTCTCAAACACTACATTGACTTTGATAGATTTGTCCAACAACATGTTTGGCTAGTGAGATCCCTCGTTTAATTTGCTAGTTGAGTTCACTCTGGTCTCTAAAATTGTCTAGCGATGATTTATTTTTCAGGGAATATATCGGCGTGTTTGGTTAATATAACTCAACTAAGATTCCTAAATTTGGGAAGCAATAAATTACAAGGGCCATTACCGTGCTCCCTAGTCAAATGCGTGAACTTAAAAACACTACTTCTTGGTCACAATGAGTTTAGTGATATCCCCTCACGATGGCTAGAAGCACCGCAGCTGGAGCACCTTGATTTGCAATCCAACAAATTTCATGGTAAGATTAGCCTCGCTATTTTTAGACTATCCTTGCTTGCTCTTCAATCTTTATTTATTTTTGATAAAAAAATTTATAGGACGGTGGCCCATAGAGGTATTCTCAAACACGACATTGACTTTGATAGATTTGTCCAACAACATGTTTGGAGGCCAAATCCCACTTCCGTCACCTGTCACATTATATTATTCCATTGCAAGTAACAATATAACTGGAAAGATTCCTTCTTTGATGTGTAATGCCACCCAGCTTGAGCTCATCGTCTTGTCCAACAACGGCTTAACAGGAAGCTTGCCTCGATGCATAACAAGTTTTAGCACCAACCTGTCAATTTTGGATTTGCAAATGAATCACCTTGAGGGCACAATTCCTTAATCATTTTCTTCCGAAAATAGCTTGACGACTCTTGACTTGAGCGAAAATCGGTTTGAAGGCACGTTGCCCAGATCCCTTGTCAATTGTACAAATCTGGAAATTCTAGATCTCCGTAGCAATCAGATAGATGATACATTCTCGAGATGGTTGGGAAAACTTCCAAAATTGAAAGTTCTCACTTTGCAGTCTAACAATTTTAAGGGTCTTTTAAACATTTCAAAGGGAAATCTCATCTTTCCTAAATTACACATTTTGGATCTCTCCAACAATAACTTTGGTGGTCCATTACCTGCCAACTTGATAGTGAACCTTAAAGGCATGAAGGGTACAGTAGTTGGGCAAGGCAAACCATTGTATATGCCCGCACATGCGGGATATGAAAATACCGTGACCGTGGCGATAAAAGGGAAAGAGACAAAACTAGTGAAGATCTTGACCATTTTCACAACCATTGACTTGTCACACAACTCTTTCCAAGGAAAGATTCCTAAAGCTTTTGGCCATCTTTGCTCTCTCATAGGGCTCAACCTTTCGCATAACCACCTTATTGGTTCCATCCCTTTGACTTTATGAAACTTGACTAATCTTGAATGGCTTGATTTATCTTCGAACATGCTTAGTGGGGGGATTCCTAGAGTATTAGGAGATTTGGCATTCCTAGGTTACTTAAACTTCTCGAAAAACCAACTCACCGGTCAAATTCCTCAAGACAAGTATCTGAGCACATTTTCAAGCAACTCGTTTAGTGGGAATCCAAGCTTATGTGGAACTCCATTTCCAAAAGCATGCCCTGGCGATACTCAACCTCCTCTACCATCGTCCTTGTCAACTCTTGATGGCGAAGGACATGAGAGTTGGTTCAAACAAAAAGTAGTGTGGATGGGTTATGCATCTGGAATTGTCATTGGGATTTCTGTAGCATACATTGCAATTGAAATGGGATGGCCCAAATGGCTTGTGCGAGGCGTGAGAATGCTGGAGAGAAGTGCAACCCAGTGGATGGAGAAGCCAAAGTGGAGGACTATCAAGTTTCATGGATAGTGAAATTGTTGAGGAGTTGTTTCTTTAAACTATGTAACGTAGGCTTAGTGAATAAAGATGTCACTTAATCAGCATCAAATATCATTTCCCGTATGAAGGCTTATTTCTGGTGTCTTCTGCTTTTGTATCTTGGTGTAATGGCGTATGAGTTGAATTGAAAAGATGAACAATGAAATTTGTCAAGCACACAGCTTTTAAAAAAAAAAAAAGAGCCAAAAAATAGGAAAATGAAGCGAGAGCCATTATTTGCTACAAATATCTCTTTCGCCCTTTGGAACAACGTCGCGTCCTCACCGTTGTTTGTTCCAGTCGGTGTGGTCCCTTCGGCATTCCGCGACGTCCATCTCCGGCCGCGCGGTCTCAGATTCCCCAACCATCCACCGCCGTACGATCCCCAGAGAAGATGACGGCAGCGACTCCGACTCCAACTCCGACGCCCAGAAGAGCCTCAACCTGAGGAAGTGCGAGGCTCGGCCGCGACGTCCCCTGGGGCATTGAACTCGCTTCCTTTTCCCATCCCCAGATCCAAGCGCTGGGGAAAAAAAATGCGTCTTGGAAGCGGCGCGATTTTGAGCTTTCACGGGCTTCGCGGATATAATGATGTTCAATAACGTAGCACTGTAGATTCATTATCCTTTCTTTAAAAGGGGAATTGCAGAATGGCTTCTCTGGAGTCAAGTGGCGTTGGACACTCAGATGCTTGCGAAGTTGATGCTTCTGCAATGCATGGCTGTTTCTCTTGAGGCTTTTGGTCTGAGTTGTCACTTGTTCATGCCGTTGAGATGTATGGCTGTACTTTTAAAATGCTTGGATGGTACTTGCAGTATAGTTCCTCGAGCATATTTGATGAATGATCAGTAACTGCTAATTATGTGCTCAGGAAAGTTGCAGATGAAAGCTCAAGTCGTGTGAAAAATCTGGAGTTTTGCTTGCTCTTAACAATTTTTTATTTTCATTTCCAGATGGAACATAAATGTCTTTGTTTTTCTTTCTTTTTGCTAAAGCAGTTTTATTGAGTTGTATTCTACAAAATACGCACGAGGGGTGTCATTGATTCATTGTGCAACGTAACTTCCTTAATGAATCACATTTGTTAGGGAAGTTGCTGCCAGAAGTGGAACCTGAGTTAATGGATGCTTCAATTGAGGCCACAGAAGATGGTGACCGGAGCAGGCTTCGAGCTTTATTGGTATCGGAGGCCTGGGTTGGCAAAGATAATGACGAAGGAGAAAGAAGATTTTGAACATGAACACGGGGAAGAGGAGGGGTACCTGGTTTTTTAACTTTGTTGCTGAAAAAAAGATCTCCATTGCCTCCCGCTGCTACTCAAAGTTTCATTTGCATCCTCTTAGAGGAAAACGAGTTCAGCATGTACGGGCTGTGTGAGGAGTCCACTTCCCAATCACCTAGAGAAGAAAGTTTCACCAGTACGTCATTGATTCGATACCTATTCCTTAGTTGTTGTAAAAAAATCATTGGAAACACTCTTTGCTGGTTACAAATCTTTTAAGCATACACTAAAATCCTGGCTTCATATTTGCTGAGAGCTGCTGATTTCTACAAGTGTTCTCAACCATGGAATCCTTATTCATCGAATTAGATACATTAGATCTCACACCACGATATGTGCGTGTTGCGTTTACCCATCGAGATTCATTTTAACACACTCTGATTCCATCCATTATTTCACTCAAAACGACACTAACCCACCCTGCACCTGCATCACACGCTCTCTTTTATGGGTGATCTTGGGCGCTTAACTAGGCCCACATATTCAAAGCCCAAAAGCCCGTTTGATAAGACTAAAAAAATAAGCACTAAATAGCAAGTGTCGATAGTTTTATGTACTGAAAATAGAAAGTAATTACTCATTTCACATTCTGCTCTCGACAATGTAAACCAAATTGATGGTTTTTCATAGGCATGTAGGTAACATTGGCACAAGCCTATAGCTAGTCGGGCTAATTCATTCCTCTATAACGTGCACAACATTTTGTATGTGCCTGCCCTTGTCATGCACAAATTTCATTATGTTTAGATCATTCTTTAGTGCACGATGCAACACATAGTCGCTAAAATTTGCATTTGCCAATCACCAATACTTAGCGCAGTCGACATCTACTATGTCACATTGTCAAAATTAGTATTGGGTTCACATTTTTATGGTAAATTTATCTTATGTTGTAGTTTCCAATAGGAGCTACGAAAGCTTGTGAGGAGTGTACAATCGATTCAAGAACAGCCAGCCACTGCTAATGAAAATGGGAGAGAAGCTAGCATGGTATTGCAAAGGGCTCAGAAGTCCCCTACTTGTTTCTTGGGTAAACTTGCGAGGCAATTACCTAGTAGCAATATATGATCACCCAATTGATACTCACCTCTCGCGGTAATCTACATTGTAACATTACATTTTCTTTCTTGGGTTCCGATTAAAACATTTCATAATTCTAGGTAGTATATGAACCGAATACCCGGTGGATGATGGGTACTAAATTTAGGAAGTCCCTTATAGCTAAAAGGAGAATGGTTATAAGATGAGCGAAACTAATAATGCCTTTGCCTTTCCAATGCCTGCTAATTTTATCGAATTTGGGAAGTCATAAGAAGAGCGAAATACTGCAAATCATCTGATAAAAAAATGAAGGAGGTTAAGCTCTCTTATCATGAGTGTTCATTTTAACACTCATTTGTAGGTATATGCAAAACTCGGTTTATCCTTTGCATTCTAATCCACCTGATTTATATTGATACTCTTGCTATCACAATTGTACTTGAATTTGGTGCAAATACGCTTGTGCTGAAATCAAACCAACACAGTTTTTTCCCTTGTGAAGGTAGTGAAGTAGTAGGGCGTACAAAATTAATACCAATCTGTGTACACCGTAATCAACTACATGAAATATGCCCTTATGTATCCTCTCTTATACTGTCGACATTGCATCCATTCTAATTACATCACCTTAGCAAAGAACAACTACACTAAATGTTCTACACACACACAAAGATTTATGACCGTTGTCTGTTTATGGTGATTATATAAGGACAAGATCGAGATGGCCAACTCCCAAATGTCGAGTTGGATTTTGGAGTTGGATCTGATATATCATAATAAAAAGATACGATAATCGGGTTTTTAAAAATATGTGACCTTTGTCATTTGATCTTTTTCTTTTATTATCCAACATTGAGTTGTCTCTGGGGCAGCTCATAATGTTATCCTAAGTTAAATTTGATGATGGATTGAAGATTTTCTTGAATATTGTTTGATCACCCACGAATAATACGAAGGGAGTGATGACATCTCTTTTGAGTGCATGTCACCGCAGATTACTGCATTGGCATCAACAAAATATATTTTTTGATTGCTATCACGACCTACCCTTGGGGGAGGGAACAAGTTTAAAGGTGTTGCCTAAATAACGGACCTAAGGCCCATGATTAAGCACGAGCTCTCCCAAGCCCATACCCCGCATAACATTGGGATATTTTTAAAAATTTCACAATAAGGAGATTTGCATAAAATGAGTCGCCACTAACCTATTGGGGTCGGCTAGAAACCAAGTAAGGCATAAGAGTACACCTCACTTCCTACATAACTAGAGAATTTAGGGTCGGGGACTTGGTTACACTAATCGACCAATTAGTGTTATTTCGGTACCTAATCTTGTTCATTTTAACAAAATGATTTTTTTTGCAGATACTTTGGATTGATTTTATACTTATCCACTAACATGTGAGGTGATCATGCGAATGTATGATCATTAAAGCAACAATCACAGCTATCAAGATCCTAATTGCAGTAAAATTAAACACATACAATTAAACATCCATAAACATAATTAAATATGCAAATTAAACATACTATATAATCAATATATGAGCAAATAAATGCATAATTACACTAAAAATGCAATACGTGACAATTTCTAACCAAACCTCACATTTTATAATTTTCGGAATTTTTAATTTTTTAAATAATATTTTTATTCTTATTATTTTTATTTTTTAAAATAATATTTTAAAAAAGGGCCGGACCGGTTTTTGGCCGAAACCCTAGGGTTTATTGGCGGCAGTGGCGCGGCGAGGCACAGCGACGCTGTGCTGGAGGTCGGTCACAGCAAGGCGGTTGAGATTTGGTGGCCGGCGCAGGTTGCCGGTGTCGAGCAGAGACGGTGGTGGTGGTGGCATTGCTGTGGTGACGGGCGGAGGTGCGGTGCTGGCGTCGAGCGGTAACAGGTCACGAGGACAGGGGACACGAGTGCGTTGGAGCAACAAAGGCGGAGGCCGAGTAGGGCATTAGCGGGTTGGGGGTGTTGCAGGCATTGGATCTAGCCGTAGGAGTGACAGAGGTCGGCGGAGACAGGGCAGAGCTTCGGACAGTTGCAAGGCGGCAGCGGCGTTGCGACCGGCTTAAATCTGCTGGCGTCGGGGGACAGTATGAGCTCGCGGGCGAAGGGAATCCCGGTGCTGTCGTGGCACGAGCAACGGAGGAGGCGCGGACCGGCGAAGCAGAAGTAGCAGCGTCGACACTCACGGACTATGGAGGTGCAGCACGGATGCGTCGCTAGCGGTGGCGGCGATTGAGCGTCGCTGCCGACGGCGGCAGCAGTAGCCGTGACGGCGGCGGCGGCGATGCCACCGCTTCTCTTCGAGCTCTCCTCACTCTCTTTGTTTCTCTCTTTGTTTTTTTTTTTTTTTGCTGTCGTCTCGAGCTCCTCTCTCTCCCCCGCTTATTCCCCTCTGTTTCTCCTCTTTTTCTCTAGCTCCCCCCCCCTCCGTCCTCTAGGGTTTCACGCAAAGGTGAAGGAGGGAGAAGGCGGCATGGGCCGGGCCAAGGCGAGATCTGGCCCGGCCCCTCCCACGTTTTCCTTTTCTTTTTTTTTTCTTTTTTTGTTGTTTTTGTTTTTGTTTTTTTTTTTTTTTTTTTGTTTTGTTGTTTGTTTTTTTTTTCTTTAGTGACTAATTCCTAATTTTGTACACGATTAAGTCCTAAATAAAATTGTAAAATTTATGTGTCAATAATTGCAAACATGTGTAATACTATGTCTCAAGTTTTAGCACGTGTACGAAATCCAAACCATTTGGAAGATCTTGATTTGTTCAAATCTGATGCACCCATTAATCCGATTAAAGTTTGGATTTTGTTAGGCGGGAACAGAGTATATTTGCTCTGATTGCAGGTTTGTTTCTCAGTTGATTGGCTTTATCTTATGAGAAATTATTAAGTGACTATCTTTAATTCAGTGTGATAAAAAAACAGTATTTTATGGACCATAAAAAATAGATAACAAACGATTCGAAATTATTAAAAGATACATTCCTCATCCATTACTCTTAACAGTTATTCAAAAACGGTTATATTAACAAAACTCTTATCTAATACCTTCAAGAAGGCGTACGGTGGACGTATAAAAGCCACGCAAGAAAAAGGAACTTGACTATTCGGGGGGTTCCGGCCAAAAGTGGATTTGTTAGACTTCTATGAAAGAACGAGAAACGGGGAGAACAGATAAATCCTGTGGGGGTGGGAGCACCCTTTGTTGGCCGCGCCGAAGAATTGCATCAAGCCGAGTCGTGGAACTCCAGAAAAATGACGAACAGCGAAGCAAGAAAGGCGATCGCCCTGGGTGACTCTCTTTTTCTCGATCGCACGGAGCATTGTTGACCACAGTGGATCTTGTGCTGCGAGATTACATCTGATTAAGCTATTTTATTTCCACGAATTATACTAGGAAGCATTGACACTCACCGATAATCTTCATGTCGTGTCGGATATTCCAACATGTATCCAATAATCGATCAATATGTGTTTGAAAATTTGACATTTGATCAACTTTCCTGACATTAGAGTCGGCATTCCGACATGCTAGAATCCAACATGTGATTCCAAAACTCGAGGTTAATTTTAAAAATTTTCAATAAATAATAGGTCGAAATGTATATATGTGAAAAAATAAAAAATAATAAAATAATAAATGGGGAAGAAAAATCTAGTCTTTTCTTCTCTTCTGACTCTCGTTTCTCGTAATACACAATCTACCCCCAAGTTTTTTTCTCCTCTTCCGACATCTTTAACACGTGAGTCCGAATGTAAATTACTTTTTTTTTAATTTTTTTATGAATTATTGGAATTGAGTTAAATTTGTCAAATTGAAATAATAAATTATATTAATAAATAATGGATTAATGTTTTGAGTGTAAATTCATTTTAAGCTTTTTTATTATTTATTTATTTAGGAATTTGAATCAAAATAATTTGATTGAAGCAATCATAAAAATGTTAATTTATTATGTATATATGAAAATATATATTTACTATATATCGTGTTCCAACATGTCGGAATTCACTATTTTTTGAGAAATGATGTGTTGGTGTGTCGTGTCGTGTCGCGTCGCGTGTCACGTATCAGTGTTGGTGCTACTTATATTATGTATATGTAGAGCCAAATAACTAAGAATTTTCCGCATCCAAGGAACCCCACCGAGACAATCAAGAAAACTAAATTCGTGATCATGATAATGCCATTTCAAGAAGACTTCAACTTCTCAGCATTTATAATTAAGTGCATCGCTATTCCACGACCATTGTGCTCCACCAAAAAACATAATATTCTACCAGACTCTGTGTTTCTTTTTTCTTTTTGCGTAATTGTAGCTGTAAACTATTTAACAAGCACTTGACTAACTTACATATATTTAATCACTTAATCTTAAATTCCACAATAATTTAACTTTTAGAAATATTGATCTCAAGTACTCTTGTATTATACATGTTTAGACGCGATCCAACTTTATATCTGAATGTTGCCGTAGATATGCCAAAGGTGACAAAAACTGGTATTTATCGCCTTTGGTTGAGTTAGGGCGATGGTTGACGGCGACAAAAAAGAAACTTTGTCGCCTTAGGCAGTTTTTCTTGTAGCGATGATTACGGCAATTTAGTTGCAGCGGATTGTTAGGTCACCTATAGAAGTTTCGATAACTTAAAGCAATTTCCACTACAATTTAGTTGTAGCGGATCGCGGAATATTGAGATCGAGAAGATGCGGCGCGGATTGATGCCGGTAAGAAAACCCTTCCAAGTTACATCCACAGACACATGCGGCACTCGTTTTTGAAGCCCCAAAGCAGGACTGATTAAAGAAGGTCGTAAATAGGAGGGACGTTTCTACGATGTAAAGCTCAAGTGTGGGGAATTTATAACCCAATGCCCCGACTATGGTCTATGACCACTACTTGTTAGATCACTAGAAAACTTAATGTCACTTTGGTAAAATTACTAAACTATAACTATATATAACCATCATCTGGCATTATAAAAAGTTACTATATAATTACTCTTCTTCCTACGTCTTGTGTTCGATGTTAAGTTGTTGCGGCGTGTATCTTTAGGGTTTAGTGTAGACCCCGAGGGTAGGGGTCCCAAAGCCTACGTCAAATATCACTCCTTGTTAATGTTTCTTTCGGTCCATCCTCCTGATTGATATAAAAGTAACCAACAGTGTAAAGTGTGTGCGTCTAGGAAAGAAAAATTCTTTTAACCTGGATATTTGTTTTACACCCTTGTGTACCTATGACTAAATTTACTTTCACAGAAAACCTGATCTTCCTTAACCATGGGAAAAGGAGAAATTATTCTGACTGAATCTTACATCAAAATTAGTCGTATCCTGACCGACAAAGCTTTTAGAATGGGTTTCACGTGTTGTGAGCCCACCAATGAACCTTAGAGAGGACTTGTTTTGATGACTTCACACTTGAGAAGGGCTATATAAGTTGAAGTACTTTCTACCACCAAAGAATCTCACTCTCATACTAAATTGCCAAATGGGGCGGCATCGGATCCTCAGCCTCCTTTGTTTCCTCCGTTTCCTCTTTTACTTATATTCCTCCCTTCCCTTTGACTCCCCCCTTTGCCCTTGATGTAGCCCAAGGTCGGCTACTTAAACAATAGGATCGGGAGAGTGACTTATGTGTATGGAAACTTAGTCACAAGATCAAGTAGAAATTTCCGTTACTCACAAGTTCAGGAAAATAGGCATAACTTTGTCGACTCAGATTAGAATGACCTGATTCCAAAGCCAAAAGAACGAAGACTCGAAGATTTACAACTTTTGCGTTTTGAGTTTTCTCAGATAAGCAATGTAGACTTGTCGAATTTTGATAGAAATGGATGAAACGAGATTGGATGAAATGAAGAAAATGAGAGAAAATTCAATAGTTGCTTTTCTAGGCCTCCAAGGAAGTTGAAATGGCATCAATTCTTCAAGATTGATGGCCACAACTCTTCAAGGATACAAGCTTTAAAAGCTCCAACTCTTCAAGAATGGAGTGAAACTCTTCTAGGTTTTCAAGATTCAAAGGAGTTGCACTAAGCAAATGTCATTAATCAAATTTGATCTCAAATTTATAGAGGTTCGACAACCTTTTATAGAAATGTAAAAGAAGAGCAAGAGACTAAAGTCAAGCCTAGAAACTAAATTACATAGAAACTAGAAGTTATTAAATGTACAATATTTCCAATGCTTATGGTTCTCCCAAAGAGTCGTGATGCAAGCTTTGATGCATGGGAAATGACAAGTCTTTATGACAAAGTCAAAGATGAGGCCTTATTCATGAGGGACTTTTCGATGAGAGTGTTATCTACCTTGAATGTGCACCGATCTTCTTGTTTGAACAAGTTAGTCTTGAATACGGGCTGCATTAACTTGTCTCATAACCTTTTGACTGGGGTTCTACCCACAAAAGTTGGCTACTTGATAATTTTGATTGCGTTGGACATCTTCAACAATTTGTTGGTAAGTGAAATCCCAAGAAGCTTAGGTGATGGCACTTCATTGACATCACTAAGGTTAGCGGGCAACTTCTTCCATGGGTTGATTCCTCAATCATTCAGATCTTTAGGAGGCCTTGAAGAACTAGATCTTTCATGCAACAATTTGTCAGATCAAATTTCAGAATTCTTATCGGTATTTCGTTCCTTAAAACTCTTGAATTTATCATATAATAAGTTTGAGGGCATGCTACCATGTGAAGGAGTTTTTAAGAATGCTACCGGTACTTCTATTGTTGGGAACGATGAGCTCTCTGGTGGATTGCTAGAATTTCATCTTCCCAACTGCATCTTATGGAACACTCCTAAAAGCAATTGACGATTTTTCTTCAAAGAATTTGATCAGAGTTGGAAGCTCTGGTTTTGTGTCTAGGGGGATACTCAAGGACGAAGGAACACTTGCTGCTGTGAAGGTGCTTCATTTAGTCCGTCTTGGTGCTCTGAAGAGCTTCATAGTCGAGTGCGAGGCATTCAAAAATAGTAAACATCAAAATCGTTTGAAGATACTCACAGTTTGCTTGGGTAGTAATTATCAAGGAAATGATTTTAAAGGCCTAGTCTATAATTCATGGACAATGGAAGCTTGGAACGGTGGCTACGCCCAAATGCAATATCATCTCAGGGGAATGAGCTTTCGAAAACTTTGAAATTCTTTAAGAGGATAAATACTGCTATTGATGCTACTTCTGCATTGGATTATCTTCATCACCAGTGCCACTTCCCCATTCTTCATTGTGATCTAAAGCCAAGTAATTTCGTCTTGGATTCTGAGATGATAGCACATGTTGGCGACTTTGGATTGGCAAAATTCCTTCTTGGATCATCCCTTGATGCTATAGCTAATCAAATGAGCTCAGTGGGTCTAAGAGGGTCAATTAGTTATATTCCACTAGGTAATCTCTCTACTTTCTATTCTAATGATCAGAGCTCTACTTTCTTTTTTATGATCACCACTCCTAATTTCACCTAAACTATGATCAAAATGTGTGGCGGAATATGCCATTGGATATGAAGTCTCAAGAGAAGGCAACGTCTATAGTTACAGCATCCTCTTGCTAGAGATGTTCATAGGATTGAGTCCGACCAATGAGAGATTCGTAGACAATTTGACTCTCCATAATTTTGTCGTAGCGGCTTTGCCTGAACGAGTCATGGAAATTACGGATTGCATTCTGCTTCTAGAAAGAGGGAGTCATTTTGACCCCAATAGTCCTCAGCACTACCTTTTCGAAAGCAATGTCATATTTCAAGAGTATTTGGTTATGATATATAATATTGGAGTCGCATGTTCCAATGAATTGCTTGGAAGACGGATGAGCATCAGTGGTGTTGCAAATCAGCAGTGAAAGATTAGGGAAAAACACTATGCATTGGATTTACATAAACAAGATGAGCTACCGCAGGGATATGACAAGTTTCCTAACCTCTCTCTTGCCTTTAATATTTAGTTTTGCTTATGCTAGTGCAAACGAACAGGTTAAATGTGGAGCAGAATAGAGAACCAATCATGCATTTTCAATTGATTGTGATTACTCATCTACGTATGTATTAAGCTGGCATGTGCACCGCGGTGCAGAGACCTTTTAGTAATATTTATTAAAATTAGTCTCAAGTTTTAGAATATGACGAATCCGGACCCGAGTCGAAGTGCGGGAAAGTCTGACCATATAAAGATGGTCCGAATTGGACTTTGAAAATGTTTGGCTAGAGAGAAGCGGTCGTTTATGTTGGAAGATAATAGTCTATTATCATTCCTCATCAGCACAGATATAGCACTAGCCTATGGCCCACGATGGACAGTCTTGAGCATTGTTATGATATTTAAAGATCAGTCTAAAATGTTCACTTCTTTAATTGGTATGAAGCTCATTTAGACATATAAAGACTAATCTACTATCAGCTATTTTCCATTGATATGCATGATCAAGCTTTTTTAATGTATGAGTAGTTGTTCTTAGGAGTTCTTTTCAACGCATCAACATTGTGTGGGGTTTCATTTACATTAATCCTAATCTATCTCCATTTTTATTGGAAATTTATCTTTTCCCCTTGCAAATCCTAGCTTTTGTCTAGGCTTTCTAACTCAGAGGAGTGTCTGGTTTCTTCCTACAGCTTCATTAGGATTCGCTATGCGCAGCTGACGTTGTGCGAGACAGTTGGAGATGAGTGATGTCGCAGTCAAGCCAAGTATCCCTTTCAGATTCAGCTTAAAGAAGCAAATGCTCTGTTTGGGTGAAGAAAATGATAGTCTGGAAAATAAAAGTATATATAGCTTTCGGATTCAGCTTCGCCAATGACATAATTCGTCTTAGTGCCTTAGGGTACTTTAGCTATTCCGATTCAAAGCAAAGGAAACTTCCTAAGGTAAGGATCGTATTCATAAAATCGAGAAACAGATCTGCACGATTGATAGTTTTAGCAGGAATTTTGCGATAATGGTTTAGCATATTACTAGTCCATCCGAATATTGATCTGCGATTTATGCTAGTTGTGTTTTTCTGATGGGATCTGCAGAGCTGCTATTTCTAAAGTATGCCACTTTGATTACTATTGTTTTGCCACAAGATTTCCTCTCTCGTTCGTTCATTTCTTGTCACTATGGAACTTGTTCGGTAATACAAAACGTGTTGCAAGTGTCTGATATAAATTCTAACCAACCAAAATCACCAGCACGTACAATCATGTCCTCATCGGGTAGTATTAATCGGCCCAAGACCGGAACGAACTATAGGCATTTGATTATGACGATGGAGATAATCCGACGCATGGGATGCTCTTAGTCTGTGAAGAGAAGACACATATTCTACGTCTCCTTATGTCCCCATTCCTTACCCAATCTTCCAAGCTTCCAATGACCAAAACTCCTTTAACAATGGATTTCAAGTCGTGGCCATGATGGTCGGCACATACCTGACCAAAGCTCAGCCGGGCACGTCGACCCTGACCAAAATTTACCTTTAGAATTCATCTGTAGTTTTCGAAAGGGCTTTGATAGGACGCACCTGGAAGAGAATTCTCGGAAGGAGTTGAAGAGAAGACTCATTCTGAAAATGTGCCTAGGATACTGATGACCAGTAACGCTGGTACTCCTGATAGCACTGCAAAAATTGGGCACCCACCGGTTTCAAGCTCATTGCCTCCCTTTCCTCTTCTTGGATAGCTTTCAAGGACAAACCATTCTAGAAGTAATTTGCTCGAACTTTTTTCATATTTGGTATTCAAGTTTGGTTTCATGATTAGCTGTTACTCACTGTGCATAAGTCTACTATTGAGCATCTCAAGTTATTAAAAACATACCTTAACCTCATTTATATTTTTCCTATGGTTATTTTTTTAAAATTGATTTAAAAACTAATTTTCAAAAGGCAGGAGCTTAGCAACCAACTTAAACTAGCATTTGTTGGGTAAGTGTCATTTGAGTCAACTTCACTTGTAGTCACTAAGTTTCGATGTATATCTTACGACAAAGTAATCAACTTTGATTTTAATTGCCCAAAATACTGAATATTCATTGTTTGCAATTAATGTATTTTGACCGAAGTTCGACCAATTTTGATATAAGATGTCGATGCTCATGAAATCAAAGTGGATACCATATTTTTTTTTTTTTTCCCTCTCCCGTCATGAGCTGACTTGAATTGTAAGTAAATGTTATATGATCATCACATGAGCACTTTTGCAAGAAATTAGTATAATTCTGATAAAAGTACACGAATTGCAAAGAAAAACCAATTTGGTATAACATTAACGAAAGCCAAAGTCCACTAATATGCATGATAAGTCGTAAAACGTATTGAAGTTTATTGATCGATAGTGAAAATTACTGGTCATAAGTCGACACTCTCTAAAATAGCAAATTCTGGCGAAGTGAGGCCACATCCGATCATGATCGTTGATCACGTATGTCTTATATGCGAGTCTCACTCAATCAACGGTTATGATTGCATTGGGCGGTAGACCCCAGTCCGAGAGATTTCTCCTCGAACGCTTGGAGAAGACCACACCTGATTCTCACCATCTGGGCGTGGGCGAATCCTCAGAGCAACAGGCTTTGACCTTCCTGCCGTCCCTCGCCCATCATTCCCAACGGAGTTCTCTTCTCTCTGAAGAAGAACTCCCGAGTCCTCAACCCGCTTGACGCCAAATTCAGCGTCGTCTTCTCTCTCGCTCCTCCTGCTTCTCTCGGGTCACTCTCGCGCTTCCCATTCCCCCAAGTTCCAGCGCGTAATTATTGCGGTGCGGTTGGATCTGACACTGAGGGTGCCCTTTTTTTCTTGCCCAATTCAAAGATCCACACCACACGGAAGTGATAGCTGGTCTAAATTCTCCGTTTTTGTCTCCGTTGACGTTTCTTGATTTGGTAACCAGGGCTTTGAAATTTCGAATTGGGTCGGAGATCAGGATTGTTTTTTTGGTTCCTAATCTGGCGGAGGAGGAGGAGAAAGTATCCAGTCGAAAGCTCGCGAATTGGGTTCTTTTTTTAATTCTTAGAGTAGGTTGAATTTTGTGATTAGGGTTTCGAAGGGGCCAAATCTGAGTCCTTTCGATACTTTTTAGGTTGCAGAGAGTGGGTGTGGTTTTTGGCGGGATTGAACAGGAGGTATCTGGGGCTGCTGATCCCATTTGTCGATTGGCAATTGGGTGGATTTTTTCGGTGAAATTTTTTTGATATACCGAAACGGTTTGAGCAGTATAATGTCTTGGGCAGGCCCTGAAGATGTCTATCTATCTACTTCCCTCGCCAGCTATCTTGACAGTAAGCTTTTCGCTTCAATTAAGCTGTGTGTAATTGTGTTTTTCGCTTGATATCATTGCATCTTGGGCCAATTACCTATTTGATTGCATGTCTTAAGGCTGAATTTTAGTGACTAAAGAGCATGTATTAGGTTCTGTGAGTCTGGTGAGCGAGTCCATTGGAATGCCTTTTGAGGTTGTGTACTCTGGGATTGTCCTTTCTTTGTATGTTTGCCGAGATGCTATTATCAATTGCGACTGTGTCTGTTGTCCTAAACTTCTTGCGATGGTGCTTCAAGTGACTTATAAGGTTGTGGTCTTAAAGCAAGACCAAAGTGAGAGGAGGATTGCTGAGTTGGGAGTTTGACTTTTACTTGATATCTAGTCATTAAATGTGTTGTGGAAGAAATGCATTGCCTGAAAAACTGATTGGATGAGCTTATTTTCCCAAAGCGAAAAGACAAGTTGACACAGATGAGTGAGCAGCCACACGTTCAAAAATTGGTTCACGTGACTTTTGCTTTTTCAATGCAAGCTTATGCTTTTCCAAATCTGGAAAACGCATAACTATACTTCATATTAATCTGTGCTATGTTAGCATGCCTGAGAAATTCTTTATTTTTGCCATCATGGTCATCCTAGTGTCATCATCATCTTCATGTTAGTCATCTAAAACGCCTCGGCCTTGTGTTTTTTTAACTCTATCCCAACCTCTTATTCTCACAACAAAGAAATATAATGAAATGCAAAACATATGTAAACTTGTTTATGCCATCGATAAATAGATTTGGATAGATATTGATTGTTAGTATCCAGGTCATTAGTCACAGTCCTTTCATTCTTTCCTTCTAGTTAATGTGGCAATTTCTGTTTTTACTGATGTGTTCATGGAATAATTTAAAGTTTTATATAGTTGAAGGATTTTGCACCATTATAGTGTCACAGTTGCACTGCCATTTACTGGTGGCACAAACTGCTTGATCTTGGTGATCTTGAACTTTATTGTAGAATTGAGAGTTTTTAGAATTTGAGATAGAATTGAGAAAATCTTTAAAGCATAGGTATTTCCTGATAATAAGTCAATCTTGTGCTTGTTATGATTCAAGGTTGTTATAATCGGGATCCTGCTTAGGACGGATGGGGGTGTATGAGGGAATTAGAGCTAGGATCATAAGTTCTTAAAAATCTAGACAAAAATATGAATTTTGAATTTTTATTTGAAAATTCCTGATTATGATAACCTGTGAGATCAGAACTCTAAAGATTGTGACTTTGAGGTTTATGTCATCTCTAAACTAGAATTAAACATGTCTTAATATTTCTATTACATGAAATTTCAATACAAGTGAAAGATATAAAAATTGGATCGGTAGGATGGTGTACTAATTTACACTTTGGATTGGGATTATATAAAGAACCTAAAAAGTTAAGATCCTACCAATGACTCGGATCACCTCTTTTGTTTTGACTAGATCGGGGTCCTAACAACCATGTTATATATATCAAAATAATTCGAGAAATATGAAAAGTTTATGGCAGTTTGCTAACGCGTCTGAATATATCACATGGAGATGTATCGAGTCATTGTTTATATGGGGGATAGCCTTTTTTCTTGGTGCTCACTTGGCGGTTTTTATTCCACAGAAAAACTTCTTGTGTTGCTGAGGGACGGACGGAAGCTCATGGGGATACTACGTTCGTTTGACCAATTTGGTAGATTTTTAAGTTTGTTTTTCACATTTATGGTGCTATTATGATCTTGGGTTGAGATGTCTTATGGTATGTTCTTTTGACAAAATGGATTCTTTCATGCAGCAAATGCTGTTCTTGAAGGTGCATGTGAGAGAGTCATTGTTGGTGACTTATACTGTGACATTCCTTTAGGTCTATATATAATTCGTGGGGAGAATGTTGTTCTAATTGGCGAGCTGGTAGGAGAAATATGCATCAATTCTTTCTATCCCGTAGAGTATTCTATTTCATGCTTTTAAGATTTGCATTTGTTTTCCTAGGACTTAGAAAAAGAGGAACTTCCCCCACATATGACTCGTGTCTTGGTGCCAGAGATCAGAAGGGTAAGCATCTGGAACTTTTTTAAGACTTTTTAAGATTGAGAAATGGTTGTTTCTCGTTTGGGATATGTTGTCATTTATTATGGCTTGTTACAAAAAAAATAAAAATTCTCTCCTTTGGGTTCATAAAATTGTGTGGTAACTTCAGTAAAAAAGGATTGCTTCAGGCCTAGTTCTGTCACTGACTTATGGGAACATCCTGGTGGTTTTTCTTTCCTTAAGCAAAAGCCAGTATTTCGAAGAGTTTCTATGGGACAGTTCATAATTGTTAAAATGGCAGGTTAGATTTGAACCGTTTCTTCCAATAGCCCAAGGACTGGTCTAAATTAAAATTAAAGTAGTAGGAGAATTTTTTTTGGTCGGCGGAACCACTTTCGAGATGGAAAGATTTGGTCTTTCATGTCCTTACATGTTATAGCGAAGTTTACCTGTGTCAGCAAGTTACTGTTCATAATAGGGAAATGCACTTAGATATGTGAGATGCGTCATTTTGCATGGAATTTTCCTTGCGATCTTGTTTCAATAATTTATGATGTCCTTGACGATAATCATGTATGGGTTTTGTAACTGTAGGCACAGAAGGCCGAAAGGGAAGCTTCGGACCTCAAAGGCACCATGAGGAAAAGGATGGAATTCTTGGATCTGGATTGACGTACACTGGATCGATCGGTTTTTTCTCATCGGCTCCAGCCGTGTCCGCAAATTTTTTTAATCGCGGAAATTGGGTTCAAAAGGCTGCTTCTCTCTCTTTCTCTCTCTCTCTCTCTGGTGTATCCGTGACATCTTCCGAGTAGTGTGGTTACTTGTAACAGATGGCTCTGCATTCAAAAAATTTGGAATGTATTGTGATTGCGATTTGATTGTAGATTGATCATTTTTCATATAAAAAAAAAAGGGCTTAAGCTACAGAACTTTAACTTTATCATGAAACTTTGGTGATTGATTCAGGTGAGGTGACCGACATCGTCACCAGAGCATTGTTGTAGAGTGGTAGTGCATCGTTGCAGATTCATGCCCGTTTCGCAGCTTCACTGTTCATACATCACAGATTCGGATCCCTCGTGGGGTTGAGCGTGTCATGAGCGCCCTTCATCGTTCATCCTTCACTGCTTCCGTGGGTGCGCCTGCGTACGTATGAAAGGGAAGCCAGGCTTGTGATTGCAGACTCTGTTTTCTTCTCCAGTTCCGTTTATGCAGAGCAAGGGACCCTTGAGTGTAACAGATATGTATCGAGACTGGCCTCGAACCGTTTTGCCTACAAGGTGGGAGTTAGGAACAGTCATTGCACCAGCAAAAGCGATGGTCCATTGTGACCAATTTCGGCCGAGTAGTACTTGCTCCATTACCCATCAATTACCAGCCTGGACCGAGTTGAATCCGACTGGGAGAGCATGGTGAAAAGTTGGTGCTTTCCTGAAACTTCTGACCCTTTTTAAGAAGAAAATGACAAGCTATGGACGACCATCCTCAAAAGAGAAGAAATGAATAAAAGCAAATATGAGTAATTAGGAAGCATTGACACTCTCTTCATGTCGTGTTAGAATATTGGACATACTTTGACACGTTCCGATACGCAGTTAACAAGTATTGGAAAATCCAACATGTGATCAGTTCTCTCGACACATGAGTCTAGAATTTAAACATGTAATTCCGACAAGCAGAGGGTCGATTTTAAATTTTTTTTTTATAAATGAGTATTCAAAATTTAAATATGCAAAAATAATAAAAATAACAAAGGGGAAACACTTGTTGTTATATTTGATGATAAAATGTGTATTGTTTTCTTTTCAACTTATTTTTAAATGTTATTTCTAATAGTATTTTGTGGATTGCTTTTTTTTTTTTCTGCAAATTTGATTGATTATTGGGATTGAAACAATAAATAATATTAATAAATGATTGATTAATATATTAGTGAAGATTCATAATAAATTCTTTTTCATTCTTTATTTATCTGTGAATTCAAATAATCATAAAAATAATAATTTATTATGTATATATAAAAATATACGTTCAATATATAACTTGTCCCAAAGTATCAAAAATTTTCATTTTTAGATAAATAATGTGTTAGCGTGTTGTATTGTGGTGTGCCGCATGTCAGTGTCATTACTACTTAGATCGGCAAACGGTCCCCGAGTTTTTGGGCCGGTTTGTGGGCCCGGCCCACTGCACCTCAAAATATTGGGGGTGTTTTTTTTTTCCGGGTTGGGGAACGACTCGGGCGAGTCGCGACGGTGACGTATTCGGCGGTGAACCGACAGCATTGACTTCGAGCTTCTATTCTAGTACTAAGCTCATCATCTCGAGAAACCATCCTCCGCGCTCGCTTCCACAGTGGAGCGCAATCTCCGCCGTCCAAGCACAAAACCCGGGTCCCACAAGAGCGCCGCACGCGACGCGACTCCACTCCCATCAGCGGACGGAACCGCCGCAAGCCCACGGTTTGGTAATACGACGGGAGACAGCTAATCTCCACCCCCAAGCATCTCCCTCCCGCACGGCGACCGCGGCTGGACGCGACACTCGAAAACTCCCCAGATCCACCGCACTTCACTAGTTGAAATTTGAACCAGCTGCGACCAGCTGGAGCTGCTGAGGACGACCTGCTACCTCGAAGCTTCCCCTCCCCGCCGCCGCCGCCGTTGAAGCTCGCTCCCCCCCCGGCGATGGCACGGCGCGGCGGCGGCCTCGTCCTGGCCCTCGCCCTCCTCTGCGCCTCCCTTCGCGCCTCCCACGGCTCCGTCCACGAGTACAATGGCGACCGGTTCGTGAGCAAGGGCAACGCCTTCTTCGTCCACGGCGGCAGCGAGGGCATCTACTCCTCCTCCTCCTCCTCCTCCTCTTCTCCGACCTCCGGCCCCAACGAGACCGCCGCCGCCGTCCCCTCTAACGGCGAGTCCTACATCAAGTAACGCCGCCCTCCCCGAGTTCTCCCGCTCGTTCCGAGCTTCTTGTTCTTCGCGCATTTGCCGTGTGTCTGTGCGTGCGTGAGTGCGTGGGTGTGTCGGCTGCGTGTTGCTTTTCGGCTCTGGTTTTGCGGAGATCGGTGCCGATTGTGAAATTGCGGCTTCGAGCATTGTTGCGTTAGCTGCGGATCTTAGTATTTCTTGGGGGAAAGTTTCGGTTTTGCGAGTGCGTTTGGTTAATCGCTGATTCATTTCTTATTTTAATGCTTCGAGTGGAGGAACTAGTACTGGCTTTTTGCAATTGATGTCGATTATTAAGCACAGATCTGCCAGTCATCCGTGATCCGTAATGTCCTAAGAATGGCTCTTGAACTTCTGTGAGTAATGTTGAGCGCCATGTTGCTCTTCTTTTTGCTTCTAGTGGGAAGCTAAGGAAAAGTACGACGCTGTTTCAGGAAGTTTCTGAAATAGTGCCTATTCGTGGAGTGTCGCCTTCTATAGTTTGACTGAATCTGAAATCTGCCGTGCGTTGACAAGTCTATTGCATGATGGGTGGTGTGGTGGGGTAACCTAAGCAACTTTCATCTTTACTTTTTTGAGCTTCTTGTTGAGTTAGAGGGGAAGTAGATCGAAGCAGAGCTGTTTGTACCCATGGATTTCTTACTTTCGAATTGATTTCCTGTTTAGTTGCACTGACACGATGTTTACTTGAACAGATTTGAAAAGATTAAGTTCCGGAGATCCAAGGAATATGCAAACTTTAGTTCTGAGTTTATACACGCCATTGTTTTTGAGGTGGAAGATAGAGAGACTATTGGGGGTTCGGCCTATGGTGGTCAAAGAGCGGTCTGCTGCACAGCTGATCTTGCTAAGCTGGGTGTCTGCAAGCAGGGTCTGATCATTCACCGCCCTTCTTTGAAAAACGTTGACTGGCCGCAAGTGTTTGGTGTCTCGTTTGGGATGGATGAAGAGGTTGTGACGATGCCTGCAAAGTCAATACCGATAACAGGAACTGGGATGTATAACTTGTATTTCATCCATTGTGATCCGAATCTCAAGGAGTTGACTGTTGAGGGGAAAACAATTTGGAAAAATCCTACTGGGTATCTACCAGGTCGAATGGCACCTCTTATGAACTTCTACGGCTTCATGTCCTTTGCTTTTGTGATACTTGGAGTCTTTTGGTTCTCTCAGTATGCTAGATTCTGGAGAGAAGTTCTTCCACTGCAAAACTGCATAACCCTTGTAATAACCTTAGGCATGTTTGAGATGGCGCTGTGGTATTTCGACTATGCTGAATTCAATGAGACTGGAATCAGGCCCATTGGAATCACCGTGTGGGCAGTAACTTTTGGGACTATCAAACGTACGGTTGCGCGTCTGATTATTCTGATGGTTGCAATGGGCTACGGCGTTGTTAGGCCTACTCTAGGTGGAATTACCTCCAAGGTCATCATGCTAGGACTTACCTTCTTCCTGGCATCTGAAGTCCTTGAGTTGGTGGAAAATGCAGGTGCAGTCAGTGATCTTTCAGGGAAAGCAAGACTATTTTTGGTTCTTCCAGTGGGTCTCCTGGATGCTTTTTTCATCTTGTGGATATTTTCTTCCCTCTCTGCAACTTTGAGTAAGCTCCAGGTATTTGGTTCAGACTTCCAAGTTTGTTTCTTCTTTGATTGCAAATTATATTCATTTTCCCCAAGTTTCAATGTGTAAGGTGACGCATCCTTCATTTCTCATGATAAAGATACTCCATATGGGGAAGTAGAACATGAAGTTATTTGCATGCCCAATATAGTCTTACGGGGATTTTGTTCTTATGTGGTCCTATGTAAAGATATGAAAATAAATATGTTGTTCATATTCTTCTGAAAGATCATCACCACCACCGTGTTGAACTTGAACTTACTGAGCTGAAATGAATAGAAAATGTCAACTGCGATCTGCTTCTGTGTCTGGTCAATTTTGATTGCTGCATCCAATCAAAATTAGATTGTCTGTTTGATTCTCACTGATTGACCCTCAATCCTTTCTCCTTGGCATTTGTGCTGGTAGGCTTGTTTTTAGAATTGCTGCATTGTCTAATGCCATGCTGATGATTCATACTGATGCATACATTACTACCTCATTTAGTGATTTAAGTTGTGCTTGCTGATACAATGACAGGCTAGAAGGATGATGGTTAAACTGGACATCTACAGGAAGTTTACAAATGCTCTGGCAGTTGCTGTGATCGTATCTGTTGGTTGGTTATGTTACGAGGTAATAAATTAGATCGATCATGCATGAGTATGGATAGATCTACTTTTCCAATGACTGGATTAAGTAGGTTAATAATTTTTCATTGGCGACGGAATTAACATCAACATTATCCATCATTATAATATGTTTTGTTAAAATGCCTCCCTTTTACAAGTTTAATCCTCTGGATAGATCAGCAAACAGAAGTGGGCACATAATTCATGCATGATGTGACAGTCAGAGGTCCTTTGGTCAAAGCTCTGGACCCTTGTATACCTCCCCAATGCTAATCAATTAACAGTTTCAAGTCTGGCCAAATCCTTGCCTATGCTTGAGGAAGAAAGTTACTCTTTATGTATGAAATCACTCCTCAGGCTACAAGCGTGAGCTTTTAGGTGGATTGGAAGCGGCGTGATATTAACAAGTGTCAGTGTCCTTATTGTTTGATGTAAACAGTGCTATGGATTTCGATTCAGGCACTGACATACCAATATTACCCTTGCTGAATGTGAGGAAAAGATGGAAGAATATATATTTCACTCTCTGCATGAAGTTTAAATAGTGTAACCATTATAAAACTTGACTTATTGCTTGCAGCTCTATTTCAAGTCAAAGGATGTATACAACGAGCTTTGGCAGAATGCATGGGTCATTCCTGCCTTCTGGCAAGTCCTGTCGTTCTCTCTTCTTTGTGTCATATGTGCTCTTTGGGCACCATCTCAGAGTTCAATGCGGTAAGGAGGAACTTTCCTTTCCTCAAATGATCCCTTTCCTTTTTCTTCATAGAAACTTGTGTTATGTCTTGAAAACACTCACTTGAGCTATAAGACATACTGCTTGCTTTTGACTTTTTACCTATTTCTTGCAGATATGCTTACTCCTCGGAGACAGGAGATGAATTCGACAAAGAAGAAACCAACTTGATACTTATTAAGCCATCACCCACGCCATCAAAGGATTTCCATAGTGTGCCAGATGCTAGGGCTGGGCACGGTGGCAATGGGGCAGCAGATGGGTTGGAAGAGAAGACAGAGTGAAGTTGCGGTTGAATTATGTTGCCGTAAGGAGGTTCACTTGTTAATCTTTTGACTGTTGGTGAGAAGAGATAACAGTTCGTTAGCCTCTCAATCATACAAAGCGCAAAAGTTCCATACAACAGGTTCTTGTCATGGAGATCTTCACTTAAAATCAGTGTGCCTCATTTCTTCATAGATCTTTTACTGTGATTTATTTGTTCATCTGGTCATCGTATACCTTACTGATAGTTGTTACGGATGAGAAACAGAAAATGGGTACTGGTTGCGTTGATCTTCTTATGGACATATGGTCGTGTTGTTCTAGTTTCCAGGGAGAGGTTTAAGCATGGATTCAGTCCTTTAACTGCTTCATTATCCTAATGTCATTTTGATGCCTTGTAAAACGATTCATTTTGATCCCTTTGAGTACATTTTACAACAAAACCAGTCTCTTTTCCCAGCATAATTTGTCAACTTACAAAGGGTTAGTGATCCGTCTCGGCTATGAGCCTCAGCAAACCCTGATGGTTATCTCCGGGAAACCTGCCGAATACTGCGTGGAAGGATTTAAAAATGAGTTGGGGGGCATTAACCTGAAAGAAAAAGGGCTTTGAGGATTAAATTGTATAATCGAAAAGGCAAATGGAAGGGCAAACACAATTGCCCGTCTAAAAAGAGCGGTGCATTTAGACTTGTCTTCAGGGCATGAAAAATACTGAAGTGGGTCGATTCCGAGTGTTAACAAAGATGCCGGATGCTTAAAAGTTGTAAGGGCATCTGATGCATTAAAGCCAATCGTTTCCTCAGCCATCAGCGTCACATCAGTCATCGGGCTAAATTCTGGCAATTTTATCGTTCGGTCGTCCACGGCCATTCCGGCAGAATTGAAAATATGCTGGCTTTTTCATTCTGCTGTTATGTTGTTCCCTTGCGCGATAAATGCCAAATTAAATTGTCTTTTTCAGCGCAGCCTAGTTCAAGCTTTGGCTGCATTCAGCAATCTTAACTGTGGAAGGAGCGGACATGCTTCAGCAGATGGCAGCCCAAAATTTTCCGAGCACTCTTCTATATATCGACATTGCTAGTTCACATATTCAGAAACCAAAACAGAGAAGAAAGAAAGGTAATTTCAAGCGACATATGAAAACAAGGGGGGACCAGGATGGGGTTTGGTATGGTGGGGAAAGGGAAAATGCAAATTCAAAAGTTCCTCTCCCGTTTTACATCAATGTCTAGTCTTCATATAAGTTAGTTTTAGCAACGGGACAATCATATCAGTATCGACACAAAAACTTGGGATCTTCTCCTTACATTGGCAGAAACAGAAACGGTTTCGCTATCCTTTTTTCAATCTGACATTGCCAGGTCACAGCAGTATATTCCTGACCTTTTTAACATCGTATATTCATGCCACTCTGATTCTGGAGGTTCACCTACTACAAAAGACATGATGTGAAGTCATACTGCAATTACATTCAAGAAGCTCCGTATAATCTCCTCTCCCCACGGGGTATACTTGGGGATGACATCAATGAACATGGTCCCTACGGTGGTCTCTTTCGGGCAGCAAGAAGAAAAGGATTGATTGCACCATTTTTATCTTTAAATATCATGATTTGCATCGACAACAGAAATTCAGATGTGCACTTATAAATGGCGACCAAAACAGTTACGACATTCGCACGCTCCAGCGACTACACATTCGAGGAACAGGCCATTTCCGTTTTGCACCCGACAGATGGACACATCACATGAATTAGCCAAAAGCCCTAGGAGAGGCACCTTTCTACGAACAGGGGTAGATGCGGAACACTGACAAATTTATCATGATAAACAGTGCGGACGATAAAGCGCTTCTACTACCTGAGTTTCCGACTTCACTATGATTACAAGCAAATTGTTAGTTGCCGATGACTACTAGGACACAAATTCAGGACTCAAACTGAATTTTGTACCGCGACTTTTTGACATAAGCTATATTTTTGCAGCCAAGCTCTGTGAAAATATGTCAGTTTGTCACATTTGACTTCGAGAAGGCATTTAAATGGTATCTTTTTAACTAGTGTGTATAAGTCTTGACCATCTTAAATGTGAACCCTACTACAAACTGATCTGAGCTTGACGACCAGTAGCAACATAAGTTTTTCCATGGTAACCCAACCTTATTCGATCTTAAACAAATTGCACCTCATCTGAGCAAACTAAACGTCATTTAACATTTAATTGAATCCTGCGACAATCACCCAAAAAAAAAAAAAAAATTAGCACTGGAATCTGTGTAGCGTATGAACATGCTTGAGCTCACCACAGCACATCTCTGCATCCTGCGCTAGATACCAAATGTGATCTGAAAAATAACGTGACTGGCTTTTATTCTATCGGACTATTTCACCATCCAAGGCTCTACAAAGAAGTATAGTATAACGCTGTATAACCCTCTATGCTCAGCAACATTTGCCAACTTGGTGAATACATAAGGAGAAAACGTTAAAAATCATTCCATTTTTCTATATGCATCGACTCGAGGTTGAGACCTCAGCTTGACCTCAAAGAAATCTGAAGCTGAAAAAGGAAAATCGTCTCTGATATAAGAAGTAAAAAGCAAAGCACACATACAACAGTTACCATATGAACAAATGAAGCATAATCAGAACGTGGTAGTAAAACAAACGACAGGCTTATATCAAAGAAGCATTCGGGTGAGCTTATGCTATTCTGGGGACCTGTACCAGATCTTGCAAGTAGCAACCCAATTAGGATCCCCTTCCAATCAAACTGAATTTGACTGTTCTCCTCAGTAAATCCAAAGGGCAAAGGAATACCAGAGCAGCCATCCCGTCATCTTCACCCAAATGCTCCCCCAAAGAATTCAAAGAATGTGTCCTAGATTCTAACGAGCAAAACTCCACTCCACATCATCACTGGGATCTCCTCCTCAGGTGCTGAGATACTGGGTATCCCTCAAAGAAATCCAAGACAGCAGTCTCCAAATCCTCAACTGAGTATTTTATATAGTTCTCCGGGTGCCTCCCACTCTCAATATGGCTTCTGAAGCGCCCTAAGAACGACCTGTAAGCCGGAATCAACTTCTCCGATATAGAAATCCGAAGCTCCTCCCTAAGCTGAGCGTCAGGCACCAACCATGTGGCCTGGGTCCGATGAACCTCCTCAAACATGGCATTGAAAGCCTTGAACCTCTCCCTAAGAGCATTTTTTGACACCCCAGATGAGAAGCTACCACTAACATGTAACCCCTCATCTCTTAGGCAATACAATACCCTAACCCATGTTGCTCGCTGGTAACTAGTCGCTGCCTGCCTAAGTTTGCCAGTCATCTTCCTCAAATAATCGTCACCAATCATTTCCCTCAACTCTGGTGACCCTTTCACCTTTTGAACGATGTAATGTACATTGTTCATCATAAACAGGTGTGCTAGCGAATCATCTCTATAGTGCTTGGACTTGCCCTCCAAATTAAATTGCAGAATCACAATAATCCAAATCAAATGAAGCGCCAGAGCGCTCTTCCCTTCGAATTCCGCAAACTCCATATCTGGGATCGTAGGATCACCTGAGTACCTCGAACCAGTCGACGGCTTTGACACTATGAGCTCGGACAAGGTCGGCTTATAATCTGATATCAAGCTTATGTAGTTCATCACATACCTTGTCAAAGGATGAATCGTCCCACCCGGCACTGGGACCTGCGACGGCTCCCGCAGCACGGCGTTCTCAAACTCAGAAAGAATTCCCCTTGCAGCCTCCCCAAGCCGGGACAGAATCTCGGCTGCCTGAACCCGTATCGACTCAGCCGATTTACACTGAAAAACGACATCGATATCAGGAATCAAATCCATCAGAGCATCATGGAGGTCCAGAATCTTGAACAGCTTCTCAGGCGACCTTCTGCTTATGCTTATGGCCTCGGCGAAATTAAATAACTGTAAGGCAGGTCCCTTCACAGTCTCCATAAAGCAAGCATCCTCAATTTTAGTACCAATGCCATAGAAAATCTCTTCGCACAGCTTCTTCTCACTTGCGAACAAAACCCTAATGCAAGCCTTGGCCGCGCGAATCCACCGCCTGATTTTCGTCTCCAGAGCTTCCCACTCGAGCCTCTGTATATCCCCAATGCTCAGCTTCTCAAACCCTAACCTCCTGAAACTCGCGTCAACAGCCGACTTCCTCACGCTTCCGTACACTTGAACGCACTCCCTCATGTAACCGCAGGAGATCATCCTCTCCGCGATGCATCGGAGGTCGTAGATCGCCTCGGACGGCACGAGATCAATCTCGCGGATGCTGCTCGTGGACCGATAGCTGATGCTGCTGTTGCTCTTCCTGCTCGATTCGCCCCCCACTTCGTTGGAGCTCAGATCCAGCGCTTTGGGCGTCGAATCGTCGTCGACGTAGAGGTCGACCTCAGCGCCGTCGGCGGAGGAGATAGACGAGTGGACCGAGGAGCACGACTCGGTCGTGAGCGAGTCAGCCTCGAGTGGACTAGTGTGACTCAGGAGTATGTTGCGGAACTCGTCCTCCAGCCTCGCCATCGCGATCTGGACCGCGGAGCTGACCTTGTCCTCCTGCTCGCCGCCGCCGCCCCCTCCTCCCCGCCCTCGGACAGGCTGACGGACGACATGGAGCGGTGGAGCTCGTCGACGGCGCTGAGGTAGCGGTCGATCTCGTCGCGGTCGGACTGGAAGATCATCTTATCCCGGCCGTCCTCGGAGGCCGTGGAGTCCCACCGGAGGATGATCTCCTCGGCGGCGTCGACGGGCATGGGGCCGCGTGGGGTCTTTTCCGGCGAGTCCATGATCGGAAGCCGGAATCAAGAAAACAGCAGAACGAAGAAAGAAAGGATTTTGACGAGAGTTCCGAATCGGTCGATCGATTTCTTCTGGTGGGTTTTGCACAATTATTGGGAAGAAGATGAAGGGAGAGAGAGAGAGAGAGAGAGTTTTTCGCAGGCTGTTTTTGGCTTTTTGCAAGAGAAGAGAGAGAGAGAGAGAGAGTTGCTACTGGTGCTTGGAGAGTTTCTTTTCCCCCACTGATTGATTGGGAGTTTTCTTTTTAATTTCCAGGCAAAAGGAAGGAAGGACCAACGAGATTTTCTTTTTCTGTTTTTTTATCCTTTTTTTTTTCCTCGCGGGGATTGCGATTGGGTCTGCGAAGGCAAAAGCTCCTAGATTTTTTCTTTCTTTCTTTCTTTCTTTTTTTTCTTTTTTTAATGTGGGGGTGGCGGGTTTTGTCTGAAATCTGAGTTGTGGGGTTTTGATTTTTCAGTGGTCGATACTGCCGTGGAAAACGTAAGAGAGAGAGAGAGAGAGAGAGAATGGTTTTTTTTTTTTTTCTTTTTTCGGAGACCTTTTTTCTCTTTCCCGGGTGGCATCATTTGACAGTTGACCTTTGGCGTGCCGGAGAGCGGGATCTTCGCGGGCGAATATTCCGGCAGGATCGCCGGAGTACACGTTTCTCGATCTGCTTCGGCTTCCTGGATTACATTTGTAGAATTAACGGTGGGCATGCGCGCCTTTATGAATTCCCCCTGGATATCCGTCCGCGAACCTCGATCGGTCCTTTACGAGACACTACAAAGTTTCTTTTTTTTTTTTTTTTTTTTTTATGGGTCGAAAGCACCTTTTCTATGTTAGGACTTTAGTTTTTAGTCTGTAACAGTTTTGCTAAATCCTGAATAACGAGCGATCGAATGTTGTTCTCATCAATTCTTAGGATTAACTTGTTCCGACTTGGTTCATCCAAAGTTGCCCCAGTCACCATAGATGCAAGATCCAAATTCTCGCTTTGTGATGGACGCGATCACCACCACCACGGTGTTTGCCGTTGAGCGGGCAGGACAAATGCGACACTAGTGGTCCTGCGGCTATCAAGTCCCCTTATGCCATGTCTACTCTTTTTTTCTTTTTTCATTTTTATAGCACGTGAGATTCTTTTTTTTTTTTTTTTCATTTGTTACTTTTTACTTTTCGTGATCACGTTAGTGATGGATATAGCTATTAAAAAGAAAAAGTAACTTTAGATTGTCGCCTTAATTTTCTGACACCGACTTATCACTTAGATAGCCACATTTAACCGAATGACTAATGTTGATACATTTTAAAATGCACGGAAACGATTTTGGATAAAAAGCGAAAAAAAGAAGAAGAAGTGGATGGACCATTTTGAATTTGAGACAAAAATAAAGGAACTACCCACCTAAAATAAAATGTAAATTAGCAACACCGTTGAAAATTAGATTAATGCATACGTGAGTCAAGTAGTCTCCTTCAACCCAATTGTAGCATCACAAATTGCTCGGCATATAAATTTCGAACCACAGCCACCTGAAAAAACGCACATCAATCATTATCGTCGGGAATTTCGTGGAAACAATCTAGTCTAATCCCATTTTTTTGACCAAAAAGAGAAAAAAGTGGTCTATGACATTTTCTAAAAGTGACGTTTCCTGGAGGAACCGTGTTATGATGTTCTTATCAAGAATAGCATGTATCATAAATAACGATTATTTACATTGGAAAAGCACAAAAGGCGTTTAGTGTTAAAACTTTACTTCCAAAGTATGTGGGGTCTAGTTTCAAAATAGCAATCTCAGTACATTTTGACCACTGGTAATTCGACGTAGTATATTTGTGGTCGATGCACAATAGCAACTAATCAAAGGGACGGCCACGATCAACGGAGAGAGCAACGGGTCCTAGAGGTTCCCAAGTGTGTTGGTCCAATTCTCGATCTCATGAAATTGGAACCAGTATTTTTTGTCCGATTCCAATGATGAAACCATCCAAACCGGACCATACTAGACCTATTATTAATTTTAATTTTTTTTTTAAAAAAAATCTTTTGAAAAACTTATATCCTATCCACAATCACCCTCGCTCTTTCCCTGTTGCCCCCTCACGCTCTCTTTTTGCTCTCATGCCAATCATACATTTCTTAAAGATCTGGGATGATGATGATGATGAAGATGAAAACTAACATGCTGCCTAGCTCCAACTCTCCAAGCCCTCGGGCACCTCACCTCACGACTCATTGTCTCCCTTCACATTCACAGTTCACAGTATGCTTCAACTCCACAAACCCAGATCACAACTCAGCTGCTGTTAGTTCGCTGCCTCAATCTAATTCCAAGCCCTAATCGCTGGCTCACTCATAGTTCTCGACGCCTTTAATCCCTAATCGCTTGCTCACAGTCACTAATTTCATTTATCCACTTGAAAACTGATCCGGTTCTAGGAGATGATAGTCGGTTCCCGGCTTCGAAGAATAGGGAGCTGTTTCAGTTTCCAATTCCTAGGTGGGAATCAAACTGCCCAAAAACCGATCACCCTGGCAATCATTCTTTACCTTAAATCGTGCAAAAGACATGATGTCGATTATTTTGACGATCGAGGAATTTTAACTTAGGTGGCCACTCCTCATAATTGGAACGATGTCACAACAATTGATCTTTTGAAAATCGGTCTTGATCCCATCACCATGTTGTAAGACTGCCCGATGTTGTTCCCAACGCAAAATCGAATCTCGGGTTGATCGAACCATCGGTCTGCCCTTGCATACAACAATTCTCCAGGGTTCTCACTGCAACAAGAACCCTAATTTTGCAGGCAGCAGATTAACAAGATGAATTAGCTGTCTAGATTGGGGCGGGTACGACATTACCGTAAATTAATCAAGAACTCAAGGATCAGAGTCAACCAATCTGCGGATCACTAGATTAGGGCCAGCATTCACGTGCATGCATGCGTGCACGTACGCAAGAGATTTATGGCATTTGCAATGGTTTTGCTCCATAATCGTTTGTGATTTTTTAAGAATCTTTTTTTTAATAACAGGTGTTGGCTTTCCATGGGCTACCACATTAAATAAGAACAATTAGAATAAATAAATCGATAAACGACAATCTAGAGAAGAGGGAGAGAATTTAATGAGGCGCACGAGTGGCGCAGGATGAGTAAGAAGCCTGAGGATTCGAGTCACACTTCCATGTGACATCCCCGCTTGCATGTCCAGCTCATTTCATTTGAGAATTTTTTCAATTTCTAGAAGAGAATCATGCAATCCCCTTTTCCCTATAGTCTTGATTAAGATTAACGAGCATCAGGACGACAATAATCAAATTTATGTTATTAGAAAAATTTTGATTGCCTTAATATTGGCTTTTATTGGCGTTATGCATATCACAAGAAGAATTAGTTCAACCTTCTTTTTTTAAACTTTAGCCTTCTTGACCCCTAATCACTGGAGTAAAAGACTCTAGTTTTGAGTTGCGGTCTGCTGTCGAGACATAATCAGACTGCACTGTCTCGCTTGCTTACAGGATCGATACATTTCATTTAAGAATTAAGGGGAAAATAGATCGATTTTTTCTCAGTCATTTTCTTTGGAAATTTCCCAAGAGTTAGCACTTTTTCTAGAAACATCCATCCAACCATGCAAGTGGCGAATCCGAGGAAA
The DNA here is from genome assembly GCA_017140165.1 of Eucalyptus shirleyi. Taxonomy (NCBI): domain Eukaryota; kingdom Viridiplantae; phylum Streptophyta; class Magnoliopsida; order Myrtales; family Myrtaceae; genus Eucalyptus; species Eucalyptus shirleyi. Next base: position 44,110,079 of record CM029451.1, on the reverse strand, counting down.
ACATGTGTCTTCGATCCATGCCCTGACTAATGGAAGGAAGCTGGTAGTGTCAAAAGTACATATTCACTGTCCGGATGCGATGTGCAAGCGTAGGACTTTGTGTAAGAATCAATTTTTTTTTTCTTGTTTACTAACGGCCTGCATGGTTGCCACTTATTTCTGTTCCCAGGAACAAAAATTTCTGTTTTTTTGTTTAAAGGAACAAAAAAAAAGAATGTAAACGCGTTTGTGTGCGTTTCTGTTCTTTTTGTTGTTTTGTTCCTGTGAACAAAAAAGGTAAACAAGCAAAACACAAATTTCTTGTTTTTGTTTAACACAAATCGAAATACTTTTTTTTTTTCTTTTTTTCTTATTTTCTTGTTCTTCTTTCTTTTGGCCGGCCGCCGGCCTCGACCATGGCCGGCGACCGGCCGACGAGGGCCGGCGGCCCGCCTAGCCACGGCGAGGCTCGCGGCCCCGGCGAGGCCGACGCTCGCGTCCCCGGCGAGGCCGAGGCTCCGTCCCCGGCGAGGCCGAGGCTCGCCGTAGCCGGGCGAGGGTCGGCCTCGCCATGGCCGGGCGAGCTCGAGCTCGCCCGGATCCGGCGAGGCCGACCTCGCCCGGCCGGCCGGCGAGCCTCGGCCTCGCCGGCGAGCCACCGCCAGCGACGCCGCCGGGCGGTGGCTCGGCGAGGCCGAGGCTCGCCGGCCGGCCGGGCGAGGTCGGGCCTCGGATCCGGGCGAGCTCGAGCTCGCCCGCCCATGGCGAGGCCGACCTCCCGCAAGCCCGGGCGAGCTCGATCTCCCAGATCCGGCGAGGCCGAGCTCGCCCGGCCGGCCGGCGAGCCTCGGCCCGCTCGGGCGGTGGCCCGGCGAGGCCGCGCCTCGCCGCCGCCGCCGGGCGAGCTCGGCCTCGCCGGATCAAGGCGAGGCCGACCTCGCGCCGGCCGGGCGAGCTCGATCTCGCCAGATCCGCCTCGAGCTCGCCCAGCCGGCGAGGCCGAGCTCGCCCGGCCGGCCGGCGAGCCTCGGCCTCGCTCGGGCGGTGGCCCGGCGAGGCCGCGCCTCGCCGCCGCCGGGCGAGCTCGGCCCTCGCCGGCCGGTCGCCGGCCAAGGCCTTGGCCGGCGACCGCCAAAAGAAGAAAAAAAAAATGAAAAAGAAAAAAGAAAAAAAGGAAAAATAAGAAAAAAATAGAAAAAATAAAAGAAATAAAAAAATTATCCAAATTTACCAAACATGTTTTGTTTATTTTTTGTTCCCGAACAAGTTTACCAAACACGCTTTTTGTTCGAAATTGTTCCGTGAACGTAAACACTTTTTTCTATTTCGTTCCCTGGAACAATTTTTAAACAGAAACGTTACCAAACGCGCCCTAAATTTCCTAAGAAATAATTGCATTTTATTAAATGGGATTCCAGAGCAGAAGGGGGTGTGCTGTTGAGTGCCAGGTTAGGAATAGCATAAGAATTTGAGCCTCCTCTTTTTTTCTTTTTTCTTTCGAAAGAATTGTATATGTGTTCAAATAAAAATAATTAGAGATCCAGCTGTATTTGGCTTGCATAGTAAGGTTGACTTGCGTGCTCTATTATAACCTGTCAATGAGTTGGAATGGAACTTATTGGTTACAACTTACACTTGGGGTCAGGCCACTCTAATTTTCTATTGTTCCTTTTTTATTTTTCTATGATGCACATAACCTCATAATATTTGGATTTGTACATTTTTCGACTAAATTTAGACACTGCAATTGTAAAGATATCTAATTTAAAAGCAATTAAAAAATCAGTGAGATCTATTTAATCTATAACTACACCTAGGTACAAACTATTACGCAAAGCATGATTTCCTTTAAGGATAGCATGATATGCCGCCATCAATATTCATATCGAGTCCCTGAAATTGATGAACTTTACATGAGAATGCTTCAAATACATGCAATAACAAATCGCTTGATTCTGTCAAATTTCATTTCCAAAATGCACACATACATTTCACTTAATACTATCTCCTAGTGCTTGAAATTGCGGGTATTATGCTATTCGAATGGTTCCTTGTGGTTTCTTTTTGCCTATTTCAAATGTTGCCGGTGGAGTCGTTTGTACTGCTTCTTCCGGTGGATCATTGGATTCCTCCGCTGCTTGGAATACCGTGAGAAACTGAGGTTTGACAGTTAATTAGCACATGCTTATATGGTTGAACAGGTTGTCTACTTTAAATCGAATTAGCTCTTCATTTCATTCTGTTAATCCCCTTTGTTTGCTTCGTAAGGAAGCTAGATGAATCAATGGATCGTCTGTTCTTCGGAATTCAGCTTTCCTTCTCACGTTTTGGAGGAATATGTTGTGCTGTAACTCTGCCGTGGTAATAGAAATTCCCCATGTATGGAATTCTGAGTTGGCTGGGCTTAAAAGTGCGGATCAATGGTACCACTTTGAGAGCAACCATGTTCAAGTTCGCAAGGAATTACTGTGTACATTGTGTTTGGAAAGCAAGAAATGGGGAACATTAAATCACATGTTTTTCTAATGGCTTAAATTTTATAAACAATTGGTAGTGGTTTCATAGAATTTTACTTTATATCAAGCAGGAGACCATGAGTTCAAATTTTTCCTGACCCCTATTTACCTCGCCTATTATATATACTTCCGTGCTTTATTCTTCGTTTAAATCTTCCCTAGCCTTTTGGTCGCGCTTAATTTGTTGCTCATGCCCGCGTGTACCAAAAAAATATGTGCGAACATTGTCTGGCAGGTATGAGCTGTATAACTAAATGGCCATGCCCAGCTTGCAAAGGCCCTCAAACCGTAGCTCGCCCCTAGCGCATGATCAGATCTACCATTTTTTGGATGTTTGAAAAGCTAATAGAAGTGGAAAAATAGTAGAGCCTGCCAAGCCCGTAGAATTTGAGCCCAATAGGGGTTGAATTTTTACCCAAGCCCATTTAACTGATGGATGGGCCTCCTCCAGCCATTTGCTCTTTGAGGCCTATAATCATTTATACTTCTTTATTTGCATCTCCCTCCTCGCAATAAATTTATGGAGTCTATAAAATGAATATTCAGTTGGGTCATCCATATACTTCTAAAGGTTTCCTATTCTTTTCTCCTCAATAGTTAGAGTTGGCTTGCCCTAAATCAAGCGCATTCCAAGCGAAGCCACATTAAGAGTCGAGTTCAAAAGATTGGTTTAATTAATTCCGGCAATTAATAAAAGAAACCATATCATAATGTTCTTCGTTTAATGACAAATGTTTTTCATAAACAAAATAGATCAGTTAAGAAAGTCACATATTCTACTTTAAATCTTAATCATCAATTCCTATCAAAAGCATGCAGAATGAGAGGGGACCCACTTCAACATCAGTAGGTGAGACTTGTACCAGCGTCCATTCCAACTTGTTAATCAACGAGCAAGTAATTTACATGGAAAGTTCCTTTTGTTTTCCCTCCGTCCACCTCCACCACACACCCTTTTCTCTCTACAAGTACACGCAGGTGAAGTGCGTGCCCATATCTCAATCATTGCTTCTTTCTTTATTCTTTTTCCTCCCACAATGCATGTAAAACACGTGCTTGAATTCAAATTCAGAGAAAGATTCAATGAATTTTATAAATTCAAAGATAAGGAAGGAAAACGAAAACAAGGGAAAGCCCATTTCCCAAAAACTAATCAGGTTCGAGGAAAATCCTTTGAACATGGCCTCTCCTATATTCTGCCTGTGCCATTCCTCACCAGATCATTGACTAGCCAAGGAAAAAGGGAAAAGAAGAAAGAAAACAGGAAAAGACGAGGAGGGAGACTAGGGAGACTTCATGAACTTGCTCCCCATTCTAAGCAGGCAAGCATTTGAGACAGAGAGAGAGAGAGAGAGATTGAGACGTTGTTCTGTTGGTGACATGGAGAAATCAAGCTTTCAACAGATGTTCAACCAGTTGAGCCATCGTTTGAAGGAGAAGAGAGCCCTTATTGGAATAGCTGAGAAAATGGAGGACCAAGGTTAGAGTGTTTCATCTTTCCCCAGTATATATCTTCACAGAGATGGAGGACAAAACCCTCTTTATGCTTTTTTCTAGTAGTACAAAGTCTCGTTTTTAAGATTCATAATTTTATCGATGGAAAAGAAAGCAGCACTTTTTTTTTTCTCCTAAAATCTTTAATTACTCGTGTTAGTTTTTCCAACATTGCAATCTCCTTTAGTTTTTCTTAGAGCACTTAGATAAATACAAAGCAGGGACCGGAAATTAGTATCCTCTCATCAATACTAAAAGTAAAGACCGTGACAATCACAATATCTCTGTTCTCAAATAATATGCTATGAACTCAAATATCAAGTCGGTATTATTTTCAGAAGTGGAAGTAGTGTCGATGACAATCTTTAAGTTTGGTCGAGCAAGTTAATTTATTCAAGGGGATTATGTATCCTAGAAATACAGTTTTCATGGCGAAAACATCGGAATATATGAACTTTTGAAGAAAAATTACACTCTGCACCTTTTATTCGAAAACGGTGAAGCTTCAAGTTCGATTCCTACTTGAAACAACTATGGACCGTGCACTAAATATTACTGGCACCTGAAGTTTGGGCTCCGATGTTCCTCGGCTGACAAGAAATAAACCTTACAGCTAATTTGCCACCTACTATGAACATGATGTTTTCAAGTGCTATGTGCAAGGAAACTAAGTCATTTCCCTTATGTTGTTGTACAAGGAGAAACGCATGCAACAATAGGAGTAAATTATGTAGATGGAGAGAACGAATGAGCAAATTTGGTGATCTCGTTGGAATAATGAATTGTCTCATATATGAGACAAATTGTCGCTAACCCTTATAAAAATGCAGCAACAAAATCAGCGGATTCAGCTCAGCCACAACCGACAACGATGAACTTGTTGAAGAACTTGGAGTGTTTGGCCCCCGGATCACCCAATGTCAGTGATCAATCCTCCAAGGCAAACTGCATACCAAATGCAAAACTAAACGACCTCAGGTGCAATTTTCATGTCAAAATCGTAGATGTATAACTTTTGAATTACCTATAAACGGTTTATATCTCGAATGCTAATCGAGCTGTGATTGGATTGGACATACTTAAGTACCATATTTGGGTGTCAAACGATTTTCTTGATATATACCATGGTGGAATTTCCTAACATCCATAGTTGATATATGTCTCCCGTTTGTTCAGGAAAGATGTTAATAACAAAACGGTGAAGACTGATCAAATAACGATATTTTATGCCGGAAGCGTGCATGTCTTCGATGGTCTTCCAGTTGACAAGATGAAGGAAGTGATGAGTTATGCTGCAAAATTCAGCCCCGGTCACATTTCCGGTCATTTTGTTATCAACGGTGGGGGAAGTAGCGAGACTGGTCATGAAAAACTCATGGCCAGTACACAAAATAGTAGTATCAGAGCGGGACGTTCCACATATCAAGAACTTCTTCAAGCCAAAACTGAAGCTGCTGCTTCTGGTAATTAAAAATAAACAGATGATTAAGCATCAGTTAGCTCTGTTAAATAGTCAAATTGCTCTCTGATGTTATTTTTTTTTTTTACCCTTTTGACTTTAGATCTGCCTATCGCGCGGAGGGCTTCGCTTAACAGATTCTTATCAAAGAGAAAGGACAGGTGATCTTTCTTCTTCATTGGTTTCAAAGGATTTGGACTGTTCCAGAAAGAAAAAGTTTTATCTGAAAATTGTTGCTAACAGAGAAGTATCATCTTGAAAGGAATGCAAATATAAAGGAAGCCTTTCATGGGTCCAAGTCCCTGAGAAGGGTCATCACGTCGTGATCCAATTGGATTAGGAGCGATTTACCTGACCCAGACAAACCACACCGTTAAAATGAACTTGACAGCTAGAAGGACTAGTGTTACCATGAGATGAAGCAACATTGTCAGTGCCACATGAGAAGATTTTGCATGAACTCATTTTAGTAGACCGAGCTGTTAAGATTCGAGGAAAAATCTCATGAAATTTTTTAACAGTATAATGGAGTTGTAATGTCAGTGATAGAATGAGTCTAATCACCATGTCATTTGCTAGTTAGTCTGAGCTAAAGGAGAGACTCCGAGCACAAATTTCAGATGTCTATAGGAAGTCGTTTCATGAGGCGCAAACTTTTTCAAATTATGGAGTACAGCGCGATTCATGCTTTCTTTGCTCACACTTGTTTTTCAGGGCTCTGGTGAGAGCTCCTTACGTTAGGAGCTCTCCTACTGCAGCATCTACACACGAGGAGGGCAGTTCAATTCATTGATCTCGAAGCTGATTCTTCAAAGAGCCTTGAACTTAGCCTTTAGAGATTATGGTTATCGGCTGGAATTCATCTGGAAAAAAGTTCTTGCTTTGGGCTATGTCGAAGTACAAATGATTGAATTTGAAGTATGAATTTGGTCCCTCTGCTTATATCATTTTTTACGTTGGTTCCGGACTTGTCTGTCACAAGGCAACCTGATATTTAGGAAAGGATCAGACTTATTGTTGGGCCAATTCCATTGACATGGGCAATCGGAGAGTTTACCGATAGTCTATAGAAAATTTATACGCACCATTAATTCCTTGCGAGAAGCAACTTTCACTTGCGAAAAATGGTTGCTTTTGCTGGAAAAGAAAATGTGTCGGCGAGATGAAAGTGACATTGTTCTAAAGTTAGAGGGCGACATTTGCGAAAGAAAGTTGAGGACCGCCCTTCGAGGAAAGACACCAATCGAGAGACCAAATCTATATTTAAACCAGGATGGGCCCCCATTTCCTATTTCTTATATCCGCATCTTAATTTGGTAATGGCTTATGAAGTTCAAATGCAGTCACAAGGAACTCTCATTTTGAGCATACCTTGAAGCCAGTCTAGGAATAATTACCACAAGAAGTTCGGCAATTCAAGTTAGAACAATATGTCATGATCGACTATGGGTCGCTGATCAAACTCCAGCTGCAGGTTATTTCTAAATACCTAAGCTTCTGCCTGGGAACTATGTTAGGGTCATGGGATACTACAAATATCCTGGAAATGGACTGCAGTGATATTGAATACCAACCTTTAAGTGCCCAAGCATCATGATTTTCGGTTTTGGATTGGCAGATCATGTGTACGTTTCCAATCTCAACCTTCAATCTCTCAAAAAAAATGTGGATAAAGGATAAAGGTGCAATCAGCCAACATTTCTATGTTACAAAACATAGGATCAATGGAAAAAATGAAATCAAGATGTACACAACATGAAAGAAAACTAAACCTCCTTCGCTACGTGTGTACAGATGCAAAACTTGATTGATCCGCAAGACAAATTGGTGCCTCTAAGCTGCGACCTATTGATAACCTCTACAGAACTATGATTTTACTACTTTACCAATCAAGCAAGCTGCTATTATTAGTCTGATTCCAACCTTGCAATATAATTGTCATAAAATTTTGCAGCTCGCTCAAGGTCGCCCAGCTCAGTGTAACAATCAGCAATTGCTCCGTAAGCCTCTGTATTTCCTGAATCCTCCCCTACTCTCTCAGAAATCTGCAGAACCAGAGCATGGTATTGAATGGCTTCTCGAAACTTGCCCTGCCTCTGAAGTGAGGCTCCTGAAATCAAATTCAGAGATGAAGACAATGAATCCTGGTACTCCTTTTCACTTTCATTACCTAACTCAAATGTTATTCAAATGAAGGAAAGGCTTGCAGCTGCCAACTGCTGCCCACTCACAATATATTAGTAAAATGAAACCTGATGGAACGATAAGAGGAAAAATACTAAGATTATTAATATATAATTCAATATGTAGAAGACACACCCAAGCCTCTAGCAGCCTTTTTCTCCTCAATAGGATCCTCCAGAATCTGTGCTAGCTCCAAACCTGCCTTGAATTCCTTAAATGCTTTCTCTGGATCTTGATTCCTCAAAAAGTTCTTCCCAGTTTTAAGTCGAGAAATTAACTCTTCCTTCCTTGGATCAACGATAACTTCACTTTCTGCAATTCGAGTACCCACAGGGGCATAACTCAAGCTTGGGGCATAAGATTCAATCTTAGCTTGTCTTCTTAAAGCTGCATTGATCTGGCGCAGCTGCTCATTAAGCCGTGCAAGTTCACCTCTCCTTTGTCGCGCAAGTAACCCTATCATTGAGTTATCAAGTTATCAGGATGAAGCTATAACAGACTTATGCTTCTAATTTTCTGCTGAAACTGATATCCTCTATATACATGATATAACAAAATCTCAACTCGCAAATTCAATGCAGATAGTGAAACAGATGCATAACATGTTCTATAAATTTACCTCCGACAGTGGCTCCAACAAGGGCTACAAAAAGCAGCAAAGGCATATTGAGTAAGGAATTCTCAGCCTCACAGGTTTCAGCCAAAGCTTGAAAAGGTGCTGTCAACATGAGGCCATTAGTGATGAGTAGAGCCACAGCAGGGAACTTGAAATGTAATCTTTCCTGGAACCAGAATTAACTATCATCAGACGTCACAATTTAATGTCACCAACGTCATCAAGAACAAGGAATTCGAAAAGATGAAAACTTTTGTTGATCTCATGTTCTTTTCAAATTTCAAAACTCAGTATAAAAATAAGTGATCTATGCCTCATCTGCAATAGTTTCAACAGATTGTCCACACTTTCTAACCAGGAAGAGGGAGAGAACCATATAGTAAATGTGAGCCGTGGTGTATCTTGGTTCTAACTGGAAAAGAAGTAAAATCATAAATTCAAATACCCTCGTTTGCATTTCGTGAGAAAAAGAAAAGCAATCATGGCCCTGACGCGAGAGAACACAAAATTAACACATGAAGACTCACCAGCATACCTGATGAGCTGGTAAATGTTGCATGATGGTGGTGTAAATCGGTAAGATCAGTTTCCTGCTTTGTACTGGATAATGAATCTCAAATGGTTTATTGGAAGCATGTCCAAACTTCTCAAATTTAGCAGGAAGAGATGCTGGTTGCCCTGCTTCAGAGAACTAAATATTATGAGAAACAAACATCACGGTGATTTGTGCAGTCTTGCAATCTAGCCTTTTTAAATAGAAACATAGAGTTCTGATGGCTGATGCCAAAATCAATGAGCAACTAACGTTTATGGAATTGACTCTATGAAACCTTCCTATTTAGTATGGAAGGTGAAGAGCAAAAGGTTCATCTAGCTCACCTCAATACACAAGACAATCAAATTGACAATTGCTTACTCAGGGACATACTCATGCAAATGTTGTTCCCCACTAGAGCTAACAATCCTTTTATGCCTGAAGAACATCCATCCTCGTGTGGGAATTCACAACGAGCATTCAACTGCGTAAACTAAGTTCTCAAAGTCAAGGGAATGATCAAAACTAACCCACCATAACACAAGATTCTTTGACACAAGTGTTTTCAAGTCCTATTGATGCATAGAGTGCTTCCTCGACACTCTTGATTTGTACATGCCCCAGGCTTGTGCTTTCAGGAAAGATTGATTTTTCCACTCAAACAACTCCAAATCGCACACAAAACATGTACAACAGGACATAGACTTACTTATGGCTAAAAGCTCAAATCTTTAAGCAACACCAACTGAATTTCGAGCGAAATGGAACCCAACGCAACGCCAAACGCATTCATTTCCATCACACAGCTCATTACATCAGCACAAGCGCAAAATTTCAAGAAATGCTCCGGAACAACTCCAAGAATCATAGCTCAAGCCCTAAATTTCCTCAAGGTCCACCGTCACTCGGCCGATATTCAAGAGCAGGGGCTACGGATCAGCTCCGAACTCTCATCAGTTACAGCTGAAAGCAAGCAAAGCGAGAACAATTTCCTCGGAGGAAGAGAGAGAAACTGACCGGAGAGGCGGTTCCTAACGGAGGACTGATCGGAATGCGGAGCCTGCGGCGAGATTGGCCGGGCGAAGAAGCAAGAGCAGCGGATGACGATCGTCATCTCCTTCTCCTTCTCCTTCGACTGCTTCGTCTGCTTCAAGAGATAAAGCGTTTGATAGTTTCAGACTTTCAGGTAGGCCTATAAGCTTTTCGACCTCCGTTGTTCGGTAAATTACGAGGATGTGCCGCTGGATGGCGAGGAGTTATCTGATGGACGAGGGCCTACCTCCTCATCCCTGGGCGGTCCAATCAGCGGAGAGGGAAATCGCGAGTCACCTTTTCTTTTTACTTATGTATATATGCGGCTCAATTAGTCTAATTAAAAAAAGAAAGGAAAAGTTGCCAATGAATGTGATCATCCATATATGATCAACATACACTTCGTCGAGAGAGGAATGGCCAAAATTCCAAAACACTATTTTTTTCAGGCTAAATTTACAAGAAGATAAATTATAAGAATCATTAAACTAAAAGAACCATTGGTTTAAAACAATGACCTAAAAAAAGGATAAGAAGAGGTACATTAAGAAAAACCATTTATAGGACTCATTACCATGGGAATATCAGTTTGATGTCACATACCAACCTAAGATCTAGTAAATTTCACATGGGATTGAGTTCCATAATTTATCTCTCTCTAAAATTCAAGATTATTTGGGCATAAATATATGGAGCTTGGTTATATTTAAGCCACCAAACACAAACTCTTGAGTTGGTTGCACTTTCAGCTAGTCATGGGAAATGGTCCTAGGATCCTTAATTCTGTCCATTAGATGAAAGGACTAGTCTCATCCAATAGCTATAGGCTTTAGGAGCATGTGCTATAAACAATGTTACTTGAAAGTTGAAACTTTCAATTGACTACTTGAAAGCCAAAACCTTTTAAAAAAGGATAAATTTATTACAAGTCCTAAAACTTATTACAAATGTGTAATTGAGTTCTAAAGTTTTCAATAGTGCAATCGATGTCCAATAAGTGCAATCAAGTCATAAAGTTATCACCATCAATTTATTTAACGAAAAATGCTAATGTGGCATTTTAAAATTAATTTCTTACTCTTTTTTTTAAAAAAAAATCTTGTTTAAATCATATTAAACAACTAAAAAAAAAAGCTAACATTTTATTTAAAAATACAAAAAATTGAAAAAAAAAAAAAAAGGAGAAGAGAAGGCCAGGGCAGGCCATGCCAGTAAGCGCCGCCGTTACTACCCATTGTTGGAGGGGCTAGCGACAACATTTATTTGACAAAATGATGTAGAACAATATGCAAATGCCTTTTTGGAAACAGTGGAGTGTCATAAGAGTGGGCGGTCCCACAAATCAAAGAGGATTACGTGATCTTCAAGATTACAAATGGGTTACAATATATCTTTTCTTTAATTTGTTATTAGATTTCAAATTTTCTAGTTTATGAATCTTTTTAATTTTGTTATTAGATTTCAGTTATTTGGTTATTATCTAGATGTCGACCTCCTTATAAATAGACGCCTAAGATATTGTAATATGCACTTCTTTATTAAAAAAAAACACAATCTTTTGGAATTCTTTCCAAGCTTTGCTTTCTTTGCGTCATTTGGTATCAAAGCAGGTTTTTATCGTAACGATGACTAATAACGTTAATGACAATCTCCCCGTAGTTGAAGGCCGTAGAAACGAGCCTATTACATGGGATGAATTCAACCAATTTGCGGAGCAAACCGAACGGAGGTTTCAAGAATTACTTGTCGCCATTCGGCGTTTGTCTACCAACCCCATACCTGGTAATCTTCTGGTTGAATATGCTCAGGTAGCTCGAGACTCGGAAGCAACTATGGAACTTGGGGCAAATCCCCAACAAAGGCGACAAGCCTATGTTGAGGACTCTGATGGAGGAGAAGAAGAGTTCTTGGATCGGCCTGTTTGTGGAGGCCACTAGAACCAAGGATATCGACGAGACCTCGAGCAATATCAACTTAAAGTTGACCTATTGACCTTTAATGGCAATTTGAATATTGAAGACTTTTTGGATTGGCTCTGGGAAGTTGAGAAATTCTTCAATGCCATGGAGATTGAAGAGGATTACCAAGTAAAATTGGTGGCATACAAATTGAAGAGCGGCAACTCAGTGTGGTGGGAGCAAACACAACTGACCCTACGTCGACAAGAAAAAGCTCTCATCCGAACATGGAATCGGATGAAGGAAATGTTGAAGGTTCGATTCCTCCCAACCGATTATGAACAATTATTATTTCAACAATTCATAATTGTAAGCAGTTGAGCCGATCAGTCCAAGCTTACACGGAGGAGTTTCTCTGACTTTCCGCTTGTAACAACCTGGCCAAGTCGGAGGCATAACAGACCGCCAGGTACATTAATGGTTTGCGACTTAATATTCAAGACTGTGATTCACTACATCGTTTGTTCTCTGTTGAGGATGCTCAAGAGATGGCCTAAAAGGTTAAGATGCAATTAGAGAGAACTAGCCCCATTAATCGGGCCAACAATTATTCCGCTCGAGGATCATTAGGAAAAGGGAGACAACTAGATGTTTCAAAATCCTCCAACCAGCAAACCAACACTATGAACTGAACTCTGGGAAGTATCATTGTGGTGCAGAAGGAACCAGTCATTGCAAACAACTATAACGCCAATCAGAATGCCCAGAACTTGTCTGCTAAGCCACAACCAATCAAATGCGACAAGTGTAACGAATTGGGATATCGTTTGAGTGATTGTCCATGGCGGAAGATGGCCAATGTTGTCGAGCACGACGATGACATATATGAAGATGACTGTATTGATGAGGAAGAAGTGGAGGATGAGGAGGGCGAGCATGTCAATTGCATTGTTAGAAGACTATTGCTTGCTCTGCGAAGAGAAGACACGTAACGGAATAGTCTTTTTTGTGCCCGTTGTAACGTCAACGGCAAAGTTTGCGATGTCATCATTGACAGTGGAAGTTGTGAGAACATAGTGTCCAAGGCTTTGGTGGACCATCTACAACTAAAGATAGAGTTACATCCCTCCCCTTATACAATTGGGTGGATTCATAAAGGGGCCGAACTCAAGGTGACGTAGGTATGTCATTTACCTATTTCAATTGGAAAGTCCTATAAGGACACCATAATTTGTGATGTAGTGGAGATGGATGCATGCCATGTCCTACTGGGACGACCATGGCAATACGATGTTGATATCACTCATAGGGCACGAGAGAACACATATTCTTTTGTGTGGAAAAAGACGAAGATTATTTTGAAGCCGATGAGTAACACTGCTTAGGCCCCAAAGAAGCAAAGTGTAGGGATTATGCTAAACGTCCGTAAACGTGAGGGCATGTATATGATTGTGGAGAAAGGCAATCAATAAGCCATTATTCCAATTCCGGCAGCTCTTCAGCCTTTATTGAGAGCATTTAGCGATGTTATTACGGAGGATCTACTTGTTGGATTACCACCCTTGAGGGATATCCAACATGACATTGATTTTCTTCTAGGAGCGAGCCTCCCTAATTTGCCGCACTACCAGATGAATCCAAAGGAGAACTAGATTTTGCAAGACCAAGTAGGAGAACTTCTTCGAAAAGGCTTCTTACGCGAAAGCATGAGCCCTCGTGCAATACTCGCACTCCTCACTCCAAAGAAAGACGGAAGCATGCATATGTGCATTGATAGCCAGGCAATTAATTGGATTATTGTTAAGTACCGATTCCCAATCCCTCGCCTGGATGACATGCTCGACTGGCTTGCGGGATCAAAGGTCTTTACAAAGATTGATCTACGTAGCGGATATCATCAAGTACGCATCCACCCTGACGATGAATGGAAAACGGCCTTTAAAACAAGTGAAGGTTTGTACGAATGGCTTGTCATGCCGTTTGGCTTCATGAACGCCCCGACCACCTTCATGCGTTTGATGACTCAAGTTCTTAAACCTTTTATTGGCAAATTTGTGGTGGTTTACTTCGATGACATTCTCATATATAGTCTAGATAACTAATAGCATATGGAGCATCTAAGGGACGTCTTATCGACCTTGTAGACGAACCAATTGTACATTAATTTGAAGAAGTGTAGCTTCATGACTGATCGACTCCGTTTCTTGGGGTATATTGTCAGAGCAAAAAGCCTTCAAGTTAATGCAGAAAAGGTAGCTACCATCCGTGACTGGTCGACTTCCCAGATCGTTGGGGAGGCACGTAGCTTCCACAGGCTTGCGACATTCTACCGACGCTTTATTTGAAATTTCAATTCTATTATGGCTCCGATCAGCAAGTGCTTGAAGAAAGGAAAATGTCATTGGGGGTGATGAAGTAGAAGCTAGCTTTGCTATCATCAAGGAAAAACTTTCCACGGCACTAATATTGATGCTCCCGCATTTTGAAAAGGTATTCGAATTAGACTGTGATACTTCTAATGTAGGAATCGGTGCTATTCTTTCCCAGGAAGGTAAGCCTATTGCTTATTTTAGCGAAAAACATTATGATGTTCGCAAGCGATGGTCTGCTTATGAGCAGGAGTACTTTGTTGTAGTATGAGCTATCAAGCATTGGCAGCCCTATCTTTATCAACATGAGTTTGTCCTTAACACTGACCATCAGACACTCAAATATATTAAGAGCCAAAGACATCTAAATCAAATGCATGGACGTTGGGTCTCCTTTTTGGGACAATTCAATTTCGTGCTTCGACATAAGGCGGGCCACTTGAACAAAGTTGCTGATACTGTGCTGCAACACTTGTCACCATGCGCACTGATGTTGTGGGCTTTGACCACCTTTGTGCTCTTTATGCTGATGATGAAGATTTTCAGGAAATTTTGGAGAAATGTTCTACGACAGGTTCTCACGGCGACATTATCGTTCAGGACAAATTTTTATTCTTTGGCAATAGGTTGTGCATTCCTCGAAGCTCTTTGTGGGAACAACTTATTCGAGAGCTACATGGTGGCTCCCTTGGAGGAAATTGTGGGCGAGATAAAACTGTTGCCCTAGTTGAGGAGTGGTATTATTGGCCTCAATTGAAACGGGACGTTGGACGATTTGTGAAAAAGTGCTCCATTTGTCAGACTACGAAAGGCCATTCTCAAAACACTGGACTTTACACCCCTCTACCTATTCCTTCTGGACCTTGGATAGGCATTTCAATGGATTTCATGTTGGGGCTTCCCCGAACCCAATGAGGTATGGATTCTATTTTTGCGGTAGTGGACGAGTTTACAAAGATGGTGCACTTTATCCCTTGCAAGAAGAATTATGATGCTTCTCATGTAGCGAGTTTATTTTTTCGAGAAGTAGTTCATTTGCATGGTGTTCCAAAAACTATCACCTTTGATCGTGATACTAAGTTCTTTAGTCATTTTTGGAGGACCCTATGGCATTTATTTGGGACGGATTTGCAGTATAGCAGCTCCTTTCATCCTCAAATTGATGGTCAAACTGAAGTTGTCAATCGTACTATGGCGGATATTATTCAGTGTCTTTGTAGTGACATGCCAAAGTAATGGGACCGGTATCTTGCTCTTGCTGAGTTTGCTTTTAACAACACTATCAACCGTTCCACGGGCAAGTCTCCGTTTAAGGCTATCTATGGACGAATGCCACAACATACACTGGATCTTGTGCCTTTGCCCAAAGTCCCAGGATATAGTGTTGCAGCTGAAAACTTAGCAACAAAATTATAAGAGATACAAGAGGGTGTGAAGCAACACCTAGAAGCTTCCACTGCTGTTTACAAAGCCGCTGCAAAAAAATATCATTGCCTCAAGGTATTTGCCGAGGGTGATGAAGTGATGGTCTACCTTCGCAAGGAACGCTTTCCTGTTGGTACATATAACAAGCTGAAGTACAAGAAAGTTGGTCCCTGTCGAATCGTGAAGAAAATCAATGACAATGCCTATGTTGTTGATCTTCCTAGTGACCTCAACATCTCCCCGACATTCAATGTAGTGGACCTATTTGAGTATCATCCTCCAAATACTCCTCTTTATTCTAATCATAACCTGGGCTCAAGTTCTTCTAAAGCGGAGGAGATTGATGTAGAACAATATGCAAATGCCTTTCTGGAAACAATGGAGCGTCATAAAAGCGGGCGGTCCTACAAATCACAGAGGATCGCGTGATCTTCAATATTATAAATGGGTTACAATATATATTTTCCTTAATTTGTTATTAGATTTTAGATTTTATAGTTTATCAATATATTTTCAATTTTGTTATTAGATTTTAGTTATTTGGTTATTATTTAGATGGCGACCTCCTTATAAATAGATGCCTAAGATATTGTAATCCGCACTTCTTTATTAAAAACAAACACAATCTTTTGGAATTCTTTTCAAGCTTCGCTTTCTTTGCGTCACAAAACAAAACCTTGAAAAAAAAAGAGAGAAAAGAAACAAGATAAAAGAAGGACAGGGCAAGCCACGTTGATGAGCGCTATTGTCGCTGCCGCTCGTCACTTAAAGGGTCGGTGGATGTCTGATGTGGACATCGAGCCATATCGAGGAAGAGGTGCTAAGGATCCATTGTCTATTCCTACTGGTTCGATCACTCGAGCGCAGACCAAGTAATTTAGGCAAGCTGTTGGTGTCATGGTTCGTGATCTTTGGCGTGAAGATGACCTTGGATTAGATCTTGAAGAATCTTGGAAATCTTGGCACAATTTAATTATCTGGTCACCAAATATTTGACCAAGTCAAATAGGAATATTATTCTTGTTTAGGAATATTCTAGAATATGACGTATTAGATTTTTAGGATTGGTTTTAGGGTTTGTGTGGTGGCTAGAAAGCCTATATAAAGGATTTGCCAAATTTTTTTGTAATGGATAGATATTTTATTTTTGAGGAAAAAGTTGAGAGATTCTCTTCTATTGTTCTTTTGAGGACTTGACCTAATCAAAATTCTCTTGTGGCGGTTGATTCTACTTATCAAGTGAGATAGCGAATTCTTTCACTCGTGGCGTTTATAAAGTTGGTTGGTTGACATGCAATCGTCAACAGGTCATGTTCATATCGAGGTTGCCAATCACAGGTTTGATTGGAGGTCAAGGTTTGCAATTCGCACCATCTGGGCCTTCATAGAATGATCCTTCTGCAACGATTCACATCAATTGATATCAGAGCTTACTTCTACAAGGTCTATTTATCTTTAATTTTCTGTTGATATTCAGCAATTTGATATTTATTGAGCTAGGGTTTCAGTTCTAGCTAATTTAGGGATCCGATTGCTTTTGTGCTTCCATACGTAGTTGTTTGCTGTTAGTTTTAAATTTTATTTTCTAACATCTTAAATTGTATCTGAGTTCGTAAAAAAAAAAAAAGAAAAAAAAGAAGAGAAAGAAAACGCACACAAAAAAAAAAGTGCGCAAGAGAAAAAAAACAGATTCGGCAAAAAAAAAAATTAGCCGAACAAAAAAAAAAATCAAGAAGGCGACTCATTTGTTAGTAAACCGAATTGAAACAAAATTAGTAGTGATTTGCATTTCAATTGGAATTTCGAAAGTTGTACTTGTTGGTTTGAAATTGTTATTTGCTGAAACAAAATCAATAATGATCTAATCTTGTTTAATTAGTTTGATTGATTGTTGTGAGGGGGTTCAGAGATAGGTTTTGAGTCCAATAAAGAGCTTGTGAAAAGAGAATATAAAAGGAAAAAGGCAAGAGTGTGTAAGCTTAATTGAGGGTGGAAAAAGCCTAGACTTGAGTTAAACACGAGGGGAGTGACAAACACCTTGAGAGAAACACGTAAGGAGTGATTGGTGAGGATTTTTGTGACTAGCATTTATTTGCAAGTCTAAAATATGTCGTACGAAGAAAGTGTGAATCAAAAGGAGGTTGACTCCATACGAAAGGATGAAACGCCCGTGGAAAGCATCTAGCAATTGAGGGCCGTAGTGGAGGAGCTTAGTAGCCGAATGATGGGGAATGACATGAGGGTTGATGGTAATCGAGAGCTACTCCAGGGAAGGCCGCAACATCAGCGAGACACCTCTAAAACATGAGAAGGCAGCGCATTATGATAATGATGAGGCCGACATGGAGGATGATCGAGATGCTCGATTTGGAAGGTGGAATGGAGCCCGAGGGTTTAGACATCGAGAAGATAATGAACTTGGTAATATCAAGATGAAGATTCTTTCTTTCCAAGGGAAGAATGATCTCGATGCGTATCTAGAATGGGAGAGACACATGGAGATGGTATTTGATTGCCAACGATACTCCGAGCTCAAAAGGTAAAAATTGTAGCTATTGAATTTATTGATTATGCTATAATTTGGTGGGATCAACTTGTGACTAGTAGGAGGCGCAATGGTGAAAGACCGATAGAGACGTGGGATGAGATGAAAGAGGTGATGATGATGCATTTTGTACCTAGTCATTACCACCGAGATTTGTTTCAAAAATTACAAAATCTCACACCAGGCAATAAGAGCGTGGAAGAGTATCACAAGGAGATGGAGATTGCCATGATCCGTGCTAATGTGGTGGACGGTCATGAGGCCACAATGTCAAGATTTTTGAGTGGTTTGAGCCGATACATAGCAAGGGTGGTAGAGTTGCAACACTATGTTGAATTGGAGGAATTGGTGGACAAAGCTATCAAAGTTGAGCAGAAATTGAAATTGGATCGAAATCACAAGAGTGGAGGAGGTTCAAATTAGAATTGGAGATCCAATTGGAAAAGAGATGAGAAGCCAAATTGGAGAGGAAACAACACCAAAACCGAAACCTCAAAGGAGAATGAGAGGAACGATAAAGTTGGAATGAATTCGACTTCAGGTAAAACCGAAAACCCTAACACTAGAACTCGTGAGATTAAATGTTTTAAGTGTTTGGGCAAGGGTCATATGGCGAATCAATGCCCTAATAGGAGGGTGATGATAATTACTGGACATGGTGTTATTGAGTCCGAAAGTGAAAGGGAAGAAGAGGATAATGAGATGCCACCATTGGAGGATTGTAGTGATGGAAAAGTGGCCATAAAAGGAGACTTATTGGTGGTTAGGCGTTCTCTGAGTGTGCAAGTAAAGGAGGAGGAGCATCACCAACAAAGAGATAACTTGTTTTATACAAGATGTGTGGTGAATGGTAAGATCTGTAGTATGATAATTGATGGAGGTAGTTGTGCAAATGTGGCAAGTTGTATTATGGTGAATAAGTTGGGTTTAAAAACGACAAAGCACCCTAGACCTTATAGACTTCAATGGTTAAATGATAGTGGAGAGGTGAAAGTGTCGAAGCAAGTCCGAATCCCATTTGAGATATGGAGATATAAGGACGAGGTAGAGTGTGATATTGTACCTATGCAAGCGGCTCATATCTTGCTTGGAAGACCATAACAATATGATCGAAAGATACATCATGATGGATATACTAATTGTTATTCATTGGTGATGAATCAAAATACTTATATCTTGGTACCAATGACACCTAGTGAGGTGTATCAAGATCAATTAAAGTTACAACGAGAAGCCGAGAGAGAGAGAGAGAGAGAGAGAGAGAGAGAGAGAGAGAGAGAAAATGTGAGAAATCCGAGGGCTTGCGTGGTGTGTCTGAGACGCAAGGAAAATGAGAGGCCGAGAGAAGAATTGTGGTAAAAATCGAGGGAAAAGAAGAGATGAAAGAAAAGAGGCAAAATAATTTTTATGCAAAATCAAGTGAAGTGAGGAGAGCTTTAGTTCTAGATCGACCAATGCTTGTACTTGTGTACAAGGAGGTTTTATTTTCTACTAACGATCTTGAACCAAGTTTGTCTAGTCCTATTGTGTCTTTATTGCGGGAATTTGAAGATGTCTTTCCTGATGAGCTTCCTAGAGGGATACCACCGATTCGAGACATAAAACATCAAATTGACTTGATTCCTGGTGCACCATTACCTAATTGACCCGCATATCGAAGTAATCCCGATGAGACAAAGGACTTTCAGTGGCAAGTTAGCGAACTATTGGAACGGGAGTATGTGAGAGAGAGTCTTAGCCCGTGTGTTGTCCCTATTTTGTTGGTGCCAAAGAAGGATGGAACTTGGCGAATGTGTGTCGATTGCCAAGCAATCAATAATATTACGGTAAAGTATCGACATCCTATTCCTAGGTTAGATGACATGTTGGATGAGTTGCATGGTGCTTGCATTTTCACTAAGATCGATTTGAAAAGTGGCTATCATCAAATTAGGATGAAAGAATGTGATGAATGGAAAACTGCATTTAAGACCAAGTATGGATTATATGAGTCATTAGTCATGCCATTTGGATTAATTAATGCACCGAGCACGTTTATGCGACTTATGAATCATGTTTTGCATGCTTTTATTGGTCGATTTGTGTTTGTCTATTTCGATGACATCTTGATTTATAGCCGAAGTCTTGATAACCATATTGAGCATATGTGAGCTGTCTTGCAGGTTTTAAGGGCCGAGCAATTATACATTAATCTAAAGAAGTGCTCTTTTGTTACCAACAAATTAGCATTTCTAGAATTTGTTGTTAGTGCTAATGGTATACAGGTTGATGAAGAAAATGTTAAAGCAATCCGTGAATGGTCAACACCTAAGACTGTGGGAGAGGTGCGTAGCTTTCATGGATTGGCGAGTTTTTATCGACGATTTGTGAGAAATTTCAGCACCATTACCGCACCTTTAACTGAGGTTATCAAGAAGCACGTGGGTTTCATGTGGGGAGAAGAGCAAGAGAAAGCAGTTAATTTGCTAAAAGATAAGTTAACTAATGCTCTTTTGTTATATTTATCGAATTTCAATACTACTTTTGAGATAGAGTGCGATGCTTCTGGTACAGGAATTGGAGCTGTGTTGATGCAAGGAGGGCATTCCATAACTTATTTCAGCGAGAAATTAAGTGGAGCAACATTGAATTATCCTACCTACGATAAGGAGATGTATGCTTTAGTGCGAGCTTTGGAGACTTGGCAACATTATCTATGGCCGAAGGAGTTTATGATCCACACCGATCAGGAGACCTTAAAGTACTTGAAAGGGCAGCAAAAATTGAAAAAAGACATGCCAAATGGATGGAGTTCATCGAGACTTTTCCATATGTGATCAAGTATAAGAAAGGTAAGGAGAATGTGGTAGCTCAAAGTGTCTAGGTTTTGAGCATATTAAGGGCTTATATACTGATGATGATGACTTTGGGAGAGTGTATGAAGCATGTGAACACGCCACATTTGATAAATTCTATAGGTATCAAGGTTAGCTTTTCCGTGAAAACAAACTATGTTTGCCTAAGTGTTCTTTGCGTGAATTATTGGTGCGAGAAGCGCATAGTGGTGGTTTAATGGGGCATTTTGGTATTAATAAAACTTATGAAGTGCTACATGAACATTTTTATTGGCTACATATGAAGAGAGATGTCACACGTGTCTATGAGAGATGCATTGTTTGTAAGCAATTGAAGTCTACAACTAAATCGCATGGCTTGTATACACCATTACCTATCCTTGTACTGATATTTCTATGGATTTTGTGTTAGGATTGCATAGGTCTAAGAATGATAGAGATTCTATTTATATGGTTGTTGATCGGTTTTCAAAGATGGCTCATT
This sequence comes from Eucalyptus shirleyi, assembly GCA_017140165.1. Classification (NCBI taxonomy): domain Eukaryota; kingdom Viridiplantae; phylum Streptophyta; class Magnoliopsida; order Myrtales; family Myrtaceae; genus Eucalyptus; species Eucalyptus shirleyi. Next base: position 44,088,709 of record CM029451.1, on the reverse strand, counting down.
TTATACCTTGTTATAAAACTGATGATGCATCTCATGTTGTTGATTTGTTCTTCAGGGAGGTTGTACGTTTGCATGGCATGCCTAGATCAATTGTTTCAGATCGAGATTCTAAATTTCTTAGCTACTTTTGGAAAACATTATGGAAAAAACTAGGAACGCAGTTGTTATTTTCTACTACTTGTCATCCACAAACTGATGGTCAAATTGAGCTAGTTAATAGAACTTTAGGAGTATTGTTGTGTACTATTAAAGATTGTCTGCCACATGTTGAGTTTGAATATAATAGGAGCATGCATTTTGCTACTAAATTTACACCATTAGAGGTTATCTATGGTTTTAATCCGTTAATTTCATTAGATTTAATCCCTTTACCTGTTAATGAGCATGTGGATTTAAATGAAGCAAAGAAAGCTGAATTTGTTAAGGTGTTGCATGAGAAGACGTGCGCAAATATTGAGCACAAATCAAGTACCCTTTACGGAAGAGTCTGAGATAGACAGTTTCTCGAAATCAAGAAACAGTCTCTTGAGCGGCCGCTCGTTGATCTCTAACCCTGCCAATACCACCATCCAGTCGTGTCAAAGACATCGCAGAAAGAGAAGCGGGGACCAAGAGAGGTGCCGCCACACAAATTCTTTTTTTTTTTTCCCTCTCTCGTCGGGAATGATGAGCCATCAAAAGGAAGCCGAAAGAAGCCATTTTGATCTTCTAGGTAAGTATGATGTTAGTGCCACATTTAATGTTTCTGACTTGACTCTTTTGATGCCAGTGATGATTTGAGGGCAAATCCTTTGCACGGGGGAGGGAATGATGTGGACATCGAGCCATATCGAGGAGAAGGTGCTAAGGACCTATTGTCTATTCCTACTAGTTCAATCATTTGAGCGCGGGCAAAGCAATTCAGGCAAGCTGTTGGTGTCATAGTTCGTGATCTTTGGCGTGAAGATGACCTTGGATCAGATCTTGAAAAATCTTGGAAATCTTGGCACAATTTGATTATCTAGTCACCAAATATTTGACCAAGTCAAATAGGAATATTATTCTTGTTTAGGAATATTCTAGACTATGACGCATTAGATTTTTAGGGTTGGTTTTAGAGTTTTTGTGGCTGCTAGAAAGCCTATATAAAGGATTTATCAAATTTCTTTTTGATGGATAGATATTTTATTTTTGAGGAAAAAGTTGAGAGATTCTCTTCTATTGTTCTTTTGAGGACTTGACCTAATCAAGATTCTCTAGTGGCGGTCGATTCGACTTATCGAGCGAGACATCGAATTCTTTCGCTCGTGGTGTCTATAACGTTGGTTGGTTGACATGCGTTCATCAACAGGTCACGTTCATACCGAGGTTGCCAATCACATGTTTGATTGGAGGTCGAGGTTTGCAATTCGCACCATCTGGGTCTTCGTAAAATGATCCTTTCGCAACGATTCACATCAATGCCGCCAGCCCTTGCTATCTCCAAGCGAGGCCTCACCAACCCCAGGCAAGGATAGGCAAAACTTGCCACCCCGGATGAGGCCTTGCCAACCCCAGGTGAAAGTAGACAACCCTCTCGAGCGAGCATTGGTGTCACCCAAATCTAAGGGCCTGAGCACAAGCCCAAGCCTAGTTAGGGTTGCCGGCCCTCACTTGGGGCCAGTGAGGGCCGACCACCCTCGACCAGGGCCTGCGGAGGTCATTGGCCCCTCCAGCGATGAGTGGCATTGGTGATAGTGTCTACTTGTGTGGTGTGCCCTACTCACCTTGCCCTTCTCTTCTCTCTCTTTTTTCCCCCATTTTTTAATAAAATTTTAGCTTTTTTGTTCAATTTTTAATCTAATTCAAAAAAAGATATAAAAAAAGAAAAGAATAAAAAATGCCAACTAGGAGAGAGAAATTAATTTAAAATTACCATGTCAGTATTTTCCATTAAATAAATTGATAGTGTTAACTTTATGATTTGATTGTACATATTTTACAAATTTTAGGATTTGATTACATTTTTTTGCAAGTTTTAGGACTCAATTGTATTTTCATAACAAGTTTTAAGATTTCTAATGAATTTATCCATTTTAAAAATGTTCATTCAGGTGGAGAAAATCTAAAATGGCTAAGCACTTGTGGAAAACATCTTTAAAAAGTTATGATACTCAACTAATCGATTGAGACGTTATATGATACTCAAGAGATTGGAAAAAAAAATTATGATTCTCAAATGAGCGTCATATGAAAGTTATGCCACTTGTGATGTTTTCTTTAAAAAAAAAAAAAGATAAATGGAAATATGTTAGACTTAATGAAAACAAAATGAGGCACTAAGAGATTTTTAATCATTTGTTGACATTGTGGCGATCCTTTTTAATTTTTTCAATACCTTTTATTTAGCTAATATTACTATTCTAAAACTATTTTAACAACAACAGCAAGTTCATAGTATAGTCCGCATCACACACTAAAGTACATCTTATTCAAATGATACTATAAGTTTAATTAATATCTCTTGCTTATTTTAAGTTGATATCAATTTTTTTCTCTAGAGATGTCAAAATATGGGGTCACTAGTGATTTGCTATTGTGACATGAATACCTATAAAACGTATTAAATGTTTTATGTACTTATATGGGGATTTAATAAATATGACAATTTATATATCACATTATCTTTTTACTAGAGAATAAATCCGTATGGTGAGGCATGGATACACATCAAATAAAATTTGCTTGGAACTCTAGCGGAGAATTCTACCAATGTGGATATTTATTTTGTTATAATTTCTTGCATATCAATTCTTTCATGAAAATTTAGGTCAACAACGATATTTAAATAAAAAATATGTATAGTGTGTTTGTTTCATGTAAAATAACTAATAATTTTTCGAAAAATAATTGTTTCTATTATTTGCAAATATAAATGAATGAAATTTTTTTCATCGTGCACTAAAATAGTTAGGCATAAATTGTTATCGATAATGAAAAGCAATATAAATAGTTATTTTTTGAAACAATATTTTTTTAAATAACTAATTTTTTGTGAATTGAATGTACCCAAAATATTATTTCAAATTCGTGTAATGCCTAAGCATCTTGTTTGTCTGTAATATTTATGAACAAATAAAGGTAGACCGATGACGTTTGATTGGTGACGCCACGATACTCATTGGATAGCATAGGCTTTCTTCGTCAAAATAGCCAGGCAGAGTCATCCGATCCACCTTTCTTGTACTCCTGATCACCGGAGCTCCTTTTCCTCTGTGAAAGAAACAAGAGAGGAAAATGATCCCCCTCTCCGAGCTCTGACACCCATTTCCATTTCTTGATTTTTCTACTCATCTGCTTGTGTGTGTGTGTGTGTGTGAAAGAGAGAGAGAGGGAGGGAGGGAGGGAGGGAGAGGGAGAGGGAATCTGTCATGGCTTCTGAAGTGGCTGATTTCTTGCTCAAAGAGAAGCTGCAGAATCTCAGAGCTGACCAAACCATAATCTACCCAAAACTAAAGGGCAGAATCAGCACTGCCATCAGCTCTTGACCTTTTTAAAAGACACGGCAGAGGACCAAGTAAGCGAGAGGACCAAACTCTTGTCTACTATCTACAGTGCAGAGGACACCATTGACACCCATCTCCTGAGAAGAGCCCAGCAGAGGCTCAAGGACCTGGCTCCTCTGTGGAGCCAGAAGGAAGTGAGCAAAGGGTTGAAGAAGTTCAACGGCGAGTTCATGGACTTGCCCTCTTTCTCTTCGCTCAAGAAAGATCAGCCTCAACCTCAACCACTTCAAAGAAAAGTTATTGGAAATGTTGGCACTGCCACCTCTCGTGAAGAAGGAAGCACCCACCGTTGGGAAAAGATCTCTCATCTTCTTGACTTGGAATCAGAGGCTGTGGTTCAGAAGCAGGACATGGAAGAGCTTGTGAAGGACTTGATTCAGGAAGAACAAGAATTCAGGGTTCATCCTGTGGTTGGCTCGGGAGGCTCAGGCAAGACCACCATGGTGAGATCGGTTTATGACAGGGCCGACATCAAGCGGCACTTCGAGTGCCGTGCCTGGGTCTGCGTGTTCAGGGACTTCAAGTTCAGAGATGTGGTGGTTGACCTGATAGAGCAGGTCTCCATAACCCGGTTGAGTAGGATAGACCACATGGGGGTTGACATCTTGGCTGAGATGCTTCTCAAGGCTTTGATGGAGAAGAGGTATTTGATTGTGTTGGATGATGTTTGGAAAGTTAAGGATTGGCACAAGCTGACAATCTCCTTACCGGATTCGCAAAACGGAAGCAGAGTGATTGTCACCACTCGTTATGATGAAGTAGCTGAATTGGCTACTAAAATTTGTGAACTTGAGCAAAGACTTAGAATGCATTTGCTAATGTTAAAGGGTTAAAAGAGAGGTCTTGGTCTTTGTATATTAGTTCAGCACCTAACTGCACATGAGTCTTTTGCAGCTTTTGCTGCTGTTGTTTCTTTTTGGCTTTTCAGCCCCCACCTCCCATCCACTCAGTCTGACGCCTATGTCATTTTGAGTGCATGTTTGGAGTCGCCTGTCTGTTTTGCCTCTTTGTAACTCCTTCTTTCTTTAGCTATATTATTCTTACCTCTTACCAAAAAAACTGCACATGAGAAACCGCATGGGAATTCAATTTAAGCAACTCCCGTCACCATCTCACCTTTCTAAAAATTTTAAAATTGAGCAAAGACTTGGGGTGCATTTGCTGATGTTAAAGGATTCAATATGTCCCCGTTACATCGTACGACCGGACTTTTTCTAATGTGTTCAATATACTTTAAGAGCTCTCGTTCATCATATTAGATGATGGCGAATCTACTATTTTTTCTCCGTCTTCTCATAATCACTTAGTACAAAACCTGCATCACTTGGGTCCATCTAATATTCTACCGAAGTCTACTTAACAGGGAAAAAGACGACGAAGACTTTCGGGGTGCCACTACCAGCCCATATGAGAAGCCTCCAATTCCGTTTGTCGTCATCAAATGTGCCACCAATTAAATAAGTGTGAGGAGAGGCGTGCTTCATGCATTCGAAGTCCGAACTGCCGTCGACAGATTGGCCCGAACTATAATCCATTCTCGAATTGATTAGTTGGGCTGTCTCCTTTTTCCGTTTACTCCGAGTCATTGTTTAGCAACATACGCATTTTCCTAATACGGTAATCAATTACGAACGGAACTGCATTGGACCAATATGTATTGGTCATTTTTTATCTGCTTCACCAAAATGCACACATGATTTCATAGAGTAGATGCAAGATTCGCCCATCATCTGATGTGCCCGTGATGCTTTTATTAAAGTGATGGGCCTAAGTTGGCCCATCCGACCATGTTGGGCTTAAAAGCCCGGCCCACAATATTAGGGCCCATGGATGGAGGGATATGATGAAGGGGCACGTTTCCTTTTGGAGGGGACATATATAAGGGAGAAAAGAGAGGGAGGAACGCACCTTTTGGCATTTTTACGTACGTTCCTCCTTCCTGTTTCCCTCAAAAACGCTCCAAAAGAAAACAGTAAGGACAAGGCGACGCCATCTTCTCTTCAAGGCCAATTGACGTCATCGGATCGAACAGGATCGGTTTTCTCTTCCTCATATCGGCGTTGGTGTTTAATTTGTAACTAATAAGGTACGCTCGATTCCGTGGTATGCTTTAGGATCGGTGATGCATGTGTTTTTCCCGGGCTCGTCTTCCGCACAAGTTTAGGGATTCGATTTAGTGTCAAATCCGATTTTTGGGGATCCGACAATCCCAACATTGGTAACAGAGCCGTAGTTCTTGTTTCCTGATCATTTTTCGTGTTTTTCCCGACCCCTTTTATGTTTATGGATGATTATTTATTGTTTTTTCGCGAAATTAATCAGCCGACACCGATCGGGGTGAAAAATCCCAACACCCGAGCACTGTTCATCCATTTTTTCGAGTTTCTGTAAGTCAAAATCGATTTATGATGACGTAGGATGGAAGATCTCATCGAGACGATTGCGACGAGTGGCGGAACGCCACCAACGGCCATCGAATGCGCCCCCACGCGCAGCTGTAACGAACTGGCGTCTTCGGCACCTGCGTTGCATGCGCCGATTCGCAAGGGAAGGTGCGTGCGTCACCCGTGCACACGCGACTGACGCGCGCACGTGCACATGCGTGGTCGATGGCACGTACGAGGCAGGCGTCGGTCGGTCGGTCCGACTTGGCCCAACTGGCCTAACTGGTCCGACCGGTCCAACCGGTCCGCCCGACCCGGCGACCCGACCGTTGACCGTTGACTGTTGACTTCGACCGTTGACCAAAAAAAAAAGAGGAGGAAAATAATGTGTTTCCTTTTCCAATTAAGTCTATATTGATTATATGTGATCCCTTATTTGTTTTGCATTTGTTGTAGGAACAATGCCTCCCCTTAGGTTGCGCACACTTATTCGTGCAATTACCGATGAACAAAAGGAAAGACTTTCTAAGTTGATAGCTGAGCTGACTGATCATCGATGGGAGAGTGGTGGCTTAATTGATCACGTCCTTGAAGTCAACAGGAAAATTCAATAGGTCATATGGAATTGTCGTCCCTTGCCACAGTCCGAGATGGTGTGATTTTTCATGAACACATTTCCACCAAAATGGCAAGGAGTGTTGAATTGCATATGGGATGTCAACAAAGCCGCTTCATATAGGAAAATTGTGATGGATTTTATAGATGATTATTACTGGATTGTTACAAGAGAAAAGATCAAGAAATTGAACAAAAGAAGATCTTTCCAAGTTCGTGTATTGACTTTGTGTTAGATGTATTGGCTGGCTTTTGTTAAGTGTGCTTTGTGAGCATCTTATGTAATGTTTACTACCTAATTGTTGTTGATGTAGCAACTGATATGTTAGTTGTATCACGTGAAAGCATTATTATTTTATTGGATGCCAAATATTATTTACTTTATGTTATTGTTGATTGCTATGGGTAGTTAATAGAAGTTTTTGAAGCTTCATAGAATTTATTTTGCATAAGACAATTATATTAATAATAGTTTTGAGTTAGGATTTTTGAAGGATGATTGGAAACATAGTGACATTTTGATTCTGAAACTTTACTTGAAATTGTTCATTAATATAATGAGTCTGTGCAAAAAGGATGCATAAATGATAGGCATTAATAATTCGTGTATATATTTTTGATGTGTTTAGATCAATGGCTTCAGCCACAAAGAGCATAGTTGCCGAGCTGAACAGAGGTGAAAAGCTCAATGGTGACAACTATGAGATATGACAAATGAAAATCCAATATGTGCTGGAAGAGCAAAATGCACTAGAAGTTCTTAATCTGACCATGGTAGAACCTGAAGAAGGAAACACAGCAAAGCACAAGAGAGATAAGGAAGCATTTGCTGTATGGAAAAGAAAGAATTGTTTTGCTCACATTACGTTACTGAGCAGCATGGAAAATGACGTCATGTGAGAGTTTAGGCGTTTTGAGAATGCCAAGGAAATGTGGGAAGCATTGGCAGTGATTAGACTAAGGCAACTCACTATTAGGTTTGACTCTTATAAGAAGTTTCATGGTTAGACCATGAAGTAACATCTTAGAAATATGTCAAACATGATTAATGAGCTGAAAGATGCTGACCATGTCCTGACAGATGAGCAGCAAGTGCAAGCAGTGATTCGCTTCTTGCCTTAGAGTTGGGAGCATATGAAGGTGCACCTGACCCATAATGAAAATATCAAAACCTTTGAGGATGCAGTGCGTCATCTTGAGCTGGAAGAGGACCGCCTTTTGGCGGCTAAGCCGGAAGCTGAAATCTATCATGCTGGTGAGAGTGCTAGTATGAACACCTAAATGGGGGTGAATAGGTATATAAAATAAACATTGACAAATATATGCGGAATAAAATAAAATTTGAGTAAAATAAAGGAGTTAAGGAAGAGAATAAGAACACAAGATTTATAATGGTTCGGCTTAATCCAAGCCTACGTCAACTTTTCCACGCTAATAGCCTTTTTGGCTGGATTCCACTATACAATCAACAAGATATTACAACTTTGAGTGCGAACACTTAGTAGATCACACTATCTCACTACGTCACTCTTTTGGTATTTTTCTCACGATTACAAACGTTTAAGCTCTCCAAAGACAAGTATATGAACAAAGATCGCTCAGACTTTGGAATTATAAATTCTACGCTCCATCTCTTACTTGCTCATCAGTCCATGATCTCTTTAAATACTCCTCCACTTCCAAACTACCCATTGGACAGTATCCCAGAGAATCGTCTTCCAATATACCCATTGGACAGCTCTGTATCTAGAAGATTTGGTAGCCGTTGAGTGACAAAGGTAGAATCCCAAATTAATTCCGATCGCCCATACAAACGAAATCTTGGTTTCCATAAGTAAAGCTTCTTCGTATAGAAAGTTCTCGTCTTCAAGATCCAATCATCAATTAATTAGATTGAATCAATCAAATCAATCTTGATGTGGAATCCAAACCAGATCACTAGCCGTTGTACATTTGGGCTTGTGTTACATTCTGTCGAATGTGGATGTAAAGTCTGAGAGCAATAGACTTTACAATTTCAGTCCGAGTGCGATAGACTTTACAATCTGAGTCTGAACATATTCTGCTTTAGCATAGAGTCTGTCTTCTGGTTCTTCCAAGTATAGGCTTTGATAATATCTTTTACACGTTCTATCATCTGCATAACCTATTACTCAACCATCAAATATATTAGTAGCCTTTGATTTATTTTGTCATCTTCAAAATATCATAAGGGATTTCCCTAACAATCTCCTTCTTTTTGATGATGACAAAACAATCTTTGAATATGCAAATTTTTTTAAAAAATATTAATTTAAATCAAAGGATATCAGAAGATAGCAAATAGATTGAGCATAACAATATATAGAAAAATAATCGTAGCTCAATATTATGCAATAATATCAACTAATCAGCACATATGCATATTCATATCTTCTCCCCCTTTTTGTCATAATCAAAAAGCGATAATAATGGAAAAAGTATCATGTAGAGAATTATAACAAATATCTTGCATGAATCACAATTTCCAAAAATCAGCTTTTATAAAGTAAATCGAATATTAACGATATGCAATATAGCTTATTCCGATCATATATATCAGCGAATATCCAATAAAAATCACGGATGCATCATGAAATTCACGTACCATTTTTGTCATAATAAAATGATAATATCAATACAAGATTTATAAATGACAAAAAGTAATAAAATATGCACTAACCGGATTTTTTAGAACAAATTCTGACATACTTACCTTTCCTTCCATCCATAATAAGATTACGATCAATCCAAAAAGATTTTTCCATAATTGATCAAAGCTCCCCCTCAATTTGTTACTTTTTTGAGATGATCACGATTCTTTCTTTTTTCTTGGATTTGCTTTCTCCCTCTGTGATCATGACAATATTTGCGAATAGAAATAATTGTTGTTTGTGCTCATTGAACATAATATTTTTCCAGTATTTCCTTTATAGCAACAACATCCACAACGATCACTTGCATTTTGAAATTCGAGGCAAAAATTTATTTTCTTTAACCAAGCTCATCTCGAATTCAATCTGCATAAACTTAACAAACTTTTTCAACAAATAAGTTGTAATAATATCCACGTAATATATAATACACTTTCTTCAAATAAATAAATTGAGTAGCATATGTAAAATTAAAATTCAAAACTACTCAACCTTCTGTACGATACATAAGGGATTTCCTCAACAATTTGCAAAAATTTTGCATAAGGAATGGAATCTTTGAACCTCCAGAAGATAGTATAGAATCTTCATAATTTTTAGATCAAGCTTACCAAAATTCATATGGAAAATTCTTTTGTTACCTGCAAAATCTTGTATAATAGATAATCATCTTTGCAAAAATGTCATGTAATAACTTCCTTTAATTTGCAGATTAAACTTGCTAGATAGAATATATCTTCTAAGAATATAGCAAGAATATCCATGAATATGCAATATTATCTTTCGAGATCAAAGAGATTTCCTTGAACATAAATCTCAAAAATATTATTGATGCACATTGCAAAAATAAAGCGGATATTTCTTTCACGTGCCAAATCAAATAAAAACTTGCAATGCCTTATATTTATGAAAAAAAATATAAACAATCATCCAAAATTATGATAAATGTACGTAGAAATTTGTAAGGCCGAATGATTAAAAAAAAATCTCTTACCCAAGGCATATATTTGTAATATACCATTAAAAAAAATCATTACCAATCTTCACATGAGATGCATTTCTGATTGCATCATGATTTACATAGATTTGCGATCATTCATCCCTTAAAGACTTTCCTGCAATCAACTTATTTCCCTTTTTGGTATCCATCAATTTGGATCCTTCATGACGTTAGAGCAAAATATATAATCTTCAAATATTCTTTCTTAATTCATCATAACAAAGTATTCAAAGAAAGAATATTATGCACAATGATATTTTGAAAAATAAATTCTCACTTAGTCATAATACAATAAAATCAAAGAGAATAAAATCTTTAAATATTTAAGAATATCTTGTATCATCACGTAAAACATATTTTCACTTTGCAAAATATGATTAAATCTGAAGTATAAAATTAGACAAAATAATCTGAATTATCTCAAATAATCACACGTACTAAATCAAATCTCAACTCACAAATCACAAAAACAAATCATACGATTCTTTCTTCAATAAAGCAAAATATGATTATTATAAAATCTCAATCAACCAATGATATATCGAATATCAAGTATAATGTGAATTATTGCCCAAATCAAATTGAGAATACAAAATTCCTTACCAAATCCTCTTTCTTCTTTCTTCTTTATATCATGCAAAAATAACTCATCTTTTCTTTGGTACTCATTTTTTCTAGGGTCCATGAGAGTTAGTAGAATATGTTGTTTTTACCCAATTTTTCTTAATAGGTCTCCAAACTTTAGGACAATATTTTTTAAAGTGTTCCGAATCTCCACAATTCGAACACTTGACGTCATTTCCACCAACGGGTTTTACAAACACTTTTTGAAAATGATTTTTGTAAAATGCCTTTGGGGGTCTTTGTCTAAGTCTCTCCTTGACTTTAGGAAAATCAATTAAAGAATTATTTTCCTTATTAAAATCAAGTCCCGACTTATTATAGTAAGGAACTTGTATAGAAAGGATATGCTCTAATATTTTTGAACCATTTGAAAATCTTGTTGAAATATTTGAAAATTCTTTTTTTAAAGAATCATTTTCTTTGACAAGTAAATCTTGACTTTCTTTTATTTGTAGAAAATCGTTTTGCAAAATTTCAAAATTTTCTTTTTGAGAAAGATCATGTTGACTAAGCCGAGAATTTTCATTTTTAAGTTCGAAGATCCTTTTAAGAGAAGATTGAGAGAACAAAGCTCATTTATATACTTTGAAACTTTGAGAGGAATTTTTGAATGACTTACCTCGATTTCTCAATCGGATTCTAAGTCTGTGTCTGAGTCAGACTCAGATTCTGAATGTGCCATCAAGCATATATTTCCTTACTCATCATCTTCTTTTATTGTTCTTTTTTGGTCATTCTGCTTGTATTTTCTTCTTTCACTGAATTTGCTTCCTTTTCTAATCAACTTTTTGAATTTCTCAATCATAAAAGCAAGTTCTTTGTCGTCCATGTCATTTTCTAAGCCCGTTTCATCAAAAACAGCATTAGATATTAAAGCAATGGACTTCTTACCTTTGGGATCTTCATCGTTGAGTTGCTCCACTTCATAGGATTGAAGAGTGCCAATCAATTCATCAACGGAAAGTGGCATAATCCTTTGAGTCTCCTGGATTGAGGTCTTGACATGGTTCCAATCTTTTGAGAGATCTCGTAAGAGTTTGTTGACCTTCATTGGGGCAGAAATTTGCTGACCTTGATATGCTAAACCATTTACAATTTCTATAAAACGGCTGAACATATCTCCAATTGACTCTCCTTGCTTCATCTTGAAGGATTCATATTTACCGAGCATGAAGTTTACTTTTGTCTTTTTTACACGATCGATCTCTTCATATGTAACATGAAGTCTATCCCAAACTTCTTTTGCTGTTTCACATGAAGAGATTATGTTATATTCAGTGGGAGACATGGCACAATATAAAGAATAAATGGCTTTTGCATCAAGCGCTTCTCTTTTGGATATATCCGTCCGAGACATAGGAGCGGGGAGTTTTGTTTCTTTGTCTTTGCCATTTTTGTTTGATGTAGACGCAGCAGTGGGGTTGATTCCTTTTTCCACAACATCCCATTGTAAGGGATCTCTAGATCTTAGGAATGCTTTCATTTTGTTCTTCCACACGTTGTATTCCTTTCCATCAAAATATGGTGGCCTGGTGTTGCTTTGTCCCTCCATAAGTCCTGGTGCCAAGATACTAGCCATAGAAGATCTTTAACTCAAAAGTAAAAACACTTTTATAAACCGAGCACTTGGCTCTGATACCAATTGAGAGTGCTAGTATGAACACCTAGAGGAGGGTGAATAGGTGTATAAAATAAACCTTGACAAATATATGCGGAATAAAATAAACTTCGAGTAAAATAAAGGAGTTAAGAAAGATAATAAGAACACAAGATTTATAGTGGTTCGGCTTAATCCAAGCCTACGTCCACTCTCCCACGCTAACAGCCTTTTTGGCTGGATTCTACTATGCAATTAACAAGAGAGTACAACTTTGAGTGCAAACACTTAGTAGATCACACTATCTCACTAAGTCACTCTTTTGGTTTTCTCACGATCACAAACGTTTAAGCTCTCCAAAGACAAGTGTATGAACAAAGATCGCTCGGACTTTGGAATTATAAATTCTACGCTCTGTCTCTTACTTGCTCATTGGTCCATGATCTCCTTAAATACTCCTCCACTTCTAAACTACCCGTTGGACAGTATCCCAGAGAATCGTCTTCCAATATACCCATTGGACAGCTCTGTATCTAGAAGATTTGGTAGCTAATGAGTGACAAAGGTAGAATCCCAAATTGATTCCGATCGCCCATACAAACGAAATCTTGGTTTCCATAAGTAAAGCTTCTTCGTATAGAAAGTTTTTATTTTTAAGATCCAATCGTCAATCAATTAGATTGAATCAATCAAATCAATCTTGATGTGGAATCCAAACCATTACATTTGGGCTTGTGTTACATTCTGTCGAATCTGGATGTAAAGTCTGAGAGCAATAGACTTTACAATTTGAGTATGAGTGCGATAGACTTTACAATCTGAGTCTGAACATATTCTGCTTCAGCATAGAGTCTGTCTTCTGGTTCTTCCAAGTATAGGCTTTGATAATATCTTTTACACGTTCTATTATCTACATAGCTTATTACTCAACCATCAAATATATTAGTAGCCTTTAATTTATTTTGTCATATTCAAAACATCATAAGGGATTTCTCTAATAGCTGGTTCTAGCTCACATGGAGCTTCGAGCTCCAAGCGCAAACGTCCTAACTGGTTTGATAAAGTAAAAGGCAAGGAAGCAGGTCCTTTAGGGAAAAAACCTAAGTTTAACCAACATGAAAGAGGAAAGCGTCATCGCATGAAGAAACTTACAAGGGTGAAGTGTTACAATTGTGACAAGAAGGGTTACTATGCTTGCGACTTTCATAAGCCAAAGAAGGTATACACCCCTTGTACTTTTCAGAACTTTGCCTTTATGTCGAGTTTTGTATTCTTAACTGAGTCTAATCATTTGTGGACTGTAGATTCAGGAGCGACAGACCATGTAGCGAAGGATAGAGAATCCTTCGTGGAATTCCGATGAGTACCAACTGGAACTAAGTGGATCTATGTGGAAAACAACTCCAGAGCTGAAGTGAAAGGAATTGGCACCTGCTAACTGAACATGCGTGGTGGACGCACTTTGTCCATACATGATGTATTGTATGCTCCGGAGATTTGTCGGAATTTAGTGTCTGTTTTAGTGTTGATTAAACTAGGTTTTAATATAAACTTCCATAATAGAGGTGTGGATTTGTTTTTTGATTCAAATTACTATGATTGTGGTTATTTTCTGGATGGTTTCATTGTATTAGATATTGACTATGTTAATGCAAATGTTTGTTATTCCCTTCTCACGTTTCCTAATTCATATGATAACAATGTGAATGTGTGGCATGCTAGACTTGGTTATATTGGCCAACAACGTATGAATAGACTAGTCAAAGAAAGCTTGTTGGGTAATATTGAAAAAGTCAATTTGTCCATATGTGAGCATTGCTTAGTAGTGAAAACGACAAGGAAACCATTTGGAAAAGGTAAAAGTGCTGAATTTCCTCTACATTTAATCCATTCTAATCTGATGTCTGTGGTTCAATGAATGTGAGAGGAAGGCATGTGGCTATTTATTTCATCACTTTTATAGATGATTATACTCGATTCGGATATGTCTATTTGATTTCTCATAAATCTGAAGCAATAAGTTGTTTCAAAAGGTTTATGAACTTGGTAGAAAATCAATTAGATAAGAAAATAAAAGTATTAAGATCCGATCGAGGTCGAGAATATTTATATGATGAGTTCAGAAAATTATGTGATGAAAAAGGAATATAAAGACAGTTGTCTATTCCATATACTCAATCAACAAAATGGTGTTGCAGAAAGAAGAAACAAAACCCTACTAGAAATGGTTAGGTTCATGATGGCACATGCTAACTTACCTATCACTTGTTGGAGTGATGCGTTGTTAACTACTGCCTATATACTTAACCGGATGTCTTCCAAATCAGTTACTTCTACTTCATATGAGTTATGGACAGGTAGAAAATCGGACTTAGTTTTCTTAAGCCATGGGGTTGTGCTGCTTATACTCATAAGTCCTCTCACAAGTTTGAGAAATTAGGTCCTAGAGGAAAGAAGAGTATTTTCATAAGATAATCCGAACACTCGAAAGGGTATGTGTTTATAGGTGAGCAAGAAAGTTGAAGTATAACTGAATTTGAATCACGAGATGTCACATTCTTAGATGATGAATTTCCTAAGAAGGCCAGAATAGGGGAATACTACTTCCTATTTGAAACCTTGGATCAAGATAATGATATTGGTGGAGTTCGTCCAAGTGGGAGTAATATGAGAGTGATAAATTGAATTAAACTCATTCTCAATTGCAACCACATGATGATACCACATCATCATTATCTAATCCTAGTGGGAGCATAATGGAGAATGATGTGCAAAGTGTACAATCTCCCATACGGCGAACAAGTCGCTAAAGTGTTCCCCGTCGACATTTTGACATTGAATGGGAAACTTTTATGATTGCTCCACAAGATGAGGATGTGCCAAGAAATATACATGAGGCTCTAAGTTGCCATAGTAAGAAAAAATGGGTTCATACAATGGAAGAGGAGATCGAGTCAATGAAGTCAAACCAAGTTTGGGAACTGGTTGATCTTCCAAAGGGACGCAAAGCTATTAAGAACAAGTGGGTTCTCAAAATAAAGTGAAAAGCTAATGGCTCAATAGAAAGGCATAAGGCTAGCATTGTGGCGAAGGGGTATAATCAACAGGAAGGAATTGATTATGAAGAAACATTTTTTCCTGTAGTAAGATTTACCTCGATTCGCATTATTCTGGCAATAGTGGCTAGTATGGATCTTGAGTTAAATCAAATGGATGTAAAGACTACTTTTCTCAATGGAGAATTAGAGGAAAAAATATATATGGAACAACCTGTTGGTTTCATTAAAGAAGGCCAAGAAGAAAAGGTATATCGATTTTTGAAATCGATATATGGCCTTAAGTAGTCGTCAAGACAATGGTATATACGTTTTCATAATGTCACAATGGCATATGATTTTACAATGATTGATGAGGATCATTGTGTATATATTAAAAGATCCAAAGATCAATTTGTGATCATATCATTATATGTTGATGATATACTAATTGTCGGAAGCAATATGGAGTTGGTTAATACTGTTAAGAGTTGGTTGTCTTCCAACTTTGAGATGAAGGATATGGGTGAAGTTGCATACATTCTTGGAGTTAAGATTTCAAGATATCGTTATCTCTTTCGCAAGAAACATATATAAATAAGGTTCTTGAACGATTTCATATGCAAGATTATAAACCCATAAACACTCCTATTGCAAATGGTGAAGAATTGAGCCATAGTCTGTGTTCAAGGACTCCACAAGAGAAAGAACAAATGAAACATCTTCCTTATGCTAGTGATGTTGGAAGCTTACTGTACGCTATGATGTGTACAAGACCTGACATATGTTTTGCAGTTGAAATGATGAGTAGATACCAATCCAACCCAGGTCAAGCACATTGGAAGGCTGTTAAGAGAATACTGAGGTATCTGAAGGGAACTACTGATTACAAGTTGAATTACCAAGGAAAGGATATGCGACTTGAAGGCTATTTAGATGCTAATTGAGGATGAGATTTAGATGAAAGAAAATCTACCTCTGGATTTGCTTTCTTACTGAAAAATGGTGCCATATCATGGAGCAGTAAGAAGCAAACATGTATAGCCTTGTCCACGATGGAAGCTGAGTTCGTGGCATTATCAGCAGCGGTACAAGAAGGAATTTGACTTAAGAGATTTTTTGATCATTTAGGTATTATTGAGAAGGCTACAAATCCATTATTGGTTAACTGTGATAGCCAAGCAGCTATAGCGTACACTAAAAATCCAAAGTATCATGACAAGACCAAACATATAGATACCAAGTATAACTTTGTCAAAGATATGGTTGCACGAAAGGATGTGAACTTACAGTACATATCTACGCATAGAATGGTAGCAGATCCTATAACAAAGCCAATACCTAGAGATGTGTTTTGTGGTCATGTAAAATCTCCAGGATTACGTAGAGTTTGATGGACCGGATATTGTAATTTCCCTGAGTTGTTCACATTTATGAACTAGTGTTTTTCATTATTAATGCCTATGAATTTTTGTTTGATCTTTATGCATCTTAATGCTCAGTGCATTACTTTAAGTTAAGAAAGTATGTCGGACAGATAAAATATTAGCCTACTCACACGGGTAATCGCCTCTATTTACTGTGTGATAAATAGAGATGAGACTATTTTTAAGCTTATTATCTAGATGATAATTGAGAGAGCTCAAGCTTAAAATATATATGTCGCCTTAACTAAGTGTTAAGATGAGGACATAATACTTACTATGTCCAAAAGTAAAATACCAAACATATTTTACGTTATCTATCTAAGATGCCAAATGTGAGTTCTGATGAATTTTGTAAATGAGTAGATACGTGAACTCAAGTTAGACATTGGGTATGTCTGAACTATCATCTGTACGGTATTGAAGGTGTAGACATACTCTCAATGAGAAAGGAGTTAATACCGTAATACGTATTTTATACTACATATGCATGAGACGACCAATAAGAGTGACAAAAGTTTGATCTCAACTTTTATGCCGTGTAAGACTCTTGAGGAAAAGAGTTCATCAATTTTAGTGCCCTCATGACTTTTACTTATTCTTAAGATTTCTATTTAGTGTTTGCTATCTTAGGATGTTGCCAATGGTCATGAGTTAATTCGATCTAATGGGACATTTCTAGAAAAGCAAGCTGAACTGAAATTGAGAGCTTGAAAGAAAGAGGAAGATCGAATTTGGAGAATCACATTATGGTTTTGTATTAATTGGTCGACCAATTATAACTGTCTTTGGGATAATCATAATTGTGAATACAATATATATATATATATATATATATATATATATATATGTATGTATGTATATATCATTGTTTAAAAGAGATCAAGAGAGATATAAATGTGATCGATCGATCTAGGGTACTGCATACTAAATCTACTCAGAGTGTGATGCCCATTATGAGCTACTATATATTCCTAACAGATGTATAACAACGGGCTCTCAAAGTATGTTGGTCGCACGGATTATTCACCGGTATGAATGTTGAAGAGATGTAAAGAATCTTATTCGGCCTACCATGTGCGAGTGGGAAATGATGGTTTTATTAAAGTGATGGGCCTAAGTTGGCCTGTCCACCCATGTTAGGCCTAAAAGCCCGGCCCACAATATTAGGGCCCATGGATGGAGGGATATGATGAAGGGACACGTTTCCTTTTGGAGGGGATATATATAAGGGAGAAAAGAGAGGGAGGAACACACATTTTGGCATTTTTACGTACGTTCCTCCTTCTTGTTTCCCTAAAAAACGCTCCAAAAGAAAACAGTAAGGACAAGGTGACGCCATCTTCTCTTCAATGCCAATTGACGTCATCGGATCGAACGGGATCAGTTTTCTCTTCCTCATATCGACGTCGGTGTTTAATCTGTGGCTAACAAGGTACGCTCGATTCCCTAGTGTGCTTTAGGATCGGTGATGCATGTGTTTTTCCCGAGCTTGTCTTCCGCACAAGTTTAGAGGTTCGATTTAGTGTCGAATTCGATTTTTGGGAATCCGACAATCCCAATAGCCCGCAAAGTCCAAAACTGTAAAATGAGATTTCACTCCCAGTTTTAATTGGCCTTACATTCTTGAGAGTTTTTTGTTCACCTAAATTCAATGGTTTGGATTTTGCATTAACTATTGGTATGACTAATACGGATGGATGAACAAACAAGTAAGAAATAAATTGTAGAACTTAAACTTAGAACATGGAAAATCCACATGGTTTCTAGGTATGGCTATCTAAGGAGGAGAGATCAATGAGAAGGTTCCACTGTAATCAGCAAACAGAAAGATTACAATTGCTTGTCATACTAATCCACGAGTATCTCCGCAAGAAAGGAGCTTTCTCACTCTCCTCTTAAAAGCTCTCTAGATTTCTCACAATATGGGTAATAAAATAAAGGTATAAACTACAGTTCAAAACGCGTTTGGCTCAAGTCCCCGATGGGCGTGGGTGTCCGTCCACAATGGGCCCAGACATCCTGGCCCTACGTCGGAAAACAGGATCTATAGGTCTCACGGGTGTCCGGCAGCCCAGACAACTTCTTGCCCAGGTGGCCGCGTGGTTGCCTGGTTTGTCCAAGCGCCATGGGTGCCCTCTTCTCGCATCCTCCAGTCGTCCATCTTCAATTCCGAGCCCCAACAAACACTTCCAGTGTCCCGAAAACAGCAAACTCATGTTGCTTCCAAATCCAATCCAATCAACTTTGAGCCATAATCGACAAATTTCTCCTTGGGCTACTCACCTGCTGCAGACGCTGACCAAGTTTGAATAGTATTGGAACTTGGCCAATGGAATAGGATTCGACAACATGCTCCACTAATTTGTTTGTCATGTAAACTTTCTCGATGGATGCGGTATCTTGTGACCCCGTATCACGTAAAAATGATACGTAAAAATGATACCTGACATGAATGTGTTTCGTTTACTCATGATACATGTGATTTTTAGATAAAAATATATTGCCTCTAATTGTTGCTATAAATGACACTCTTTTTCTATCTAAATCCTAGATCACTGGGCAAAACTCTAAGCCAAATAATTTCCTTAATTGCCTCGGTTGAGGTCATATATTTTGCTTTAGTTATCGACGAGGAATGCACAACCCGTAAAACCGGACACAAAACTTGTCAAGGACTTCCGTCCATCCAAGTCACCTGTAAAATCTGAATCCACATAACCTGTTATATCTCTTGGTGCTCATATCTTCCCAAAAGTCAAATTGACGTCAGTTGTCCCTCTAAGAAATCTCATCATTCATCTCACCATTTCCTAACGTTTCTTTGTAGTATTACTTATACACCGGCTCACAACAATAACAACCTCTGTAATATATGATCTACTGCAAATCATATCAGACACCATTCTACCTACAACACTAAGAGATAAGCACACCAAAAGTATCAAAAATCTCATACGGCGCTCATTTCAACATCAAAAGTTCTTTCAGGTCATTTAAATGTCACTATAAAAAAAAAAATTATTACTTATGTGTCAACTCTAATTTGGGTTGTTGGAAATCCGATGTGGCTCGCCGGCATGCTCAAGTAGCATATGTAGCCCAAAACGACGTTGTCTACATGTCTGCCCAATAATATAAACCTTAAAACATAACTTATAAGGAAATTCCCAAATTGAAAACCTCAATCAACCACAACCCCAAATTGAAAACCTATGTGATTTGCCCCCAGTATAGATGGACAACTCGATGGACCAAAGCAGATTTCAACTCCGAAGTTTTTTTGTCATCTTTATTCCATACCTACATTGTTTGATTTCCTTCATCTACAAAATTGTGCCGTACGTTTCGATTCTAAGTTTCATTCTACATCACGTTAGGAATTAACAACTCAATCATGCAAATGGAGAGTAAGAGCATGAAGAGCGGCTCGTTTCATTTTGACGACAACACGAAGGAGGAGCTGAATAGTTGCTTCCCAGCCTAAGCCCTAATTTTACCATTCGAGCCCTAGTTTTTCAAGTCAATTGAGTGAATAAGAGAGGATGACAAACCTGATTGAGCGAGAGTGATGGAGACAGCACGCAAGCGACGACTGATGGTGATTGAGCGACGACTACGATAAGTGAGCAACAACAATGAGAGGGAGTGTTAGTACGAATTGAGCAAACGAGAAAAGAACTTAGGAGCGTTTTACACAACCCAGCCACGACGGATTGTGCAACATCGTTTCATCTATTCACGTGGATTGGTTTCTTTCTTTTTTCTTCTTTTTTTTTTTAAAAAAAAGAGCCATCTCACATAAATCTTTTCATTATAAAAGCCCTGTAGTTATTTTGGCCGGAGGCACTTAACTGATCGTTTTTCTCCAATTTAGCACTTAAGTGAGCCGGCAAAAACTTTTGGCATTGTAGTACTGTACGAAACTTCTAACATTTGTAGCGTCTTTATACCCTAGACTAGCATAAGGAACGTGTGACTTATATTCCTAATCATATTTTAACTATAGTGCAAGATCAGTTGAAAAGCTCAAAGTGCACAACTAGCAAGGTTTTCACTGGTTTGACATCTACATGCTAAACCTCCTCAGCACTTTACGAATGCGATCACCCTAGGATAGTCGAAGCGTCACTGCAGACCTATCCTCTGAATCTCCATATTGAGTAATCATTCTCACTGCACCTTAGTCTTTTGTGTTGAGCTCAATACTTAGTTTCCATTTCAGCTTATTAATGTCGGACACCTTCTTAATTGCTATCAACATATTAACAACATACAAAAGCAAGTACATGAGCTATCGTCCTCTAACTTTTTATGATACATGCAATTATCATGTGCACTCCTCCTATGGTGTTCACCTATCATAAAGGAGTCAAAACGTTTATGCCTATTGCCTAGGAAAAGATCCTTTAGGTATCCATCTCCTTATTCCTTAAAAATCTAATTGAGATTCTAACATCTGCGAAAGTGTAATCTATTTGATAAATCAACACTAATGCAAATCTTTATCTTTCTGTTATCTCATCAATGATGAAGGTTTACATCCGTGGATAGTTTTGTCATCATAAAAGAGGGGGAGATTGCTTGAGAAACATCTCAAAGAACTTTTGATGATCCCAAAATTGTCTTTAATATAATATTTACTAAGATATTTGCAGATATTCATGACAAACAAAGTGACATCCGGGAAGGGAAAGTTCAAGAATCTATTTTGTTCGTAAACAACCCCAACAGACTTAAAGGTTAGTTGATGACAATATTTGTGTCAAAGATGTAGATATCATGCCATTGGTGTTACTGTAAAATTACCATTTGAGGATGTTTCATGAGGAAATCCAATATAGCCACTGTCGACTGGAGATACATATTATAAGAACCTTAGAGAGCTAAAAAATACGCTATTAGAGCCGTTAACGATGGGACAGCAGCAGAACCTCTTTTGAGATAGCTCGGAAATGTTCACACAAAAGGATCGTATGGGTAGTATCGTCTCTAGACAGCAACACCATCAAATTGCTAATAGCTATCTGCTTCTCTAGAACATCTCTTAATAGATTGAAAATGCTTATATAAAGAAAAGATCTGGAAGGCCGAATGTTAGGCACTAAACGCATAGAATCCATAATTTGCTCCATAATTTAAGTTTATTAAAACTATCTATTCACCCCTCTAAGTTGTATTGTTAGCCCCCAACATTATTTGCACACCCCCAGTGTGAACCCCAATCTACTAGACGTGTCTTATTTTTTTGTCGAGTTTGAACTTGAATTATCATGTTTCTTCTTGAGGACCCTTTTGCACACCATGATCTTTTACTCTTTGGGAGGTACTGCCAAATGCTATGTCTGATTCGGCTGAAAGGAATTCATCTCCTCTCCCGTAGCACCAATCCACTGCTAAGCTTATGTGGAGATACCACCTCTCAATATGAAAACGAGTCCTCGGTTTCCTTTGCGGTAGACAAGGCAAAAGCAACACTATCAGATTTAACACAATTTACATAACAATTTGCTTAATGAAAAATGATTTCATAATCGATAACAATTTATATCTAAACATTTTGATAGATGATGAAAATATATTAATAAAGACAAGATCAATTTTTAGGATGGTATACTAAATTTATTAGGACAGTAATTAATTTGGTCTCCGGACCATTCATGATCACTAATTCTTGATAAAGCTGTTATACAGGCTCTTACGAGATTGTTTATTTGGTCGATTGAGTTGAGAATACACCAGTTTCTCGCCTTCAAAATGGGTCATTGGAATGTATGGCTTTTGTCTCGATTTCTTGTGCTTGATTACTAGAGACAATAGAGTTGATCGTGTGAATGTCTTGTAGATGTGGCAAGATTTTGAGCTAACGCCGTGGAATATGTGTATCTGAACAAACAACATAAGCAACTACTAGTGTTTTTTTTTTTCTTCTCTGGCTGCAAGACTTTCTGCTCATATGATTTTATCATCAACTTCTTTCGGAGAAGGCGTGTATTTGAAGTCAACGATACCACACATGCTGAAGATGCCTTGATATCGATCACCATAGCTGCTAACTTCATCATGGTTCTAAATGGCCAGGTAGGAGAGGCAAGTCCTTGCATCTCGTGGGGTAGGCATGAATATGAATATGAGAATATGATCTTATATGCAGTTTCAGCATGTGTGGTGTCGTTGACTTCAAATACACGCCTCCTCTGACAAAAGGAAGAGGTGATGATTGGTCTTGACAGTTAGGGCAACACCGACCGGGCGGACTCCACCCACCTCCGGAGCTTCTCGAACGCCCCGGCATCGCCCCCTCCGCATCCGCTCGGCCCGAGCAACGGCTCCGGTTGCTCCTGCACGACGGTGCCGTTGATCAACGAGGACCTTGGCAGCGAGGGGCGGGGCCGGGGCCGCTGCCGCCGCGAGGCGCAGGAAGTGGCGACGCGGAGGCTCGCGGGAGGGCCAGGGAGGCAAGCGGCGGCGGCAGGGAGGCAGGCGTGGGGGAGGGAAGCGGAGAGGAGGAGGCACGGTGGCGGTTGCGTGTGGTGGGGGAGGAGGCCGGGCCCGGCCATGGCGGAGGGAAATGGCGGTGGAGGAGCGAGAGAGAGAGAGAGAGAGAGAGAGAGAGAGAGAGAGAGGCGGCTTTGGTTTTTAGAGGAGAGAGAGCCTCGCAGCCATTCGGTACTGCGTGGCAAGAAAACGGAATGATTTTTGAGTAGCGACGGCGGTCGGGATTTACTTGGCGCTCCAAAAAAAAAAAAATTAATTTCAAAAATAATTTCGCAAAATAATTATGTCACTTGAAATAATTCATTAAAGAAAAATGTTTTTTAAGTCGCTTGAAATAATTTATGAAAGAAATATATTTTTGTTGTAGACAGTAACTATTTCCTAAATATTCTCGTAAATGACAGGATTGTTTTTCGTTAGTTTATTTTATAAGAGATACAATAAAAAATTTATAGAAAGAGAAAGAAAGGGAGAGGAGCAGGAGGGATAGAAAAGAGAGGGTGCAGTTGGGTCGCCATATAATCTCGACGCCAATATGAACATGATGAAGGTCATCAAATCATGGCTTAAGCACAACAAGGGCAAGCGACTCGCGGTTGATGTTGATGTATACCTCCACATGCATATAATAATTTCAATGATCAATGTGTACAAAGAAAATAGTTAAAGGGCTCGGTCCGCCGAAATGAAACAATCGTCTGCCCACTTCAACGTTCAGCAAAGATTCAGAGGTCATTAACTCTTTAACTATGGTGATTATATGATCTATCTTTTATATGATAAGTAAAATGGGTACGTTTTTTATTTAGTTTGTCAAAAATAGTAAAATAAAAAATGAAGTTTTTTTAATGGCCAGAATAAAAATGAAATTTTTTTTTCGGTCAAATAATAAAAATATATTCTTTGGATCGAATACAAAATTAAGTTGAGTTGCCAAAGCTGCCTTACATTGGCGTTAAGCTAAGTTGCGGAGTTGCGTCATTGAATGGACATTAGCATTATCTGCATTCTCCCAATACGGTAATCAATTATGTGCGGAACTGGATGAATACATCTTGGTCATTTTTTATCTGCTTCACCAACATGCACACATAATTTCACATGGTAAATGCAAGATTCACCCATTGGACATCTGATGCACCCTCAAAGTGCCGAATAGTAGAATGTGACGTAGGCTGACATTTGCGAGCAAAATCGGGTTCTCTCAAGCAACTCCTGCTCATGCGTTCTGCCAACCGATTCTGCTGCGGTATTCCAAGTACTACGCTGTATTGTCAATTCCGTTTGCTCGCCAAAGGTTATCGAACACACAGAACAAAACTCTAGTCTATTTTCAGTTCTTAGCCTATTGATTTTCTTGCTTGTTTGATTTTTTTATTAAGATTTTCAATTGCAAAAAAATAAGAATAAAAGACTCGTACACATAGAACAAAACTCTTACGTATTTTCGGATCTAAGCCACTTAATTTTCTCGCTCGTTTGATTTTTTATCAAGATTTTAAATTGCTTGAAAAAGGTAAAAGACTCATTCTTATGTTTCTGATAATAAATCCAGGCTTTTCAGCTAATGTCAACAATAAAGATTAACTCATACCTAGCACGTCATTTCGGCTGCACCCAAGAAGTCCCCACAAATCTCAATGAATGTTGTCTGCTGTACCCTGGGTCCCGTGGACTACTGAGCCGAACCGCATGTTCAGTTGCTGGCGACATACTCGCAACAAGCTAGCTTCTCACCTATGTAGCCCGGACACTCTTCGAAAGTTTTCATGTCATGTCTGACACGTCCCGACATGCAGTCAACGAGTGTCAAAAAATCCGACACGTGATCAACTCTTTCCGACACGCTCCGATACGCAGGAAAAGTGCCAAAAAAGTCCTAAACCTTTTTTTTTTGTACCGATTTAGTCCTAAACCTTTTTACATTGTGCCAATTCAGTCATTTCCGCTCAATTTTAGCTGGATTTTGCGGACTGGACGCCGACCAGCTGACGTGGCCTGATCGGCGCTGACGTGTACAATTTTTAATAATATTTTAATATTTTTAAATATATATTTTTATTTTTATTTTTATTCTTTTCTTTTTTTTTCTTCTCATTTTCTTCCTCCAGCTGGTCGCCGGAGCTGGGCGACCGGCTAGAGGCGACAGCCGGTGAGGTCGTCCTCGCCGACCAACTCGCCAGTGACCGCAAGGCTCGACCTCGCTAGATCCGACTCGCAACCTAGGCTGCGAGGGGCCTCGCGCCGGGCTGGCGAGGCTCAGCCTTGCCGGATCTAGCGAGGGTCGAGCCTCGCCCATGGCTAGTGAGGGCGAGCCCCGCCAGCTCGGCGCGAGGCCAGCTGCCTCGGAGAACCCAGGAATCACAAAACCCCCACCCCCGACGAATCGCCGCCGCCGGAGCCGCGCGACTGAAGACACCCCGAGCTCCCGTAAACCCTAGAGACGACGACGATGACGAGTGGAGGAGGGAGGAAATTTCTTGGGCGAGATTGGTATCGTAGAACAGAGCCGGGGAGGAGTCCAGCTGGCCTCGTGCCGAGCTGACGGGGCTCGCCCTCGCCGGCCATGGGCGAGGCTCGACCCTCGCCAGATTCGACGAGGGCGAGCCTCACCACCCAGGCCGTGAGGGCGACCTCGCGCCAGGCGGGCAAGCGAGGCCGCCCTCACGGGCACTGGCGAGGTGGCCGGCGAGGTCGACCTCGCCGGCCGTCACCTCTGGCCGGTCGCCGAGCTCCGGCGACCGGCTGGAGGAAGAAGATGAGAAGGAAAAAAAGAAAAAGAAAAAAAGAAAAAGAATAAAGAATAAAGAATAAAAGAATAAAAATAAAAATAAAAAGAGGAAAATTAAAATAAAAAATAAAAAAATATATATTTAAAAATATTAAAATATTATTAAAAATTGTACACGTCGGCGTTGATCAAGCCATGTCAGCTGGCCGACGTCCAGTCAGTAAAATTCGGCCAAAATTGGACGGAAATGACTGAATTGGCACAACGTAAAAATGTTTAGGACTAAATTAGCACCAAAAAAAGGTTTAGGACTAAATCGGCACAAAGCCAAAAGGTTTAGGACTTTTTTGGCACTTTTCCCTCCGATACGCGAGTTCAGAATTCTGACACGTGATTCTGACATGCACATGGTTAATTTTAAAAATTTCTAATATTTGAGGGGTTAAAATATAAATATACACAAAAGAAGTAATAAAAAGAAGTAATAAAATTGCTATAAATATACACGGGTCAATTTTTTTTTTTCAGTTTTTTTTTTTTAAATTGTTTTAGTTTTTTTAAAAGTCTTTTACTATGAAAGAAGTAATAAAAAATGCTATATATGATAAATAAATACATTTAAAAATATCATTTCAACATTTTTCTTTAAACAATGTTTTTTTCCTCTAAGTTTTATGTATTATTGTAACAAATTAAAATAATGAATGATATTATTTAATATTTTTCGCGTAAATTAATTATAGGCTATTTTTATCATTATTTATTTATGTATTTATATATAAAAATATATTTAATATATAACATGACGGAACGTGTCGAAATTCTTTATTTTTAAGAAATGACGTGTCGGCGGATCGTGTCGTGTCGTGTTGCGTGTTGCGTGTCTGTGTCGGTGTTACGTACCTTCTGAATCAGAATATTCAAACCCCTCAATTTTCTTTTCCACCTATCCATCATTTTGATCGGCCAACCACAGCTTCACTCTTCCCTGTTTCATTCAACTATGACACTTTATGACCGCGAGGACACCTCTAGCAGCCTTTAAAGTCACTCTAAGGTATATCAACAGCCCGAAGATTCCAACGTGCCTAAAGAAATTAGATTCTTCTTCACCTCGGGAACTCATTAAACATCTCGCAAAGTTGAGATGATCCCATCATGCACTTGATCTATACTAAGCCAATGCTAACGACTCTGCACTCAGCCTCGTTGTCCGTAAACACCGCACCACCTTAATAGACTGATAATGCGGAAATCATTCTTTATGTGATGTCACGCGATATATGCATCTAGAATCCATGATTTACTCTTTTCCACTAGTGGACACACAAAATGCAATCCAACTGCTCCCCATTTAGCTTGTACGACATTCGAATCCCTCTTTGGCTCTCCGCTTTCCTTGGATCTGGATAGTTCTTTGCAAGGTGCGCCTCCTTCTGACAATTGTAACATCCATAACGCTTTCTCCTCACCGTAGACTTGGATCTAGACTCGCGTCTGCCGCTAGAACGCCCCTCTAAGTTCCTACCCCTGACCATCAAGCGCACTGCGCCACTTACTCTGATCATTGCCCTCGAGCTTCTTCTGTCATTATTTGAAGAACAGTGTAGACTTCACTTACTCCATGGATATTCTCTCACTTCCTCTCATCAGAGAATCATGAAAGTGGTCATAAGAACTGGGAAAACAAACCAGCATCATAGCTTGCCATTGGTCATATAACTTCTCATCCGCATTTTTTAAGATCATTGATTACTTTATTAAACTGGTTCGGGTGATCCTAGACTAACGTTTCCCCAATCATCTTGAATGTGAATAAGCATTGGATAAGAATCTTCAACAGAGATTTCTACATACACGGCGATTTCAAGTTTTGCCCAATTTGCAGTGACACCCGTTTCATCTGCCACTTCAACCAAAGCATCTTCTCCTAATTTCAGCAGAATAATACTCCTAGCCTTTTCTGAAACTATCGGCTTTTCTTCCGCTTTCATACCTCATGGAAATTTTTTTTCACCCTCCAACGAGAAATTCAAATCCAGTGTCTCCAATAATGGGCGCATCTTAAAGCGCCGCGGGTTAAAGTTATTCCTCCCGTTAGTAAATTTCTCCAATTTGGATTTCGTAAAAGCCATAACGATAATTGCAAAACGGCCAAATTTCTAGAATAACTAATCAACAGTAACTTATGCTCTGACACCAATTTGTTATGATGAATGTGAAACTTGAACAAATAATAAGATTCGAGCAAGAAATAAACTGCAGAAACTAAAATCCGAACACGATAATTTACATGGTGTGATGAAGACTGAACTTGGATGAAAATTTTCATACAAGGAAACTAAAACTGGTGACTGACTATTAACTCGTTCACACGACATTCACTTGCTCAACACTCGCGCGAAACCGTACATGTCCATCAATCACGAGTTTGAACTTTGCATATTACCACATGATCACACAAAAACGACTACGACTGTACTATCGCAGAATCAGCTTAGCTATGGCGTGGCCTTGCGTCATCTGGAAGTGATTGGTTAAGCCAAAGTGAGCCATCATGAGCCAGACATGAGGAATAAAGCGTTTGATAGTTTCAGACTTTTAGTGGGCTTTTCAGGTGGGGGCCTACAAGCTTTTCGACCTCCGTTGTTCAGAAAATTACGAGGATATGCCACTGGATGACGAGGAGTCGTCTGACTGATTTGATGGATGAGCGCCTACCCCATCCCGAGAAAATATTGGGTGGGTTTTACACTCCACAAGCGGAGAATAAAATCATTTAGAAAACAACATGTGGCTCCACGTGTAAATGGGGTTAGAGATTTAAAATTCACTTGGTGCACTCCTCTGCTCTCTCTCCTGTAGACCTGGCCCACCACTCTGCACACGCTGATGCTCTCTCTCCTATGCTCGAACTGCTCTCCTCTGCAGACGAGAGGGTTTTCTTTGTGCATTTCTCTCTCTACCCTTGCGCTCTCTCCCCGATGAACTCCCTCTCTCTTTGCCCTCGCTTTTTCCGACCGGCGAACCACCACGAGCGACCGACAAACCAAGAGGATACTGGCAAGACAACCACGAGCAACCGACCGGTGTGCGACCTCCCTCTCTCTCTCTCTACCTTCCCTCTTTTCGATCGACCGGCGTGCAACCTTCCCTCTCTCTCTGTGCCCTCCGGCGTGTGACCTCCGTCTTTCCGATCGACTGACGTGCAACCTCCCTCTCTCTCTACCCTCCCTCTTTCCGACTGGCGAACCACCGCGCTGCCCCTCTAGCTCCGCTTCCGCCCCGACTCGTCCGTCCCTTACTCTTTCTCTCTCCTCACATCTCTGTCTACCCTCCCTCTCTTCGACAACAAACCACCGCATGACTGGCAAACCACCACGCCCTCGCCCCCTTCCGGCTCGAGATCCGGCACCGATATCATGATTTAATAAATATGACAATTTATATATCACATTTTCTTTTAATTTGAGAGTAAATCTATATGGTGATGTATGGATATACATCAAATAAATTTTGCCATAAACTCTAGCGGAAATTCTACCGAAATGTGGATGTTTATTTTGTTATAGTTTTTTGCATATCAGTTCTTTGGCGAAAATTTAGGTCAACAACCATATTTGAACTAATATATTTATGGTGTATTCATTTAGCGGAAAAGAAGTAACTTGGAGAACATTTTTCGAAAAATAATCATTTGTGTCGCCTGTAGACATAAATGAATAGAAAATTTTTCATGGTGCACTAAAATAGTTAGATATAGATTGTTATCGATAATAAAAAGCGATGTAAATAATTATTTTTGGAAAATTATTTTTAATTAACTCATTTTTCGCGAAATGAATGTATCCTAAATATAATGCCAAATTCGTGCAATGCATGAGCATCTTGTTCGTTTGTTATATTTATTGATGAACAGATAAAGGACGACCGATGACGTTTGATTATTGGATATCATAGGCGTTCTTCGTCGAAATGGCCGGGCAAAGCCTTACGATCCACCTTTCTTGTATCCCCGATCGCCGGAGCTCCTCTTCCTGTGTGGAAGAAACAAGAGAGGAAAAAGAGCCCCCTCTCAAAGCTTTGACACCCATTTCCATTTCTTGATTTTGCTTCTCATTTGCTTGAGAGAGAGAGAGAGAGAGAGAGAGAGAGAGAGAGAGAGAGAGAGAGAGAGAGAGAGAGAGAGAGAGAGAGAGAGAGAGAGAGAGGAATCTGTCATGGCTTCTGAAGTAGCTGCTTTCTTGCTCAAAGAGAAGCTGCAGGATCTCAGAGCTGACCAAACCATAATCTACCCAAAACTGAAGGGCAGAATCAGCACTGCCATCAACAATCTGCAGCAGCTCTTGACCTCCCTAAAAGACACAGCAGAGGACCAAGTTGTTAGAAAATGCCCTAAAGCTGCTAAGGATTATGTTATTTTAATTAATCCTTTATCCGTTTAATTAATTAATTAACTAATAAAAAAAATTAAAGTGTGCATGTGCACGAAATCGTGCACATGCACGATTTGCACAAAATCGTGTGAGATGGTCAACAGTTGCTGACCATCATGCACATAGCATGCACGATTAGCAACTGCTGACCATCATGCACGAAATTGTGCACGAACGGTCAGCGGTTGCTGACCGTTTATGCACGATCGTGCATAATCGTGAGGATCAGCAACGGTTGCTCATCCCACGATCAGCAACCGTTGTTGAACCGTGAAGTGCTCATCCAATAAATGCCTTAAAAGAGTTAAAAATTTGGGTGACGAGAGGTGTGCTCATTTTGTTAAAAAGACAGAGAAAAGGTGGGTGTGCATTTTGTGTTTTTAGGGAGAAGATGCTTTGCTAAAATAGAGAGCAAAGTGTGTGCGTGTTCTTGAGTCTTTGACACGCAAGAAAGAAGAACATTATCTCGTTCGGGCCGTGACTATTATACATCAAGGATACGACGGTTTGTTTCCACGTGATTGCTAGCACGATCGAAGTGGTGAATATCCGAAATTCTCTCTTCCGTTCGACGTTCGTTGTTGGTGTGTCTGAACTAGAGGTCCGACGCTTGTGGGACTCGAACTGTAGAACATCCGAACCGACTTGTTTAAAGCACGCTTCGAGAGGTAATTCGTTTAACTCCATTTTATATTTAGATTTTTGATTAAAACGCACGAACAACGCCTAAGGAGAATCATGTGTAAAATATATCTTTGTTTCCGCTGCGTTTATTTTGTTAATTTTTCTTATACATGATTCATAAAACACCAACAGTGGTATCAGAGCCAACCTTAGGCGTTTCGTGCGTTTAATTGATTTATAGTTCAAATATATTTTTGCGTTCTAATGGCCAATTTACTTTTGTTAAGAGAATTGGTTCTCTTGCTCTTATGTTGCCTATAGAAGTTGATTGATTTATGTGATAAATTTAATCAATTAAGCGAAAATTAGAACTAAATCAATTTTGAATAAAAAATCCATAACTTGTTGTACTTGATGTTTATATTTTGCAAATGATATAGAGAATTTTATGCATGCCTTCCAGAGCTTTAAATTTTGAATTTATGGCTTGTAAGGAAGGGTGGTGATCATGGAAAAATCCCTAATTGTTGTGATTGTTGTATGGATGAATGTATGATGATTACATGTATTCTTTTTGGGGGTGTAATTATTAAATGGAGGCTGCGTCCTTCCTTTTATTTTACTTTAATTTTTCTTGATATGTAATGTTAGTATAGTTTAGTATTTCAATTGTTGATGTAAATACTACAAGAGAGGAGGAGCCATTGGAGGAGCCATTAAACCGGTGAGCTCTTTAGGCTCGGTCTTTGAAGAGTTCAAAGATTGAAGAAAAAGTGAAGAGCAGGTCCATATTATTAAAATATTAAAATGGCTAAATGGGTCTCTTTGGCTCGAGACCCATTGAACCATAATTCCATGATCACCACATAAGATAGATGTTATGTGATATCTATTATGTTTTTTTTTTTTTTTGTTATCGTGCATGTTAAACCGGTTAATGTGCAAAGTGAGACCATTAATAACGACCAAAATCTCCTTATTAATAATATTAAGTCGAAACGGGTTTCGGACTCGTGGCCTTCCATCGTAGGCGTTTCGTGCGTTTAATTGATTTATAGTTCAAATATATTTTTGCGTTCTAATGGCCAATTTACTTTTGTTAAGAGAATTGGTTCTCTTGCTCTTATGTGGCCTATAGAAGTTGATTGATTTATGTGATAAATTTAATCAACTAAGCAAAAATTAGAACTAAATCAATTTTGAATAAAAAATCCATAACTTGTTGTACTTGATGTTTATATTTTGCAAATGATATAGAGAATTTTATGCATGCCTTCCAGAGCTTTAAATTTTGAATTTATGGCTCGTAAGGAAGGGTGGTGATCATGGAAAAATCCCTAATTGTTGTGATTGTTGTATGGATGAATGTATGATGATTACATGTATTCTTTTTTGGGGGTGTAATTATTAAATGGAGGCTGCGTCCTTCCTTTTATTTTACTTTAATTTTTCTTGATATGTAATTTTAGTATAGTTTAGTATTTCAATTGTTGATGTAAATACTACAAGAAAGGAGGAGCCATTGGAGGAGCCATTAAACCGGTGAGCTCTTTGGGCCCGGTCTTTGAAGAGTTCAAAAATTGAAGAAAAAGTGAAGAGCAGGTCCATATTATTAAAATATTAAAATGGCTAAATGGGTCTCTTTGGCTCGAGACCCATTGAACCATAATTCCATGATCACCACATAGGATAAATGTTATGTGATATCTATTATGTTTTTTTTTTTTTTTGTTATCGTGCATGTTAAACCGGTTAATGTGCAAAGTGAGACCATTAATAATGACCAAAATCTTCTTATTAATAATATTAAGTCAAAACGGGTTTCAGACTCGTGGCCTTCCATCGTCGTGGTTTGATCAAATATTATAGTGGTTAATTAACCGGTTATGGATACATAGGGGTTGATTACCATTTATAATATTGGACCACTCCATTATGCATATGATGCTGTGGGGTTGGAGCCAAATGATTTCTAATAATTGTCAGGTGAGGGAATCATTTGTGTTTTCAATACTTGCATGAGACGATGGGCTAGACTTAACTATGATCATGATGCCAATAACTGTTAGGTGAGGCTTTCATGGTCTAGAGGCCGAAGTTATGATTGGGACTCGCATATGATGCGTTGAACAAGCTGGTTCACTCACTAAGTTCATAGGACACCAATAACTGTTAGGTGAGGTGGACTTTGGACTAGTGGGACTCCAATCCCCACTAGTAATCTTTATCCAACAAAGATTACCGCTTCCCATCTTAAGGAGTATGGGATTCGAAGATAAATTTAGTGGGAGGATCTATTTCATTTAAAGACCAAAATGAAATAGTTACTTTGAAAGATACAACGGCTAACAATTTATTTTTTGCAACAGATATATATTATTACTCTGAAAATGGTGACCACAAACCCACTCGCTTCTATACTTGACAAGAATTGTTTGACTGGACCTAATTTCACTGACTGGGTGAGGAATTTGAGAATTGTTCTCAATTCAGAAAAGATTGTGTATGTGCTTGATGAAAAGATGTCAACCTCCTTTCCTGAGGGTGGGACCCAAGAGGAGCGTGTCACTTATAATAAGTGGCGTGACGATGACTTAAAAGTTAGGTCATATATGCATGCTTCTATGAATAATGAATTACAGAAGAAGTATGAATCTATGGAAGATGCTGGGTCGATCATTTTGCACTTAAAGGAATACTTTGATGAGAATGGTCGAACCTCTAGATATGAGATATCTAAGGCATTGTACCGTATGAGGATGGCTGAAGGATCATCTATTAATGATCATGCTTTGAAAATGATCTGGCACATTGAAGAATTGGCTAGGCTGAATCTCGTTATGGATAATGAGTTAGCTGTGGATTTGATCCTCCAATCTTTACCCGATTCCTTCTCTACGGTTTTGTCCAAAACTTCCACATGCATAAGATGGATAAAACTCTTGCGGAGTTACATAGCATGCTGGTAGTTTATGAGAAGGAAATGCATAACACGAGGCCAAATGTAGTGGCTATGGCTAAGGCTTCTTCTTCAAAGGGTAAGACTGTTTTAAAGAAGAATAAATGGAAGAGGCCTGCCAAACCTGTTGTGCAACCAAAGTCCATGATTGATAAAGGGAAATGTCATTACTGTGGTGTCAAAAGGCACTAGAGGAGGAACTGTAAGAGGTACCTCGCGAGCTTGAAGGTCAAGCCTAAGAACCGACCTTATGAAGGTATGGTATCTATGCTTATTGAAACTAATCTTATGGTTAGTGCTGAATCCAGCTCATGGGTTCTAGATTCTGCTGCAACTTCACATATTTGTATGTCTTTGCAGAATCTGGAAATAAGCAGGATGCTAGGGCGAAATGAGATTGTCCTGACGTTTGCCAATGGAGCAAGAGTTGCTGCATTAGCTATAGGGCTTTTCGTTTATGTTTCCCTTCTGGACATGTAATGGTTTTAAAGAACTGTTTGCATTATAAGAATACTGTTAGGAACATCATCTCTGTACCTCATTTGGGTAAAGAGAATTATGAATTTTCTTTTGCTGATGATGTATGTTCTATTTATCATAATAGAATATGTGTTGGTTCTAGCTTATTAACCAACAATCTTTATACCATTACAATGTCCGGTAATGCGATTACTAATGTCAATAAGCAAAATAGAATTGATATAAATGCCATAACTAATAAACGCCCTAGAGACGGTCCAAATAAAAAGTATGTTTGGCATCTCCGATTAGGTCATATTGGAGAAGACATAATTAACAAGTTGAGTAATGATGGATACATTGATCCTTCAAATTTTGAGTCATACTCAACTTGTGAGGCATGTCTTCTAGGAAAAATGACCAAAGCGCCTTTTGTGGGACAAAGAGCGCGAGCTGCCGACATATTAGGATTAATACATACAGATGTATGTGGACCAATTAATGAATCTGCTAGAGGTGGTTATAATTACTTCATTACTTTCACTGATGATTAGTCACAGTATAGTTATTTATACCTCATGAAGTATAAATCTGAATCCTTTGAAAAGTTCAAGGAATTCAAGGCTGAAGTTGAGAAACAAACAGGAAAATGTATTAAGGCTCTTCGATCAGATCGAGGAGGTGAATACCTTAGTACTGAATTCCTGGACTTTCTTAAAGAGAATGATATTTTATCACAATGGACACCTCCCGGAACTCGAACATAATGGTGTATCTGAACGAAGAAATCGTACTTTATTAGATATGGTACGATCTATGATGAGTTACACCGATTTGCCAATATCCCTTTGGGGATATGCCCTTGAGACAGCTGTATATATACTGAATAGAGTGCCGTCCAAATCTGTTCCAACTACGCCCTATGAGATATGGCATAGTAGGAAACCTAGTCTTAATCATATTAAGATTTGGGGTTGTCCAGCTTTTGTGAAAAAGCTGAAAGTGGAAAAATTGGAGGCAAGATCTGAACAAGGTCGCTTCATTGGATATCCAAAGGAAACTCTTGGATATTATTTCTATTTTCATTCAGACCAAAGAATTTTGGTATGCAAGCACGCTTCTTTCTTGGAGAATCAGTTTATCCAAGAAAGTGGTGTTGGGCGGAAAATAGTCTTACAAGAAGAAAATAATGAAGTACCAAATAACCGAGTTTAGATACCAACATCTGATTCAGTGGGAGCTTCTGATACACAACCTTTTAGGAGAAGTGCGAGAACGTCTCGCCCACCTGCTCGTTATAGACACTCGGTTGATCATATTGAACCATTATTCATTGTGAATGATAGTGATCAACCCGGTGATCCTAAAACCTATGAGGAGGCGATGTTGGACATCGATTCTGGTAAATGGCTAGAAGCCATGAAATCCGAAATGGATTCAATGTATTCCAATGAGGTATGGACCTTGATTGACCTGCCTGATGGTATTGTACCAATTGGCTGTAAATGGATCTTCAAGAGGAAGATGAATGCTGAAGGTCAAATTGGAACTTACAAAGCACGGCTGGTGGCGAAAGGATATCGTTAAAAAGAAGGAATTGATTATGACGAAACTTTCTCACCTGTGGCTATGCTAAAATCCATTCGGATTATGTTGGCTATAGCTACATACCTTGATTATGAGATATTCCAAATGGATGTCAAAACGGCTTTTCTAAATGGTTTTCTCGATGAGGACATCTATATGGAACAGCCACAGGGTTTTGAATCCAATAGTGAAAAACGAAAGGTGTGTAAGCTTAAGAGATCCATTTATGGACTCAAACAAGCCTCCAGAAGTTGGAACATTCGTTTTGATGAGGTAGTCAAATCGTTTGGCTTCATAAAAAATCCGGATGAACCTTGTGTATATAAGAAGATCAGTGGGAGTGCAATTGCATTTCTGGTTTTGTATGTCGATGATATACTTTTGATTGGAAATGATGTACCAATGATGTACCAATGATATCATCGATAAAACTATTCTTGTCACAGAAATTCTCCATGAAAGATTTAGGAGAGACAACCTACATTTTAGGTATCAAGATCTATAGAGATAGATCAAGACGATTGATTGGCCTCTCACAATCTACGTACATAGACAAAGTGTTAACACGGTTTAACATGCAACGTTCCAAGAGAGGATTATTGCTTTTTAAGCAAGGGATCCGTCTTTCTAAGGAGATGTGTCCCAACACTCCTGAAGAAAGAGAGCGGATGGCAAAGATACCATATGCATCCGCTATTGGAAGCATAATGTATGCTATGCTATGTACTAGACCTGATATTGCGCATGCTGTAAGTATTACTAGCAGATATCAGTCTGATCCAGGAGAAGAGCCTTTGGATAGCAATCAAGAATATTCTTAAGTACTTGCGAAGGACTAAAGATTTATTCTTGATATATGGAGAAGGAGAATTTAAAGTTGTAGCTTATACCGATTCCGATTTTCAATCGGATCCTAATGATATAAGTCTACGTCTGGGTTTGTCTTCACATTCAATGGTGGTGCAGTTAGTTGGAAAAGTTCCAAACAAAGCATAACTGCCGATTCCACCACTGAGGCAGAGTATGTAGCTGCTTCTAAAGCAGCAAAGGAAGCCACTTGGATGAAGAAGTTCATTTCTGAACTTGGAGTCGTTCCTTCAATTGAGCAACCGATCACATTGTTTTGTGACAACAATGGGGCGATAGCTCAAGCTAAGGAACCAAGGTCTCACCAGAAGTCCAAGCATATTGAGAGACGCTTCCATCTCATCAGAGAAATTGTTGGGAGAGGTGATATCGCCTTGCAGAAAATTGCTTCAGCAGAAAACGTGGCAGATCCCTTCACTAAGGCCTTACCTTAGTCTTTTTTTGAAAGACATATTGACAAAATGGGTTTGAGGTACCAGACAAGTTGGCTTGAGTGCAACTGGGAAATTGTTGGATGTATGCCCTAAAGCTACTATGTAATAGTTACATATTAGGGATTTCAGTTGTACTTTCATTATTATTATTTAATTAATGGCAACGACGTATTCATTCATTTGTCCAATTATTTTATATTGATGAATGATTCCATAAGATCAGTTGCAACTAGACCTATTCTTGAGACGTCAAGAATATATATGATGGGTTCATAGTTAGACTGAATCTTTAAATTGTTCCCGATCGATGGATTATTAAGTGGATATTAATAATCCTGTTGAGACCGGTGTGTTCTTAACTTCGCCATTAAGTATTGGATACTTAAGGGAATGATGAGTCACATGTCATTGGGTATTATGATGCCTGAGTTAGAACACAGGTGTTTGTATCAGACAAATTCATTGAACGTGACGCATATGAAACGATTAGCGACATGGAAGCTTTTAGCGTGGTCAATGTCTAATTGTTCATGTTTTGGTCTTGTGTAAATAATCCTTAGACTTGAGGCACAGTGTTAACTTGTGTATCGAACAACTATGGTTCACGGGTGCACATAATGTCGGGTCGTCGATCCGTCTTTATACTTGATGGTCATAGTTTGTTCATATACGAAGTTACACGTGTGCGCAATATGGAATCTGTCTCCTTGTTATA
This sequence comes from Eucalyptus shirleyi, assembly GCA_017140165.1. Lineage (NCBI taxonomy): Eukaryota > Viridiplantae > Streptophyta > Magnoliopsida > Myrtales > Myrtaceae > Eucalyptus > Eucalyptus shirleyi. The sequence goes on along the minus strand of CM029451.1, from coordinate 44,050,524 downwards.
TGCAAGGTATGATAATGATGTCCTATGCGATCTAATTGTGACACTGCATTGAAATCCTCGGCCGGGGTTGTAACCGAGAATAAATTATTTATGTCTCGAATAAAATGCATGTCAATTAGATTTGTGCATATGATCGAATTAATGACTTGACAAATATTCCATGGTCTTTGTTTGATCGGGACATAGTAAGACAGAGGGATTGAATTGCACTGTAGCCAAAACTGACAGGTTCATTATGTTCTTAAAGCATTCACACTATCTGGGTAGCCATGACATATTGCTAGATGTCAATTGTGGCTTGTAGGACCTAAAAGATTAATTGGGACAATTAATTCTTTTGGAAGTACTAATGTGTTAGTACAAGTCTTACTACCAGCTTAGTGATGAATCTAGGGATGTCACACACCATAAACAACTAGGATGACGTGGAACAAGAGAGAAATATTTTGCAAATGTGTTTGCAATTACTACAATTGAATTGAGTCGATTTGAAATTAAATTAAATGAGATTTAATTTATTTTGTATCATAGTCACGAGCCTACTTGCATATGATGCACACGCATGCCCAAAGTAGATATATGTTAACATACCAAACAAGTTGGCCTTAGTGCAAGTGGGAGATTGTTAGAAAATGCCCTAAAGTTGCTAAGGATTATGTTATTTTAATTAATCCTTTATCCGTTTAATTAATTAATTAACTAATAAAAAAATTAAAGTGTGCATGTGCACGAAATCGTGCACATGCACGATTTGCACAAAATCGTGTGAGATGGTCAGCAGTTGCTGACCATCATGCACGTAGCATGCACGATCAGCAACTGCTGACCATCATGCACGAAATTGTGCACGAACGGTCAGCGGTTGCTGACCGTCTATGCACAATCGTGCATAATCGTGAGGATCGGCAACGGTTGCTCATCCCACGATCAGCAACCGTTGCTGAACCGTGAAGTGCTCGTCCAATAAATGCCTTAAAAGAGTTAAAAATTTGGGTGACGAGAGGTGTGCTCATTTTGTTAAAAAGACAGAGAAAAGGTGGGTGTGCATTTTGTGTTTTTAGAGAGAAGATGCTTTGCTAAAATAGAGAGCAAAGTGTGTGCGTGTTCTTGAGTCTTTGACACGCAAGAAAGAAGAACATTATCTCGTTCGGGCCGTGACTATTATACATCAAGGATACGACGGTTTGTTTCCACGTGATTGCTAGCACGATCGAAGTGGTGAATATCCGAAATTCTCTCTTCCGTTCGACGTTCGTTGTTGGTGTGTCTGAACTAGAGGTCCGACGCTTGTGGGACTCGAACTGTAGAACATCCGAACCGACTTGTTTAAAGCACGCTTCGAGAGGTAATTCGTTTAACTCCATTTTATATTTAGATTTTTGATTAAAACGCACGAACAACGCCTAAGGAGAATCATGTGTAAAATATATCTTTGTTTCCGCTGCGTTTATTTTGTTAATTTTTCTTATACATGATTCATGAAACACCAACACAAGTAAGCGAGAGGACCAAACTATTGTCTACCATCTACAGTGCAGAGGACACCATTGACACCTATCTTCTAAAAAGAGCCCAGCAGAGGCTCAAGGACCTGGTTCGGGTGATCCTAGACTAACGTTTCCCCAATCATCTTGAATGTGAATAAGCATTGGATAAGAATCTTCAATAGAGATTTCTACATACACGGCGATTTCAAGTTTTGCCCAATTTGCAGTGACACCCGTTTCATCTGCCACTTCAACCAAAGCATCTTCTCCTAATTTCAGCAGAATAATACTCCTAGCCTTTTCCGAAACTATCGGCTTTTCTTCCGCTTTCATACCCCATGGAAATTGATCATCACCCTCCAACGAGAAATTCAAATCCAGCGTCTCCAATAATGGGCACATCTTAAAGCGCCGCGGGTTAAAGTTATTCCTCCCGTTAGTAAATTTCTCCAATTTGGATTTCGTAAAAGCCATAACGATAATTGCAAAATGGCCAAATTTCTAGAATAACTAATCAACAGTAACTTATGCTCTGACACCAATTTGTTATGATGAATGTGAAACTTGAACAAATAATAAGATTCGAGCAAGAAATAAACTGCAGAAACTAAAATCCGAACACGATAATTTACATGGTGTGATGAAGACTGAACTTGGATGAAAATTTTCATACAAGGAAACTAAAACTGGTGACTGACTATTAACTCGTTTCACACGAAATTCACTTGCTCAACACTCGCGTGAAACCGTACATGTCCATCAATCACGTGTTTGAACTTTGCATATTACCACATGATCACACAAAAACGACTACGACTGTACTATCGGAGAATCAGCTTAGCTATGGCGTGGCCTTGCGTCATCTGGAAGTGATCGGTTAAGCCAAAGTGAGCCATCATGAGCCAGACATGAGTGATAAGCTCTCCTCCTCGCCTGAGCTGCCGAGCATGACATTCTCCTCGGCACTGACTTGCTGCACAAGCTAACATCTCCACCCAGACCTTGGAAATCATCTCCCACTTTTGAGAAGTATCATACTTCTTGTTCAACCCCAAGGCGAGCCGGCACCCATCGAATAATACAGACTTGCTCCTTCCTCCTTTGACTTTGGCGGGCAGTACTTCGGTGTTCACTTCGAGCAACATCCTGCAGGCTTTTTGGCGAGCTTCATTTTCAACTGATGTTTCTTGGTTTCTCAGGAAAAAGTGCGAAATCCTGTTGCAGGTATCTCCACAGGGGGGGCAATGCCCACGTTTTTTAGGCGACAAGAGTAGCTTTTCTTTGAAAAACTTGTTGGCCTCTGCAAAAGTATCGCGAAGCCGGATCTGGCCTATCCCACTGGGCAACATACAAGGATACATGACGAGGAGATAGACCATGTAACGAGACAGCAGCCTGCTCTCCAAGAAGCCTGAGTAGCTTTCTTTGTCTCGGTCATCCATGTAGGAGCACAGTTCCGTCGCAATGTGCCAAATTAAGACACACTCGTCAAAATCTAACTCTGTACTCCAAGTCAGGGCAGAACTGCCATAATCTGTAAGCACGAGAGTGCAGAAGTGCTTGTGATCGTACTTTAGCTGGTTGTCCTTGTGAAATTTCTCCTGGAGATTTCTGTGAATAAAATCCTTCAAGATATCCGGTAGTTCTTGGTAATCTGTGTAATGGTACTTCTCTAGCTTCTCATGGACATGGATCAGCCTGAGGAATTTGTGGCAGGGTAGGATTTTCTCCTTAAGGCAAAAACTCAGAAGGCTGAATTGTCCCATTGAATTTGACCATCTGGGCTGTTTAAACAATTGGAGAGGCTTGACCACCCGTGAGATCGAACCATCACATTTGCTCAGCCAAACATTGGTCCAATCTGAGGAAAGTAGCAACAATATGGAATACAACTCCAGGAGAATGACAAGAACAAGCAAGATGAAAGTCAGGACGAGGTCAACAATTTGGTATTGAGACTTTTCATCAAAAGAGAAGCATGCCAATACAAAGAATGTTAGCAAAAAAGTGATGAGGCGGCGATATGAGGCCCATCGGGTATATAGCACATTGGCCTTTGTGTGACGCAGATCGTACATGAATCCGAGCTCAATCTCCACTATCTCAAAAGCACTTTTGTATGATCTGTCCTTGAACACCGATAAACTCACGTCTTTATCGTCAAAGCTGAGAATGAGATCCACAAATAGGCGCTTAAATATCTTAAGCAAGCAAAGTGCTTGGACCAACTCTTCATTACCACTGGGTTGGTTTTCGTTGACCGAGAGATCCTCAGGTACCTGAACCTCAACTATTTCATCCGCTGTCGCGTGGAAACCTTCGGCCTGCTTCAGAGTATATTCCTCCATAAAACGTGGATAATTGGGGCTAGGATCAGGGGGATCGAGCATGGATTCTTTGAGTTTACTGCTACTTGCTAGCCAAAGGGCCCATACCCTCTCCCCGAACTTGATCAGCCCGGCCACGATCATCAGGAAGGCTAAACCGGACAGATACGAAAGTGCCCATGCCATGAAGTAGATGTATATTGTCACTGCGGTTTGGACCATTAGTCCCAGCAGGTGCCTCAGCCACAGTTCATTGTCTTCCAAGGAATAAGCCGTGATCGTGTCTGGCCCACCTAGGAGCAAGAGAAGAGCTGGAGCCCAGAAAGCAATGAGCTTGCTGTTCGGATCCAGGGAATGGGATTCTTTATTGGTGTCGACAAGCTTGCTCGAGATTATGCCAAGCGCGATACCCGCGATTGAGTCTGCTGATATATAGGCACACCAGACAGCTATCCTGATGGAGAGTTTACGGGTGAACTTGCGGCGACCTCCTAGGAAGATGAGTAATACTTGCAGGGCAAGGCTCAACAGAACCATCAGCCTAAGGTCCCAGTCATTCCAGGAGTTCCTGAGTTTGGAAACTATATGATCCACCTCCATGAACCTTGTCGGTCTTCGTCTGGAAGTATAGGATCAGCGTAACAGCATGGGCAGTGAGCTTGGTCAAGACGAATCGTGAAGACAAAATGTTCGGCACCTACTTTTCGTGAGGCTTTCAACGTGGTCGATTTGGGTAATGCCGTAGAAGAAGAGTTGTGCGATATCGACTTTAATGGGTCTTCGTCCACACATGCTCCTATATGTAGCCGACGTGATAATCTTAGATCCTTGGTGACGTCTCTCATTCACCTAAGCACATGCCAGACTTCATCTCCGTCAATGAAGATACAATAATAAAATTGATCCGATGGACTTAATTCAATGAGCAAGTAACGTTGATGGATGGAATTGATGCTATGAAACCCTCCTATTCAGTATGGAAGGTGAAGAACAAGAGGTGCATCTAGCTCACCTCAATAACACAAGACAATCAAATTGACAATCACCTACTCACGGACATACTCATGCAAATGCTGTTCCCCACTAGAGCTATCAATCCTTTTATGCCTAAAGAACATCCGTAGTCGTGAGGGAATTCACAACGTACATTCAACTAAATAAACTAAGTTCTCAAAGTCATGGGAATGATCAAAACTAACCCACCACAACACAAGATTCATCGACACAAGTGTTTCCAAGGTTCTATTAATGCATAGAATGCTTCCTCGACACTCTTGATTTGTACATGCCCCAGGCTTGTGCTTTCAGGAAAGGTAGATTTTTCCACTCAAACAACACCGAATAGCACACAAAACATGTACGACGGGACACAGACTTACTTATGGCTAAAAGCTCAAATCTTTAAGCTACACCAACTGAAATTCGAGCGAAATGGAACCCAACGCAACGCCAAACGCATTCAGTTCCATCACACGGCTCATTACATCAGCACAAGCGCAAAATTTTAAGAAATGCTCCGACACAACTCCAAGAATCATAGCTCAAGCCCTAAATTTTCCTCAAGGTCCACCGTTACTCGGCCGATATTCAAGACTACAGATCAGCTCCGAACTCTCATCAGTTACAGCTGAAGAGAGAGAAACTGACCGTAGAGGCGGTTCCTAACGGAGGACTGATCGGAATGCGGAGCCTGCGGCGAGATTGGCCGGGCGAAGACGATCGCCATCTCCTCCTCCTCCTCCTTCGTCTGCTTCGTCTGATTCAAGAGATAAAGCGTTTGATAGTTTCAGACTTTTAGTGGGCTTTTCAGGTGGGGGCCTATAAGCTTTTCGACCTCCGTTGATCAGAAAATTACGAGGATGTGCCACTGGATGACGAGGAGTTGTCTGATCTGATGGACGAGGGTCTACCCCATCCCGAGAAAATATAGAGTGGGTTTTATACTCCATAGGCGGAGAGTAAAATCATTCAGAAAACATGTGGCTCCACGTGTAAATGGGGTTAGAGATTTAAAATTCACTTGGTGCGCTCCTCTGCTCTCTCTCCTGTCGACCTGGCCCACCACTTTGCACGACGCTCTCTCTCCTATGCTCGAAGTGCTCTCCTCTGTAGACGAGGATTTTTGGTCACAGGTTCTTTCTTTGTGCATCTCTCTTTTTACCCTCGCTCTCTCTCCCCGATGTACTCCCTTTCTCTTTGCCCTCACTTTTTCCGACCGGCGAACCACCGCGAGCAACTGACAAACCAGGAGGATACCGGCGAGACGACCATGAGCAACCGACCGACGTGCGACCTCCCTCTCTCTTTCTATCCTCCCTCTTTTCGATCGACCAGCATGTGACCTCCCCTCTCTCTCTCTGTGTCCTCCGGCATGCGACTTCCGTCTTTCCGACCGACCAGCGTGCGACCTCCCTCTCTCTTGCCCTCCCTCTTTCCGACTGGCGAACCACCGCGCCGCCCCTCTGGCTCCGCTTCCGGCCCCGACTTGTCCGGTCCTTACTCTTTCTTTCTCCATGCATCTCTGTCTACCCTCCCTCTCTTCGACAGCAAACCACCACATGACTAGCGAACCACCGCGCCCTCGCCCCCCTCCGGCTCGAGATCTAGCACTAATATCATGATTTAATAAATATGACAATTTATATATCACATTTTCTTTTAATTGGAGAGTAAATCTATATGGTGATGTATGGATATACATCAAATAAAATTTTCCATAAACTCTAGCGGAAATTCTACCGAAATGTGGATGTTTATTTTGTTATAGTTTTTTGCATATTAGTTCTTTCGCGAAAATTTAGGTCAACAACCATATTTGAACTAGTATATTTATGGTGTATTTGTTTAGTGGAAAATAAGTAATTCGGAGAACATTTTTCGAAAAATAATCGTTTGCGTCGCCTGTAGACATAAATGAATAGAAAATTTATCATGGTGCATTAAAATAGTTAGTTATAGATTGTTATCGATAATAAAAAGCGATATAAATGATTATTTTTGGAAAAGTATTTTTAATTAACTCATTTTTCGCGAAATGAATGTATCCTAAATATAATGCCAAATTCGTGCAATGCATGAACATCTTGTTCGTTTGTTATATTTATTGATGAACAAATAAAGGACGACCGATGACGTTTGATTATTGGATATCATAGGCGTTCTTCGTCGAAATGGCCGGGCAAAGCCTTACGATCCACCTTTCTTGTATCCCCGATCGCCGGAGCTCCTCTTCCTGTGCGGAAGAAACAAGAGAGGAAAAAGAGCCCCCTCTCAAAGCTTTGACACCCATTTCCATTTCTTGATTCTGCTTCTCATCTGCTTGTGTGTGTGTGAGAGAGAGAGAGGGAATCTGTCATGGCTTCTGAAGTAGCTGCTTTCTTGCTCAAAGAGAAGCTGCAGGATCTCAGAGCTGACCAAACCATAATCTACCCAAAACTGAAGGGCAGAATCAGCACTGCCATCAACAATCTGCAGCAGCTCTTGACCTCCCTAAAAGACACAGCAGAGGACCAAGTAAGCGAAGAGGACCAAACTATTGTCTACCATCTACAGTGCAGAGGACACCATTGACACCTATCTTCTGAGAAGAGCCCAGCAGAGGCTCAAGGACCTGGTTCCTCTGTGGAGCCAGAAGAAAGTGAGCAAAGGGTTGAAGAAGTTCAATGGCGAGTTCATGGACTTGCCCATTTTCTCTTCGCTCAAGAAAGATCAGCCTCAACCTCAACCACTTCAAAGCAAAGTTATCGGAAATGTTGGCACTGCCACCTCTCGTGAAGGAGGAAGCACCCACCGTTGGGAAAAGATCTCTCATCTTCTTGACTTGGAATCAGAGGCTGTGGTTCAGAAGCAGGACATGGAAGAGCTTGTGAAGGACTTGATTCGGGAAGAACAAGAATTCAGGGTTCATCCTGTGGTTGGCTCGGGAGGCTCAGGAAAGACCACCATGGTGAGATTGGTTTATGACAGGGCCGACATCAAGCGGCACTTCGAGTGCCGTGCCTGGGTCTGCGTGTCCAGGGACTTCAAGTTCAGAGATGTGGTGGTTGACCTGATAGAGCAGGTCTCCATAACCCGGTTGAGTGGGATAGACCACATGGGGGATGACATCTTGGCTGAGATGCTTCTCAAGGCTTTGATGGAGAAGAGGTATTTGATTGTGTTGGATGATGTTTGGAAAGTTAAGGATTGGCACAAACTGACGATCTCCTTACCGGATTCGCAAAACGGAAGCAGAGTGATTGTCACCACTCGTTATGAAGAAGTAGCTGAATTGGCTGATCTGTGGGGCACTCCATTGCGACTGCATCAGATACGCGATGCGGAAAGATGGGAATTGTTAAAGAAGCAAGTCGGTAAATGCGTGGCGGAATTGGGTGAATCCGAGGACAGGATCATGGCAAAGTGCCACTGTTCACCTCTGGACATAGTTTTAATGGGTGGGGTTTTATCAAGCACAGAGTCCAGTGAATGGCCTAAAATAATTGCCAAACTTCCATCTCCCCATGAAGGCCGGTCGACATCGTTGGACATCGTGTCTTTGAGCTTCCACGAGTTGCCTCCACGATTGAAGGTATGCTTTTTGTATCTCGGTCTCTTTCCGAAAGCATTAGAGGTCCCAATTCGGAGATTGTTGTGGCTGTGGCTGTCGGAGGGTTTCTTGAGTCCAACGCCTGCTGAGCGAAAAATGAAGCTTGAACCTGAAGATCTAGCTGACATATGCTTCGAAATCCTAGTCCGGCGGAAGTTGATTGAAGTAACAAAATGGAAGTTAGATGGGACCCCGAAAATGTGTCGCATGTTGGGCGTCATGCACAATTTCTTCTCTCCAAAATCAGTCGGTTGAGGTCTTTTCTACATTCATGATAATGAAACTGAACTTCCTAGAAGTTACAAGATTCGACGTCTTGTGGAGTATTTGAAAAGTGAGAAGATATCGGATGACTCCGTCGATGAAAATCTACGTTCTTTTGCGTCTTTCAACAACAAAGGCGGAGGTAAGGCCAACAGAGACATTGGTACATTTTTCAAATCCTTGGTCGGTAAAAAGGGGTTTGCATTGCTAAAGGTCTTGTTTAGTTGCACTTGAGGAGTTTATTTATTAATATAATGAAGGTGATGTATTCAATAAAGTCTTGTTTAGTTGCACTTCCTTTGTTTTCCTATGTTTGGATTGTGCCTCATTTCACCTCCTTTGATTTGTCTATGCGACTTGTGATATTTTGCCGAACTTGATGAGGGATATGTCCAGTTCATAGCGTTAAGAGATACCTATTTTTCCTGAACACTTACTACTCTCTTCGCCTCTATATCAACTTACGTACATCCATTTCTTCATTAGTTGCATTTATAGTTGCAAACGAATGAATCTTTGTTCCACGTACTTAAATTTGGTTTTTTTTTTTCTTTGGCTTGCTTTGATGTCACGTAGTCATTCTATGTTGAAAACTAAAATTGTTTCGCGTCAAGATCGGTTCCATGGATCCACCTAGGAACCGGACTAGACTGGCGGTCTGGTTCCTGGGTGGATCCATGCAACAAACGGGTGGATCCCAGTTCCAATTTTTCGGAATCGATCCTTAGCGAGCGATTCCCGGTTCTAGGTTGGGAACCGCCCGCTTAGACCATGCATACCCCTAATTGGTGATGTCTCTCATTCACCGAAGCACATGCTAGTCTTCATCTCCGCCAATGAAGATACAATAATAAATTCAAAAAAAAAAAATTATTGTTAAAAATTATCCACATCAGTGCCGATCGCACTGTGTAGGACGGCCGACATCCACGTGAGCAATTTTTGATTAAAATTGGCCGGATGAACTTAATTGACAAATCATGAAAAATCGATTATTTACGAGATAACTAATCTATCAAGTGAAGCTATTAAGGAATCTAAATGTGACAGACTTGAGAATTCGACCAAAAATCGATTACTCAATCATGCTAATCTGCAAGGGTAAATACGGCATCGTTAAAATTAGGGGTGTGCAACCGGACCGGGTAAACCCGGTTCCCGGATCGGCCCACCCGGAAAACAGGGTTGGGAACTGGTTCCCGTTGAAACCGGTCTAAGAACTGGTTCCCAAAAGTCAGAACCAATTTGAATCGGTCTGGGAACCGGTTCCGAGGGATTACTCACCCGGGAACCGGATCGACTAGACCGGTTCGAGAATTGGGTTGTGATATAACTAGTATAAGTACCTAGAGGGGGTGAATAGGTATATAAAAGATTTTTCTCGATAATTGCACAATACTAGACAGTTGATAGATTTGAGACAAATAATAATCAAAGTAAAACTGAGAGAAGGGAAGAGAAAATTGAACACACGGTTTATAGTGGTTCGGCTTATTTCAAGCCTACGCCCACTCTTCTGCACTGACAGCCTATTAGCTGGATTCCACTATGAATAAAGAGATGTTACAGCATTGTTCTCCATTGATTTCTCGATGTAGATGATCTACCACACTAGCTCAAGGTATCACTAAGTATAGACACTCTTTGTGTATACAATTTCGCTCAAAATGTATCGACTAATAATCAAGGTGCTTCAGACTCTGGAATTTCTCTATCGATCATGCACTGAAGCAACTAGAACGAATTCCTTTTATATTCCTTTATGCCATCATACCCGTTGGCACTTACCAAAGGAATTCCTCCAATCTACCTGTTGGATGGAATCAATCAAGAAGATCATTCGAGCTATTAAAGGAATCTGATGATAGCCCATCAATCCTATTCGCCCATACAACCAGGATCTTGGTTTCCAAGAGTAGAACCTTCCAAGAATATTTCGTTGACCATCGGATCTTCAAACGATCTTGATTACGAATAAAAGAATCCGTTATATTTATCCAGCCAAGAGATCTTCTCCAGAGGATAGGACTAAATCATCAACCAAATACTTCGGCTCTGGATTGCCTTCGTCACTGGATTAGAAAAACTGTCAATGAGAATAGTCTTGAATCTTGAGTGCTGAGTCTGGTGATCTGAAAGTCTTCGGACTCTAAACAGAAGGTCTACAATTATCCAGACTAGACTGCTAGAAACGTTTTGTCAGCTTCAAAATATTCTGGAAAGATTTCTCCAACAATCTCCCCCTTTTTGATGGTGACAAAACTTTCCTGTAGATTTGAACAACTTTAACCTACAAAACATTATTCAAGCAATATGGCTATCTCATAAAGATTAATAAATCAACCAGACTCTGCATCCACAGAAAATCGGTTAGTCTTTCATGATTAAGACCATACAACAACACTTGATATAAATGCAAACAGTCAAGCATCAAAATCCACACCCAAGTCAGTCAAATTCAAGTTCACACCCAAGTCATACTAAAAAACAACTCAAAAACAAACATTCAAACACACAAAAGAAATTTAAAGTCAAAGTTTAAAGAGTTCAAATTGCAATTCTCCCCTTTTTTGTCATCATTAAAAAGGTGAGAAAAGAGTCAAGTCTGCTTGGGAATGCGCACAATCTGAAAATCTCCCATCGACTGTTCGATGCCTTTTAGCCTCTTCAAGTCTTCCCGTAGATGAGCCACCTCTTCTCCTTCAGCATTGGCTTGAATTTGAAGAGCGAGGTCTTTCATTTGATCCGCCAGGGTAACAGAAGATGCTTGTCCAACATTCTTCAGGACTTGAAGTTCACAGTCCAGAGCATAGATTTGACCCTGCATTTCTAGAAGAACATCAAGGATACAATGAAAATCCGCTGTATTGTCTGTTTGTGTGCTCACATTTGCTCTCTTGGATGGAGTGAAGGCAGACGATGGAACTTCGGTGTAATCGAGTAGATTTGGTGTTGACATATCATGTCCTTCCTCAGGCATTTGAGAAGCCTGAAAATCTTCTGGATTTGCTGGTGAGCGACTCACACCTTCACTGTTGATAGCATGTGGTGTAGTCCTTCCTTGCTCGCCATCTCCCCCTGTCTCTAGGACCTCAATTGGGGAAAAGTGATGGTCATGCTCTTCAGCGTCTTGATTCCCTTTCTCTCCGGCTTCATCTGCAGACTTTTCTTTCACTGCTTCTCCTTCTTCTTCAGCTTCTTTCTCTTTGTCTTCTTTCTCTTTCTCTTGTTGCTCCTCTGCTTCTCTGTTCTTTGCTTGTCCCTCTTCTTCTCTCTGTTCTTTTTCCTCTGCTTCTTTTCCTTTCTTCTGTCGTTCTGTTGATTCAGGTACAGAATGTTTGGTCATTTTCAATGTAGAGATAGTGAGATCTTCCTCTTCATCTTCATCCTCCAAGATAAGAGTTCTTTTCTTTTTGGATGGAGCACCCATGAGCTCCTTCCCTTTTCTCTTTGATGCAGAAGATGCTGGAGTCTTCACTTTGAACTTCTCCATTGCCTTATTAAGCTCTTTCAGACGCATTTTTGTCAGCATTTTCAAACCCACCACCATTTTGTCGCATGGTCGAACACAAAGAGTATGTGGAGGTTCAATGTTCAAGTGTCTGAAGATCTTGGTCACAAGACCTGGGTAAGGAAATTGGCCCTTGTCCTTCACCATTGCTCTGTACATGTGAAAGAGAATGGTGTGAGGGAGAGAGAACTTCTTCCCTGAATTGATTGCGTACATCAATTTCGCCTCGGAGTTAGACACGTCAGTCTTGGATGTAGACTTTGGCCTGATACAGTTGATCACAATTTTGTGAAGCAAGATGTTGATGGCACACATTCTTGTGTAGGTAATTCTTCCCTCTGTATCACTGTCTTTGACAAGCTCCAGTGTGGCACGAGCAATCGAAACTTTGATCGGTTGATAGCGTCCTCTTTCAACTCCAATTATATCTGCCAACATGTCCACATCTACCACATAGTCTTGGTCTCGAACACTGAAGGATATTCTATTCGCATCTAAAAAGCTAAGATTCAAATATAAGTATGCTGTCAATTGCGCATAACCGTCTGTGGTATCGAAGCAAAATTGCTCAAGTTGAAGCAGATTGAACTTCTCCCTTAAGTTCACATTAATGGCATCCAAGAAATCGAAATCAACACTCCTAGGGTTTATCACCCCTTGTTTCAACAGTCTAAAGAACAGATTCTCCTGTTCCTTCGATTTAAACAAATCCATCCTTTTTCCCTTCACCTTTGCAGTAACACCCATTCTAAATTGAAATTCACTGAACATTTTATCATCATCGTTCCCGTCAGTCGGATTCAGTCTCGATACACGAGGGTCACTTGGAATGTTCGCAAGTGCTTCCTCAGCCTTTCCTTTGGGAGCAATTCCCAAATCCTCCATTTGTCGCAAAAAGATATACTCATTCCCATAATTCTTATCTTTAAGGAAATCATCTACGTAGTTCATCGGAGTCCCAATGCTCTTCAATGCATGATAGAGCTTGTAAATAAAAGAGGGTTTTTGGACTCTTACAGGGTCTGCGTCCTCGATTATTTCTTCCTTCGGTTGTTGACCCGCACCTTGTGGGGTAGATGGTGAAGAGTGACGTGGTGGAGAGTGAATCGGGCTCTGTTGCTGACTCGATAAATCTTCCTCTTCGGTGAAATTGAAATGGGTAAGCCCCTCCCTCATTCTCTGTGGTCCCCTGTTCGCGATTCTTGAAGACTTTCTCGAAGAAGACATCCTTCCTTGTCGTTGAAAGATTCCTTTACTCGCTTTCCCAAGAAAAGATGACAACTTTCTCGAAGATGAAAACAAAGTAGAGATAGGATTGGGAGGAGAATGCCTTTTTAGGGTTTTGAAGTTTAAGCGAGGAAAACTGTATATATATAACTCAGTTTAAAAAGGAAAAACCAATCGGCATAAAGGAAAATGAACAGACGCCTCTTTTAAAATAAATAATTGCCAAATAGAAGTTAATCTTTTTGAAAAGACAAGATTCCGTTTTTCATGGAAATTATAAATTAACTGAACTAATGATCGTACCTTTTCGAGATTGAATATAATAACAACTTACAGTCTATAGCCATGAATGTCTGAGTCTGAGGGTTGGAGAGTCTCTAGACTTTAACTTCCTCAAGTTTCAAAATGTTGAGTATGGAACGGATAAAATCGAATTGGGTTTTCTCCAAAGGCTTTGTGAATATATCCGCTAGTTGATTTTTTGAATCAACAAATTGAATCAAGATTTCTCCATTTTGAACATGATCTCTAATGAAATGATGTCGAATCTCTATATGCTTTGCTCTTGAGTGAATGATTGGATTTTTAGTGAGATTGATTGCGCTGGTGTTGTCACATCTAATCTCTGTGCATGAGTCTTCAATTCCAAAGTCTTGTAGCTGTTGTTTTATACATAGAATTTGCGAATAGCAACTTCCAAGAGCTACATACTCTGCTTCTGTTGTTGAGAGAGCCACAGTGTTTGTTTCCTTGAAAACCAAGACACTGTCCTGCTTCCAAGCAACTGGCAAGTTCCCAAAGTGCTCTTTCTATCAACTCTGCAACCGGCCAGATCTGCGTCTGAATATCCCAGAAGATTAAAGTCTCCCTTCTTAGAATATCAAAGACCGATGCTTGAAGATGAAGGAACCTATTTAATAATACGTTTTGTAGCACTGAGATGGGATTCTCTAGGATCTGATTGAAACCTAGCACATATGCAAACACTCAACAAAATGTCAGGTCTAGAAGCAGTAAGATAAAGAAGTGAACCAATGATGCTCCTGTACAGCTTTTGATCAACTTTCTTCCCTTCTTCATCTTTGTCTATCTTCAAAGAACTTGACATCGGTATGTCGGTTTTTTTGGCACTTTTCCAGTCCAAATCTTTTGACAAGATCATTAGCATATTTTTCTTGATAAATAAAAGTTCATTCCTTCAATTGTTTTACTTGAAGACCAAGAAAAAATGTTAACTCTCACATCATACTCATTTCAAACTAATATTGCATAGACTTAGAAAATTTCTTGCACAGACTTTCATCAGAGGATCCAAAAATAATATCATCCACATATATTTGAACAAGTAAAAAGATTTTGTTTTCCTTTTTGATAAATAAAGTAGTATCTACTTTACCTTTGACAAAACCATTATGTATTAAGAACTTACTTAGTCTGTCGTATCAAGCTCGAGGTGCTTGCTTTAAACCATACAAGGCCTTTTTTAGTCTGAAGACTGAGTCTGGCTTCTTTGGGTCTTCAAACCCTGGTGGTTGTTCCACACAAACTTCCTCATGGATAAATTCATTTAGGAAGGCACTTTTGACGTCCATTTGGAATAACCTAAAATTTTTATAACAAGCAAACGCAAGTAATAGTCGAATAGCTTCTAACTTTGCTACTGGTGCGTAAGTCTCATCATAGTCTATTCCTTCTTCTTGCGTATATCTGTTGGCCACGAGTCTTGCTTTGTTTTGTACGACTTTTCCTTTCTCATTCATCTTATTCCTGAACACCCATTTAGCTCCAATAACAGTTTTACATTTTGGTTTAGATGTCAATTCCCAGACATCATTAATGTTGAACTGTCTGAGCTCTTCTTGCATCACTTCAATCCAGCTTTCATCAGATAAAGCTTCTTCTATGCTCTTTGGTTCAATTTCAGAAATGAGAGCCACAACACTAGACTCTTCACGCCTTTTGGATCTGGTGCGAATTCCTTCATTAATTTCGCCGATAATGAGTTCTTTGGGATGACTGGACTTATGCTTTCAGTTATTGGTTGATTTGTCTGGTTGATGATCTCTTTCTTTATTTGAATCTTCACGAATAGCTTGATGCTGGTCTTCTAGAGTTTGAGATGCTTCTTGAGTTGTAAGCTTTGGAGGGTCTGGAGCAGGTTCAGACTCTTCATGATGAGTCTGACTGGATTCATCTTGCATAGAGTCTTGAAATTTGACATTCATTGACTCCTCCACAGACTGACTCTTCTTGTTATAGACTCTGTAGGCTTTACTTGATGTAGAATATCCAAGGAAGATGCCTTCATTTGATCTTTCTTCAAACTTACCAACTCGATCTTTTGCATTTTTCAATATAAAGCATTTACAACTGAACACATGAAAGTATGAAATAATAGGCTTCTTACCTTTGAATAACTCATAAGGGGTTTTCTCTAGAATAGGTCTTAAGAAGACTCTATTGATGATATAGCACGCCGTTAAAACAGCTTCAGCCCAAAATCGTGAAGAAATCTTACTTTCAATTAAAAGAGTTCTAGCCATTTCTTGAAGAGATCTATTCTTTCTTTCCACAACTCCATTTTGCTGAGGAGTATATGGAGAGGAGAACACATGCTTAAAGCCAGATTCATCACAAAATTTTGTAAAATCTTGATTTTCAATTCACCTCCATGATCTGTTCTTATTCTTGAGATAACACATCCTTTTTCATTTTGAACCTTTTTAGCAAAATTTTCAAAATATGAGAAGGTTTCGGACTTACTTGCAAGGAAATATACCCAAGTAAAGCGAGAGTAATCGTCCACAATTACTAGGTAATATTTCTTACCTCCAATGCTCTGGGTTCTGGTTAGTCCGAAGAGATCCATATGCAACAAATGTAGTACATGATTAGTAGAGACATGATTTATTGGCTTAAATGAATTTCTTACCTGCTTTCCCAGAATACATGGAGTGCATGGATCAGACTTTTGGTATGGTAATTTGGGTAGACCTCGAACAAGCTGCTCTGATGAGATTTTGGCTAATTGCTTCATGTTGACATGACCAAGCTTTCTGTGCCATAAGCTTGCTTCGTCTTGAATTGAGATTAGACATTGCGATTCATTTGGTTTCACATCCAGAAGATAGATATTTCCATGTCCTCGACCTATGAAAGACTGAGTAGAGTCTTTACTGGTTCCAGAACATGTTCCTTCTTGAAAGAAGATCTTAAAACCAGTATCACACAATTGGCTAATGCTGAGAAGATTGTAATTGAGTCATTCCACTAGGAAAACATTACTTATTGTGAGATTTCCAATTTTCATAGTTCCACTCCCACAATACTTCCTTTGTTGTTTCCTCCAAATGAGACTTTTCCACCATTTACTTGAACAAGCTTTATGAAGCAATTTGAGTCTCCTATCATGTGTCTTGAGCATCCACTGTCAAGATACCACTTTACCTTTTTCTTGACGGAGACCTGCATTTAAAAGAGAGTCTCAAGCTTTCTTTGGTACCCAAATTTTCTTGGGTTTTTTGGTGTTAGTAAGATAAACAGTATTAGCCCATACTTTCTTAACAGATTTCCAAACCATATGATACTCTTTTTCAAAGTGAGCCGGACTGTTGCACTTTGAACACCTGAGGGCATTTTGACCTACAGACTTTACAAAAACTTTCTTGAAATGATTTTTGTAAGCCTCTCTCGAGGGTCTTTCCTTAATTCTTTCTTTTACTTTAGGAAAATCAATCAAGGGAATTGTTTTTACCGTCATACCTAGACCGGACTTATTGAAGTAAGGTCTTTGAGCTGAAAGAATTTTTTCAAGTTTTTCGGACCCTATTGAAAATTTCTTTGAAATATTTGATAAGTCAGTTTTTAAAAGGGCATTTTCTTTCAAAAAATTATCTTTTAAGAGTGGAAACATTCAAGTCTAAACTTTTAACTCTTTCTTCTAAAACGTTTTCCTTTTATTTTAGAGCTGAGTTTTCCTTTTTAAGTTCGGAAATTCTTTTGAGAGAAGTTTTAAGACTAAAACACAGTTCATCAATGTATTTAGAAACTTTGACAGGAATTTTAAAATTACTTGCCTCAAATTCACTGTTTGAGTCTGATCCAAAATCTGAGTCTGAGTTTGATTGTGCCATCAGACATAGGTTGGCATATTCATTATCACTTTCTTCACATTCTGTATCACTCCAGGTTTTGGCTTTGAGAGCTTTTCGAAACTTTTCAGCTTTTCCTCTCTTCTTCTTCAGAAGAGGACAGTTGGGTCTGATGTGTCCATTTTTCTTACATTCAAAGCAAACTACATCTTTGTTTGGTTCCTCATCATTAACAGACTTGGTCTGCTGTCTTTGAAAACTTTATTTTTTTGAGTTGAACCTTCTTCCTTTTCTGTTCAGTTTTCTGAATTTTCTTATCATGAGAGCAAGCTCCTCATCGTCCATATCATCTTCAGAATCTGTATCATCAGAATCATCATTTGATTTTAATGCAATGGATTTCTTACCTTTTAGATCTTCGTCTTCATTAATTCGTTCCATTTCATAAGACTGAAGAGTTCCAATCAGCTCATCGACAGATAGTGGCATAATTCTTTGCGTCTCTCTTATTGAAGTCTTTATGTGATTTTAATCCTTGGAGAGTCCACGCAATAGCTTGTTTACCTTCATGGGATCAGAAATTGTTTGTCCTTGATTCTGAAGACCATTGACAATATCTGTAAAACGGCTAAACATGTCAGTTATAGATTCTCCTGGTTTCATTTTGAAGGCTTCATATTGACCGAGGAGAATGTTAATTCTGGTTTCCTTCACTTGATCTGTTCCTTCATAGGTGATATGTAATCTGTCCAAAACTTCTTTTGCTGTAACATAAGAAGATATTCTGTTATATTCAGTTGGTGACAAAGCACAATATAAAGAGTAAATTGATTTTGCATCGAGTGCTTGTCTCTTGATTATCTCTTCCTGAGTCATTCCGCTGGTCTCAACAGTTTCTTTCCCTCTTTCAAAGACTGATGCAACTGTAGGAGTATTTCCTTTTTCTACAACGTCCTATTCCAGAGGATCCTTTGATCGTAGGAAAGCTTTCATTTTGTTCTTCCAGATGTTGTAATCCTTTCCATCAAAGTATGGTGGTCTGGTATTGCTTTGCCCTTCCACTAGCCCTGGTGCTAGCATACTAGCCATGGATCTTTTACTCTGAAGTAAAACACTTCAAATAAAGTGAGTACACGAGCTCTGATACCAATTGATATAGCTAGTATAAGTACCTAGAGGGGGGTGAATAGGTATATAAAAGATTTTTCTCGATAATTGCACAATACTAGACAGTTGATAGATTTGAGACAAACAATAATCAAAGTAAAACTGAGAGAAGGGAAGAGCACATTGAACACGCGGTTTATAGTGGTTCAGCTTATTTCAAGCCTACGTCCACTCTTATGCACTGACAGCCTATTGGCTGGATTCCACTATGAACAAAGAGATGTTATAGCGTTGTTCTCCCTTGATTTCTCGGTGTAGATGATCTACCACACTAGCTCAAGGTATCACTAAGTATAAACACTCTTTGTGTATACAATTTCGCTCAAAATGTATCGACTAATAATCAAGGTGCTTCAGACTCTGGAATTTCTCTATCGATCATGCACTAAAGCAACTAGAACGACTTCCTTTTATACTCCTTTATGCCATCATACCCGTTGGAACTTACCAAAGGAATTTCTCCAATCTACCCGTTGGACGGAATCAATCAAGAAGGTCATTCGAGCTATTAAAGGAACCTGACGATAGCCCATCAATCATGTTCGCCCATACAATCAGGATCTTGGTTTCCAAGAATAGAACCTTCCAAGAATATTTCGTCGACCATCAGATCTTCAAACGATCTTGATTACGAGTAAAAGAATCCGTTATATTTATCCAGCCAAGAGATCTTCTCCAGAGGATAGGACTAAATCCTTAACCAAATACTTCGGCTCTGGATTGCCTTCGTCACTAGATTAGAAAAACTGTCAATAAGAATAGTCTTGAGTCTTGAGTCTTGAGTGCTGAGTCTGGTGATCTGAAAGTCTTCAGACTCTAAACAAAAGGCCTG
Source organism: Eucalyptus shirleyi (assembly GCA_017140165.1). NCBI lineage: Eukaryota > Viridiplantae > Streptophyta > Magnoliopsida > Myrtales > Myrtaceae > Eucalyptus > Eucalyptus shirleyi. Next base: position 44,031,030 of record CM029451.1, on the reverse strand, counting down.
CAATTATCCAGACTAGATTGATAGAAACGTTTTGTTAGCTTCAAAATATTATGGAAAGATTTCTCCAACAGGTTGTACGCCTTCTTGTCGACCTTGCGGCTTCATTGGTTGCTGGTGTTGCGAGGAGCCAAGCGGTGGTGTTGGTGTAGTGGTGGCTTCACAGGGGCAAGGGTGACGGCAACGGAGCTTCGGGCGATCAGAGGTGTTGGGTCGTCACGGCCATAGCAGGGGCGACGAGTGGCGGTGCGAGATCGTGGGTGAGGGGGCTTCGGCGGTGGCACGGTGGTGCGTCTGCGACGACGTAGGTGCAGTGGTCGGCGGCTATGGCATGCGGAGGGAGCCCGTGAAGAAGATGAATAGTGCACTGTTCTGTTTCTCTTTTTGTTTTTCTTTTCTCCTTGCTGGCTTGTTATGTCTCTCTCACGTCCCTCTCTACGCTGCCCACATCTCCTTTGCCTCCTGACATTGACCTTGACTCTCAAGCTTTCCCTCCCCTTTTTTTTTTTTTTTCGTGTTTCCTTTTTCCAAGGAACAAAGAAGGCCCCTTGCCGAGTGATCCCAAAAAAATACTCCAGTGGAGTCACCAAACTATCGCGACCTAATCTCAAATGAACAACCTAAAGTTTGGTTAATACATACGAAATGAGGTAAAAATTTACTTATTAATTACGCTTAATATTTCAATATAAATTAGAAGAATTATGTTGTTTTCTCATGTATTAAAATAAAATTCGAAGTCGTATAGATGGGCGGTTGCAAAATAGGTTTCAATATAAACATGGTTAATCTTGAAACTGGACCGGAAAAACAGGGCAAGTCGGGTACAAGGTCCAATACAAATAGGGTCGGGTACATGGTCCAAAAAGAGGAATCGGTTATAACAGGGTCGGGTACAGGGTCCAGGTTTGGAACCTACCCACCTTGAACCCGACCACCCTTAGTTAAAATCGATTAGAGACCGGAGATAGGTCGGTTCGACAGAGGCGTGTAATTAAAGTGTGGGTGATTCCACCTGATTGCGAAAATGATGTCGAATGGCACTAAACCGATTTTTCTGTCGTTTTTATACCCTGTGTTCGTATTTGAAATCTCGAGATTTTTACAATAATCAAGAGTTGCCTATGAGTCAAAGATGCACAATGTGGATCGAAAATAATCGACCACGAGTCAAATGCGCTAAAAATTCCTAAAAACTACTCGGTAGGTTAGGTCACGCTAAAATCATATATATTCGAAATTAACCACGAAATTGAACCTGATTTCAGAAATTGAAAGTTCTGTCGTGTCACAATTTATTTTAGAAATTGAGTGTAGACTTCCTCCTTGGCATTTTGGCCATTGAATTGTATTGAATTGGAGTGAAGTAGAAGTGAAATTGAAGAGGAGCACACAAAATTCGTAGGCCATGAGGGGCTGCAACATTTCAGCATCATCCTTTGCTTCTTGGAGAAGATTAATGAGGGAAAATGGGGTGTAGATGAGGCTGAAGTTGGTGGGGGCAGCCACTTGAGTGTTAGAGATATTTGTGTTGACTTAGGAGGCCTTTGTTCCCCTTCAACCAATAGAACTTCTTCTTCTTCTTTCTCGCTTCCTTAGCTTCGATTGTTGCTATCTTAGAGCTGAAGAACTAGAGAAACCAGCTAGCACTCCCCTTGCAAATCGAAGCCCCTCACCGCCGTTTGCACTGCTCACCGAAGCCACTTCTGTTGCCAATCCGCATGCCCACGAGCGCCCGAGCCCGCGTGTCCAGGCCACCGGTTCCATGCCTGCTCATCGTCCACCAAGCCCTCTGTCTCGAGCCCTCATCCGTCAAAGCCAAGCTGTCATCCGCTGTCGCCAACTCACCTCCGCTGCCCCTACTTGCTCGTAGCCATCCCCGTTGTTGTCCGCCACTCGCCAGCCATCCTAGCTCCTCTTGAGCTGGTCTTCCAACAGCTCGAGCAGAGAGCTGCAAGGGCTATTTTCGGACCCTTCCGAGCCTCGTTGGGTGTTGCTGTAGGTTCGAGTCTCACGTGCCTCCGTGTCACTATCGCCGTGAACTCATGAGCGCGCAAATTCGGTGATTTTACTTGCTAAATCTTGCTTAGGGGGTTAATTATGCTTAGAGTAGGTTTAGCTTAGCCTAAGATTGAATTAGGTGATTAGATTAGTGTAATTAGTGGTTTTGTTAATTAATTATGCTAATTATGTGGTTAGATTAGTTTAGTTAGGGGTTAATTAGATTGTGTGATTTATTTAGCTTAGTGCATTATTTATTTAAGTCAAATTAGGAGGTTAGATTAATGTATTTAACTTAATTAGTCATTTATTTAATTACTTTTCATTTATTTAAATAATTTTGTAATTTATATAATTATTTATTATTTTCCGAAAATTATACCGGGATAGCCAATAATTAGAATTTCCTGCTAATTGTCGTGGTGCATTTAATTTATGCAATTGAGTGCTAATTTGTGTAATTGAGTGATGATTGTTGATTTCCATGAATGGATCTAGAGTTAGAACCAGGGAATGAGAGTAAATTTCCTGCAAGTATGCATCCCATAGTGGGCGAACAACTCCCGTTCAACCCCTTCAGGGACAACCTTTTGGTAGGAAACCACTCAACCCTTTAGTTCATAGCCTAGAGACACTCAGAGATGCTAGAATGGAAGCGTTTCTAATCTACCCAAGCTGCATTTCTCGGAGGATCCTACCAGGCTGAAGAAGAAGGGGAATTTAGAAAGCCATGGAGAGGTTTTTCACAAAGCACACTCTTTACTTCAGGGGACTCTACCCAAAACGATACACCCTCCTTGCCTTATATAGGTAATAAGAGGTCATAAGGACACACATAGGGACCTAGCTCACGGGTTTAGATACAAACAGAGGCACCGGAAACTTTCGGGAGGGAATTATTCGCACACTATGAACAGTAACTGTACTGTGAACAGTACTTTCCCTAACCTAGTGCTACAGTAAAAGTGAACAGTGATTTGTTAAAGTGAAATTGTACGGACTCAACGGTCTCGTTCGTCACGAGTATTGTAGCTACAGACTGAATCATCGGAGCTGTCTTTAAAGAGATATGCCTCGTATTTCTGTTCAAGGGCTTTAAGATCTTCAGGTGAGAGGATTTGATTCAGCCTTCTTGATGAGGATGCTTGTTCACGAGCCCAATGGGATGCTTCTTCTTCTGCCCAGTTTGTATTTTCGCTAGTAGTGTTGACAGGAAAGCTCGGCTGAGGCCAGTTGGATGGCTGTGCATAATAAGATGTGTCCATGTTTTGAAATGAGGATGGAGGTCCCTGTTCATAGGGATTCTGGGATAGAGGTCCTCCAAAGCGTGCATAGGGGTCTTGAGTAGACTAGACAATGTCTTCTTCACTTGTCATTTCATGCTCTTGGGACGATGCAGCTTGTCTGTATTGCCTGAGTGCTTCCTTAGCATCTGGTGTTAGGTCATAATGATCCCACATAGTAGGTACATTATTCCAGACATTTTCAGGAATGGTTTTGTTTTCTTGGCATAAAATTCTTTGGAGTTCTTGGTACTCATTTTCACAAAATCTAACAGATCTTGGATAAGATTTATGAATCCGGGCTTCTCAGTTGTTCAAGTGAAGTTTATAGGATATGGTTCCTATTTCTAGTGGTGCATCAAGAATACTACCATTATTTCTGCAAAAATTTCATGGACGTTGGAAAAACATGATGGTGTGGACCTCAGGATTTAGTGTCATGGTTCTCAGTTCTTTTTCCAAGTCTTGTTTCCAACATGTAGGATGATAGAACAAATTAAGAAAATCTAAGAGATTCTTATCATTTTCTTTTTCCACATTTCTTCCGAGTAAGAATATCCTGGTGAGATTGGCAATGAATCTTCTGGTGGATATTTCAATAGCTATTAAGTATTTGTTGGTTAAGTACCATAATGGCGTTTGAGCTGGTCAGGGAAATCATCTTCCTTCCAGATAAGAGGATGAATGAAATGATAATTCAAATTTAATCCGAAAGGATAAAGAATCGAACCTCCATTGAATCTGAATAGGTCTGTGTGGCATTGCCACATGAGGTTCTCCAGGTTCTCAGTAAGACTGTCGTTCTGGATTTGCTAAATAATCTCCTGGGGATATTTCCAGCTTGGCAAATCTTTGATCTTCTCAATCTTGTATTTCATGCCATGATTGAGCATATGGAAAGCAGGTCTCTTGATATACATGTTGATTTCGGCTGGTGCTTTGGATCTTGACAAAAAGTCAGCAAGCACTTTCTTTTTTCCAGGAATATGTTTGATTTCAAAAGAGTATTTTGAAAACCATTCAGCCCATCGAAGTAGTTGTGAGTTTGGAATTTGTTTCTATTTAAACTTGGTCATCTAGGGGAAAGATGCCATGTCCAATTCTACCAGGAAGTGATGGCTGATGAGATGAAATTCAAATTTTTTGATTCCATTTTTTACTGCTAGAATTTCTTTGAAAGTGGAATGGTAATACATTTCAGCTTGAGAAAACTTTCCACTTTTGTGAGCACAAAGGTGTTTCTTACTATCAATTTCTTTGAACAGGATGGCTGCCCAGTATTTATCACTGGCGTCAGTTTGAAGAATTCTTTTTCCTATTGATGGTATCTGTAATGGTGGGAGATTCTGCATAATCTCTTTACGCTTAGCGACAGCTTTGATCTGAGTTTTTGCCCAAGGTGGGGAATTATTTTTTAGCATGGATTGCAAAGGAATCAGAAGCTTTGCAATGTTTGGGACAAAAACCCTAAGATAATTGATTATCCCAAGAAATTGCTGAACTTGTTTTGTTGTGAAGTTATTTTCAAGAAACTTCAATAATTCTTGAGCAATATGTGGCCCTGGATAATATGTACCTTTGTTGAGGTGCATACCAAGAAATTCGATTTCTGTTTGGGCAATATTCATTTTCCTTTGAGAAAGCATAATACCATGCTTTTTCATGATTTCTGCAAACTGCTCAAGGAGTTGACAATGTGACTACTCATCAGGACTGTAGAGCAGAATAACGTCGATGTACACAGCTGCACTTGCCAAGATTGGTTAGAAAATACGACACATGGCCTTTTGGAAAAGGGATGATGCTACCTTTAGGCCGAAAGGAAGAACTTTCCACTGGAAGTGCTGGTTCGGGATACAAAATCCTGTTTTGGATATGTCTTCAGGATGAATGCCCAATTGCCAAAATCCGGCTTTGAGGTCAAATTTGGAATAGATATGGGCCTTGGTTAGACCACTAAAGAGAGAATCTCTGGATGGTAAAGGGAACTTATCATCTTGGAGAAAAAGATTGAGAGGTTGATAGTTGATCACTAATCTCATTTTTCCTCTGCTTTGCACGGCGCGCTTATTGACATAAAAGGCTTCACAAGCCCATTGAGAATCGGAGATTTCAATAAGGTCTTGTTGCAGTAATTCTGAGCATTCTCTTTGAGCTAAAGCCAAATGTTCTGGCTTCATTCCGATGTGACTCACCTTGGTTGGATTTATATCTTCATTTTTCTTGAAAGGAAGGCGAACATAGAATTCTGGATTTTCCCACAAAGGATGAGAACATTTTTGAGCGAATTCTGAATGGGACTCCGAACAAGATTCTAACAACTTTTGCATGATTGGATCTAATAAACTCATATGAATGGAAAAGAGTCTCTGAATATTGACGAACTCAAAAAATTGATCTTTATATCTAAGACCTTTTCCAGGAATGATTCGAAGCTGAGAGATTTGAGTCATTATATCCCACCCAATTATCAGGTCTTTATTGGGGAGGTTTGATCAAAAGATTTTTGCATTTATGGAACACTGAGAAAAGAACTTGACAATAACGGGAGTGGTTCTAACATTTGTGGAGAAAGTATCTCTAGAGGCGGAGTTGAAATATAGGACATGGGGAGTCCAATATTCTTCAGGCAGAACTTTAGTATATAGAATGGAACAGCTTGCTCCGGTATCAATGAGAGCGATATGAAATTTTGGTATTTAATTAGAAAATACCGAGTATCAGGTTTTGACATATATATATATTTTTTAAGTACTATATCAAATAGTGAGATTTTTAAAAGGAAGAATATCACTTTTTATGATTCGATCTGACCGTGTACCCACATACGATTATTTTACCGGGTGTTTTTAATACGAAGAAAATAGGCCAAGCACATTATTTTAATTGAAGCATTTGAGTGCAAAGTACAATGTCCTTGACTGGAATTGGATGGTCGTGTGCCTGTTATGTGAACCCAATGCAAGCATTTACGTCGGACGATGCTCTTATATGGAATGTCCTTGTCAACGGATGCCGGCTATAGTAAAGGCTGAACCGATGCTCCTTCGGGAATGTCGTCTCGAGGTGGATGTTGCCGTGCTCGATGGAGCGAGACGACGCTCGACAATGCCAGAAGACTGCTGAACATCGAGTAGGCCATGCCCGTGGGGCCATAACTAAATTGGAACACGCGTCTGAGTGAGATAAACATGCCTGATTATGGGACAAAATTATATGGCATAGAATTGGACATGTCATAATGATTTGGCCTTATAATTTGGATCTCTGTGATTGTTTGAGATATAAGTTGAGGCGTTCCAATTGTTAAGTGATATTACTGCATATATATGTTATATGAGCTGTACTGACGCGCAAGAAGGTGCTGAGGCGAGGTAAGTCTTCTATGATGTGTGATTGGACTGCCTCTATGCGTATTTCCTTCCTAATCGGGGTTTAGGGTATGAACTTGCTAAGACATTATCTCATCTTGTTGTGGTTTAACTTTTTATAGATCCTTAGATGTAGGTTCGACCAATTCGTTTTGGGCAACCGCGAGGGTATAGCGAGCAGAGTACCCTCTTTCCTATCCCCAGGAATCCCTGGACCCGTGAGCTCGTTGTGACCACGATCTTGGTCGATGAGGGCCTATCACAGTGGGTGTCTCATCGATTCAAGGTGTGGTTTCGTCACGGGTTTAACGGGGAATGGGAAGGTCTCGTGGATGGTTTCGACGGACTCACCGTTGGGGTGAGGGTGAGATGGTACTCGACCCTGTCATGGACGCTAATGTCATAGTCGAAATCGCGGCGAACCAGTTGCCAGAGAGTAGGAGCCTACAGTAAAGGAGGTAGTTGACCCACTTGATATCGACGTCCCTGATGATGTCGTGATAAATCTAGATCCCAAGTAAATAGGGTCCGGGTAGGGTTAGCTAGGTAGTCCTTTTTGGGGTATCATCTTTTGTATATAACTGGCAGGCTAACCAGGTTGGTTTATAAAAGTGTGTTTGGTGTTATCTGATTGTCATACTTTTTTTATCCCATGTTGATTGTTGTTTGGGGATTGTTTTATTTCACTTCTGCATGTGCATAATCGATTGGGTCGATGACATGTCCTGAGAACGTCACAATTTTATCGACCATCGAGGGATGTGCCTGCATTCGAGGTTTGGGGCGTGACAATTAAAAATAATCCGCGTTAGTGCCGGTCGCATTGTGACATCCTGAAATTCGACCCTATTTCGATAAAGTGAAATGGACATTTCGTCGACGTGTTTATGGTCCTTTTTCTCTGAGCTGATCACTCACGAGTTAACTAACCTATTAAGTGAAGCCGTTAAGGGAAGTATCTGCAGTAAAATCCATAAAAGCTACTCAATTTGTTGGATTGGACTAAAATCACGTCTGATCGATTTTTAACCACGAAATTGAACTCGATTTCGGGAATTGAATTTTAAGCGTGTCATAATTCTTATTTTTAGGATCCTGTCTCATCGTCCATCAAATTGTTGATGAGTCTGAAATTTCAATAAAGAAATTATCAGAGGAAAATTGAAGACCAAAAGAAAATAGAAAAGGGAAAGGGAAATAGAAAAGGAAAATGTGAATAATGACCAAAACCAAGAAAGAAGAACAGCAGCTCGCCGAGGACCACCGTCACCCTTCCCGCCGCCGCGCTTCGTTGCCCACGCACGCCGCCCACGCATCTCGCCGCTCGTCCCTCACGTCCCCGCCGCCTAGCAGCTCCGTCCAGCAGCTGTTTGCTCTCTGTCCAGCTTCGGGAGTCGCTGAAGAAGCCGTCGAACTGCCGAACAGCTCCATCTCCGGCCACCGTTCGGACCGCCGGAGCTCCCCTTGCCCTTCGCCAGCCTCCCCTCGCTGCCCTAGCTGCCGGATTAGCTCCAGCCAGCCCAAATCCGCAACCCACGAAATGGGTTTCCAGCGGCTTTAGGCCCGTTTTGGGCCGTTTCTGGGCCCCGAACTCGAGCCGTGCTTTGGGAAGAATCGTTGCTCGCGTCGCCCCCGTCGGATTGATCCGATTTGCACGCGATTTGGTGAGTAATCTAACTAATCCAAGATTAGTTGACTAATTATGCTTTAAGGTTGGTTTAGTTTTAATTAATTATGTTTAGGTTGTTAGATTAGAATAAATTAGCAATTATTAGTCAATTGTGATGCGATTTAGATAAATTGATTACGCAATTAGCAAGTAGACGTGGTCTACTATTTATTGGAAGTATCTCGGGAATTTTCCGACCCCTAATCGGGCTTCAATTTGGCGATTCGGGCCTAAGTGGGATTTTTGGCATTTAAATATTAATTTTCGGAATTAAATTAAATAATTATTTATTTTCCGAAAATTCAATTGGGATGGTCCGGAACCAGAAAATTATGCTGATGACCGTGGTGGAATCTATTTGTTTAATCGGGCTTTATTTTGAGCTAAATTGAATTTTAATATTAATTATTTAATTTTCGAAATTAATTAATTATTTATTTATTTTTCGAAAATTCAATTGAGATGGCTAGTGACTGGAAAATTATGCTAATGACCGTGGTGTAGTCCGTTTATTTAATTGGGCCTTATTTTGAGCTAAACGGAATTTTTAATATTTAATAATTAATTTCCGAAATTAATTAATTAATTAATTATTTTTTCGGAAATTAAGTTTGAGATGGCCGACGACCGAAATTTCGTGCTGATCGTCGTGGCGTAGTCCATTTATTTAATTAAGCTTTAATTTGTGCTGAATTGATTTAATTGTGGATATTTAGGATATGTCCCTAAATTGATTATTTGAGTAAATTGAGTACGAATTAAGGTTGTTGATAATTACTTTAGAAATGGGATAAATCATCATGAAAGGCACGGGCCTTGATGATTAGATATATCACCTTGGAGAATGCACATGGCTCGGTGACGAAGTATGTCGCCTTGGAGAATGCATGTGGCTCGGTGAGTAAGTTTGGCATCTAAAAGGACACGAGGGCTCGGTAATTTGATGCATTACCTCGAAGAATGCACATGGTCCCAATGAGTAAGTTTGGCATCTAAAAGGACACGTGGGCTCGGTAATTTGATGCATTACCTCGGAGAATGCATGTGGTCCCAATGAGTAAGTTTGGCATCTAAAAGGACACGTGGGCTCGGTAATTTGATGCATTACCTCGGAGAATGCACGTGGTCCCAATGAGTACATTTGGCATCTTGAAGAGACACGTGGGCTCGGTGACTTGATGCATCGCCTTGGAGAATGCACGTGGGCTCGTTGATTCAAAATGGCATTTTAAAGGGCACGTGGGCTCGGTAAATTACTGCATTACCTCGGAGAATGCATGTGGCTCGGTAATTGGTTTTATCAATTGAGACTGTATAGCAATAGCTTGAATGACCGGGAAATGGTCAGGCTGATATGTAATCGACTAGGTCGATTGATCATTGATTTGATTTGACGTCGTGAATTGATTTACTGATTGGGAATGACCGTGAGTGGTCTTGTTGGCATATAATCGACTAGGTCGATTTGATCGATGCTTCGATCTGTGATATGATTACTTGGGTGCCTATTGTGAATTGTACTGATATGCAGGTGGAATCTGATGCTAAGGTACGTTTTCTGACCTATGTGTGTTTAGGCAGCCTTTAGTATAATGGTTTACTAATCGGGCTTAGTGGGGTAGAACTCGCTGAGACATAGTCTCATCCCAGTTTGGGGAAAAACATTTCAGGACCTCGTTGAGGAGCTGAGGAGGAGTCTGGGAAGGAGAACTCGGAGGTGAAACTTAAAGAGAAGGATTTTTGGAATAAGAAGATAATCCCGAGAGGGGCCTTGAGTATGGCCCAGATGGACTGAGAGTTTATCTTCTTTTGAGATCTCCTTTTTGATATGAATAGTTATGAAGTGGTTTGTGTTTTGTATAAAAGTTTGGTTATAAGTTTCAATATGAAAAATATGGCCCTGCTTTTCTATCCCATTGTTTTATTGTCTGGGGATTTATAACTGCTTTCGCATGTTCATAATAATTGAAAGGGTCGGCGATACATTGTCTTGGGATATCGCATTTTAAAATCGACCAAGTAGAAGGATGTGTACGTGCCCAAGGATCGGGGCGTGACATCCAGTTTAAGTGGTATCAGAGCGAAGTTGAAGATTGGAATGATAAGGAGCGTTGACCATGGGATAGTTAGTAAGAAAGGTCTTTAAATTCATGCTGGTGCATGTCTATGTTAGCTGGATGCTAGAATTGATTGTCGTGTGAGGATCGCTCATCTTCTAATCTAGTGTGGAGGTGGAAGACGGGTTTCAGTGTAAAGACTGAACCATGAGCGAGCAGGAGCTGAGAACTCCGAGTAAGAGGACAATGTCTTCTGTGACTCGGGATAATGCACTGACAAAGGTCGGTACCCGAGGTGGTTGTGGCAGAGTGTCGGCTCCGGCCAGCTCGAGTGTAAGAGTACCACTGTAGGTTGGTACTAGTGTAGCAGCGTCGAATGATCCTAAGTTCGATAGGATCGTTCTGATGCAAGTATTTCTTGGGAACTGGATGAGCCAGTAAGCTAAATATCAAGCCGCTGTCGTTGTCGTTATCACTACCGCCGTTAGTGTTGCAACCGCCTTTGTTGCTACACCTATTGAGATCCAGAGTGGGGATATGATCTGGGATCAAGCCATCGCTTCCAAGTCAAGGTACAGATCCAGTTCAGGCAGAAATGGAAGTCGGTCAGAGGAAAGACCGAGGTCGAGAGAAAAGTATACTATTCCACCCAATAGGAAGGGCGGCATAGTCAAGTCAGTATTCAGACAAATGGAACATGTTGTTCCGTGGAAGATATGTTACATGGAAGATGGTATGGATCAGTCTCATGTATTTTGAGGACAGGAGGTAGAAGACTCACTAGGTGAGTGCCGAAAGTATGGAAGGAATGCATGGATTAATCCCGTGTTTGAGAATGACTAGAACATGCTTTGATGGTAGTGAGCACAGCCATCAAGTGAGGGACTATCGGTTGGGGTTTAAGAAGAACACCAACACTGTTACTACCGTTGGAATGCCAGCAAGATGGCAAAAGGAACAGGAACGGAACTGACTATGCCTTATTCAATGAAAGAATATTTTGAGGTGATTTTATCAGAATAGTGCCAGAGAATGTTGGGATTGCAAGTGTGGAATTTCAGTTGTTTGTTAAGGCTGTAGGAAAAGAACCATTGACTAGAGTTATACTTGATTGGCTGTTGGTGTATGACTTATTCGTCAAGTGTAGAAAGAATTGGTTCTTGAGCATTTTATGGTGATGAATTGTTATGGTAGAGTAACCTAGCTTATTCCAGGAGCATGTAGAAGTACCGAGTTTTACTGAGAGTTGAGAAGGGTCCTTGACTTCTTTGATCTCGTCACTTGAGGTAACCTGGTTGTCAGATAGAAGTTATCAAGATTAGTGGGCAATGATCTTAGATAAGACAGATTGAAGAATTAAAAATTGAGAACTCTTCAGTAGTCTAAGAATTCTTGGAAGTGTTGCCAGAAAAGTGGTCAGACCGTTGCTAGAGAAAGAGATAGAATTACGATCGAGTTAACATCTAGAACAGAACCATTCTCTAAAAGTTCTTACCTGTTGTTGTTTGAATTGATAGGACCAATGGTACAGATGTGAGGATTGATGAATGAGGAATTCATGCATATCAGTGCATCACTTTAGGGATCATCAGTTTTGTGAAAAGAGAAAGAAAGATGGTTTGTTACAATTATGCATCAACTATAGTCGACCCAATCAAGTGACAATCAAGGATAAGTGTTCATTGTCAAAGATCAACGAATTGGACGACTTGTTATAAAGAGTGTGGATGTCTTCAAGGATCGACTTGAGGACAGGTTATTGTCAGTTGAGAACCAGGAAGGAGGTTATACTGAAGACGGCATTTCACACTTGATTTTGTCCTTGTGAGAATAATGTAAAGCCATTTGATTTGACGAACGCTTAAGCCGCTGTCATAGATTTGACAAATCGAGTGTTCAAAGAATATCTAGATCAATGGTGATCGTGTGGTGTAGCAACATTATAGGGTGTTCATTAAGTGTTGAGAATCACGAGATGCCCCTAAGAATGGTCGTGTGGTTACAGGTAAAGGAATCTTCATGGACCCAGCCAAGATCGAATCAGTTGTTAATGGACCGAGACCGACATCAATGTCAGAGATTAGAAGTTGTGGGGATTGGACAGATTACTACGGAAGGTTTGTGAAAGAATTTTCAGCATCAGTATCATCATGGGCTTGACCTCTTGAGAAAGAAGAGAAATTCATTGGCATAGACAAGTACGAGGATAGTTTCCAGAGCTTCAGTAAGATCAGGCTACTGCACTTGTGCTAAACTTTTCATTTGGCTATGGAAAGCATGAAATCTTTAGTGATGTGTCTTGCCAACGACTGGGTATGTATTGATACAACATGAGAAGATTGTTGTATAACCGTCCCGCCAGTTGAGACCCAACAAGTTGAACATGAAACAATGTCATGAATCAGAATTTTGGCAGAACTATAATGATATTATCTGGTATTATCTTAGGAGAATGAAAGAAGTAATTTATGTGTTGAGCCGAGAGTCTTTGATTATACATAGGCTGGCTAAAGTATAAACTTTACTTAAAAAGGATTTGAAATTTGGTTTTCAAATTTGAGGTAGGCTACCTTTTAAATTTTATAGCCGCCCTCAAAATTGAACCAAATGTTCAAGTTAGAATCGACGCCTAGTTGACAAGCAGAGATGTGCAGAAAATCTTATAAGAAAATACTAGTAAGAAAGATATTGACTTTAAGATTTCTGAGGATGGAAAGTTCGGGTTCCATGAGTGATTGAGTGCACTTGACAGTGTAACACTTAGGGAAAAGATCTTGTCAAAAGTTCACTATAGTATCACAGTTTTGACCAGATGGGGCAAGTAATCAGAATCAACGTCAGCTAAATTGGTAGATCGATATGAAGATAGATATCTCCAAGCAGGTTGCAAGTGTCAAAGGTGTCAGTAAGTGGAAGTTCAGTAATGCAAATCCGAAAGATTTTAGCATCACTCGAGAGTCCTAAGTGGAAATGGAAATATATGGCTTACTAAGGATTCAGGGGATTACTAATACCATTTGAGAATAGTGGTTGATCGATAGATGGAGTTGGTCCACTTTGGTACAGTATGAATATATCTTGTTTTGAGTGTGTGATCCAGATTTCGGCTCTGATTTCGATTAGATAAATTGGGCATTTCATCGATGCGATTACAGTGTTTTTCTCTGAGTTGGCCACTCATGAGATAACTAGACTAGCTGGGTGAGTTATTAAGGACCTTAAGGCAAATAGACTTGAGAATTCGACCAGGGATTGACTTCTCGACCGTGCTTATCTTTAGAGATCATTGCGGCACAGTATAAAATTGATTTGAAATCAAAGATAGATCAATTCGACTGAGATGAATGACCGATCGTGGGTGACTCCACTAAATTGGAAAAAATTCTCATCAACCGGTACTAATTTGATGTTTCTATCGTTTTGGTACCCTGTGTCCGTATTTGAACCTTTGAGATTTTCACGACAATCGAGAGTCACCAATGGGTCGAATGGGTTCATTGTGGCTCGAAGAAAATCGACCACGGGTCATTTTTCCTAAAAAGCTCTGAATACTATCTAGTAGCCTAGGTCATACTAAAAGCGTGTCAGAGTGAAATTAACCGCCAATCTAAGTTCGATTTTAGAAATTGAAGATTTTGTCATGTCACAGAATGGATATACCAAAGTGTGTGTGCATCAGATAGTTCACCGACATGGAGTGTCGAGGATGAATTATATCTCGAATCTAGATCAGAGATTATAAGTTGGCAGAGTTTTCAGAGGGTTCTTTCTTAAGCAGTGTATAGCAAAGGGTACATAATTTCAGTGGTGAAAAGAAAGTGAAGAAAGATTACAGCCTAGAGTCAGCTCAGTAATCAGTGTTTGCAGTTGTCAGATCAGTGTCAGAGTAAAGACTGCTAAGAACTGTCAGAAATTTTGAATTTTTGAGGTTCGAAGGTTTACTAGAGAGTCGAGAAAAAGTGATCAGATGTGGATGACAGCGTGTCTTATGTGAGAAGCTCAGTTCAGTTGCTGGTCCAGAAAGAGCAGAGTTTGTGTACCAAGATGATCTCCTTATTCAAAGTGATTAGACAACACCACAAGACCGAAGGATTAACATGGGAAAAAGTGAGACTCGATGAGACGACAATACTCCCACCTTTCGTTTAAGGACTGATAAAGGTTTAAATTTCGAGGACGAAATTTTTATAAGAGGGGAAGTGTTGTGACATCCTGAAATTCGACCCTGTTTCGATAAAGTGAAATGGGCATTTCGTCGACGTGTTTACGGTCCTTTTTCTCTGAGCTGATCACTCACGAGTTAACTAGCCTATTGAGTGAAGCCGTTAAGGGATGTATCTGCAGTAAAATCCCTAAAAGCTACTCAATTTGTTGGATTGGACTAAAATCACGTCTGATCGATTTTTAACCACGAAATTGAACTCGATTTTGGGAATTGAATTTTAAGCGTGTCATAATTCTTATTTTTAGGATCTTGTCTCATCGTCCATCAAATTGTTGACGAGTCTGAAATTTCAATAAAGAAATTATCGGAGGAAAATTGAAGACCAAAAGAAAATAGAAAAGGGAAAGGGAAATAGAAAAGGAAAATGTGAATAATGACCAAAACCAAGAAAGAAGAACAGCAGCTCGCTGAGGACCACCGTCGCCCTTCCCGCCGCCGCGCTTCGTCGCCCGCACGCCGCCCACACATCCCGCCGCTCGTCCCTCACGTCCCCGCCGCCTAGTAGCTCCGTCCAGCAGCTGTTTGCTCTCTGTCCAGCTTCGGGAGTCGCTGAAGAAGCCGTCGAACCGCCGACTAGCTCAATCTCCGGCCACCGTTCGGACCGCCGGAGCTCCCCTTGCCCTTCGCCGGCCTCCCCTCGCTGCCCTAGCTGCCGAATTAGCTCCGGCCAGCCCAAATCCGCAACCCACGAAATGGGTTTCCAGCGGCTTTAGGCCCGTTTTGGGCCATTTCCGGGCCCCAAACCCGAGCCGTGCTTTGGGAAGAATCGTTGCTCGCGTCGCCCCAGTCGGATTGATCCGATTTGCACGCGATTTGGTGAGTAATCTCACTAATCCAGGATTAGTTGACTAATTATGCTCTAATGTTGGTTTAATTTTAATTAATTATGTTTAGGTTGTTAGATTAGAATAAATTAGCAATTATTAGTCAATTGTGATGCGATTTAGATAAATTGATTGCGCAATTAGCAAGTAGACGTGGTCTACTATTTATTGGAAGTATCTCAGGAATTTTCCGACCCCTAATCGGGCTTCAATTTGGCGATTCGGGCCTAAGTGGGATTTTTGGCATTTAAATATTAATTTTCGGAATTAAATTAAATAATTATTTATTTTCCGAAAATTCAATTGGGATGGTCCGGAACCGGAAAATTATGCTGATGACCGTGGTGGAATCTGTTTGTTTAATCGGGCTTTATTTTGAGCTAAATTGAATTTTAATATTAATTATTTAATTTTCGAAATTAATTAATTAATTAATTATTTTTCGAAAATTCAATTGAGATGGCTAGTGACTGGAAAATTATGCTAATGACCGTGGTGAAGTCCGTTTATTTAATTGGGCCTTATTTTGAGCTAAACGGAATTTTTAATATTTAATAATTAATTTCCGAAATTAATTAATTAATTATTTATTTTTTCAGAAATTAAGTTTGAGATGGCCGACGACCGAAATTTCGTGCTGATCGTCGTGGCGTAGTCCATTTATTTAATTGAGCTTTAATTTGTGCTGAATTGATTTAATTGTGGATATTTAGGATATGTTCCTAAATTGATTATTTGAGTAAATTGAGTACAAATTAAGGTTGTTGATAATTACTTTAGAAATGGGATAAATCATCATGAAAGGCACGGGCCTTGATGATTAGATATATCACGTCGAAGAATGCACATGGCTCGGTGACGAAGTATGTCGCCTTGGAGAATGCATGTGGCTCGGTGAGTAAGTTTGGCATCTAAAAGGACACGTGGGCTCGGTAATTTGATGCATTACCTCGGAGAATGCACGTGGTCCCAATGAGTAAGTTTGGCATCTAAAAGGACACATGGGCTCGGTAATTTGATGCATTACCTCGGAGAATGCACGTGGTCCCAATGAATACATTTGGCATCTAAAAGGACACGTGGGCTCGGTAATTTGATGCATTACCTCGGAGAATGCACATAGTCCCAATGAGTACATTTGGCATCTTGAAGAGACACGTGGGCTCGGTGACTTGATGCATCGCCTCGGAGAATGCACGTGGGCTCGCTGATTCAAAATGGCATTTTAAATGGCACGTGGGCTCGGTAAATTATTGCATTACCTCGGAGAATGCATGTGGCTCGGTAATTGGTTTTATCAATTGAGACTGTATATCAATAGCTTGAATGACCGGGAAATGGTCAGGCTGATATGTAATTGACTAGGTCGATTGATCATTGATTTGATTTGACGTCGTGAATTGATTTACTGATTGGGAATGACCGTGAGTGGTCTTGTTGGCATATAATCGACTAGGTCGATTTGATCGATGCTTCGATCTGTGATATGATTACTTGGGTGCCTATTGTGAATTGTACTGACATGCAGGTGGAATCTGATGCTAAGGTACGTTTTCTGACCTATGCGTGTTTAGGTAGCCTTTAGTATAATGGTTTACTAATCGGGCTTAGTGGGGTAGAACTCACTGAGACGTAGTCTCATCCCAGTTTGGGGAAAAACATTTCAGGACCCCGCTAAGGAGCTGAGGAGGAGTCTGGGAAGGAGAACTCGGAGGTGAAACTTAAAGAGAAGGATTTTTGGAAGAAGAAGATAATCCCGAGAGGGGCCTTGAGTGTGGCCCAGATGGACTGAGATTTTATCTTCTTTTGAGATCTCCTTTTTGATATGAATAGTTATGAAGTGGTTTGTGTTTTGTATAAAAATTTGGTTATAAATTTCAATATGAAAAATATGGCCCTGCTTTTCTATCCTATTGTTTTATTGTCTGGGAATTTATAACTGCTTCTGCATGTGCATAATAATTGAAAGGGTCGGCGATACATTGTCTTGGGATATTGCATTTTAAAATCGACCAAGTAGAAGGATGTGTGCGTGCCCGAGGATCGGGGCGTGACACACACTATGTAGGACGGCCAACATTCACATCACTGATTTTTAGCTAAAATTGGCCGGATGAACTTAATTGACAAATCATGAAAAAAGTTAAAGACTCAATTGGCAAAAATGCAATAAGTTTAAGCATTTTTGGTCATTTTTCCCAATTTTTAACCCATATACCGAGCATAGTCATAGATCTTCAATAAAATAAAGAAATGCGGAGCAAGTGACACCTCTCCTCATTTCTTGCAGTCCTTAGCGCCTTTAACTTGCTGTAGAAATACTAGATAGTCGAATGCTGAATCTATCTGTAAAAGGGACCATATAAGACGTAAATCAACAGGGGAGACTCAATGAGGATTCACTAGTTTTTTGCATTGCTTCGTGGGGTTTAACATCTCATTACTTGGTGGACATTGAAATGAAAAGAAAAGACTAAGCAGGGCGTCCCTATTAAACTGAGAAACCAACTTCATCCACTAATAAGGGCGGACAGTTCGACGAATCTGTAACTCGTCATCACTGGTAAAAAGTTACGAAATACTAGAATTTACTAAATGTAATCGCTTACACAACCGGGTAATAGGCACGGCTCTGGACAAACTCGTTTATGTGCAACTTAATTCGCAAGTAACATCAACAATGAGTTCCATGGTAATAGACACGTTGCTCCATGAGCAATTCGCGAATTTGATCACCCCAGAGCCTGCGGAAGAAAAGTTTGTACAGCCAAAGCTGCTGGCTCCAATACCATGTACATTGTGAGAATTCTGAAAACATATATCACATTCACTGAACCAGAGATGCACCCGGGGGAGCACCGCCCAACAATCAAATGAACGAAGCCGAATGTAGCGAAGATCCTGCATGATTCTAGCGATTGCCTAAATATCGCAAAGTTTCTTAAGTATCTTTAACCGGTTGAAAGCTAACACCTTTGATAACAAGTCCCGATTTCCAGTTCTCACCATGCTCATTAAGAGCAAAGGTGACTTCGCCAACATTTTCGGGGGACATCACAAATTCACAGATCGGGATGTGTTCCCAACGTCGTTGAGGCACTGTACTCAAGCTTTTGACACATTCTTCCTTCTTTCCATTAGGAAGAGTGACTGTGAACGTCACAGGAACATTCCAATGGTAATAATAGTCTTCTATCATCACCACAAATGCAATTCTGTACTTAGTCAAGGTGCGAGCGCAACTGTTCGAAATTTCCCGCTCACTTCCAACCAACACACATTTTGTAGTGCAGCCAGTTCCACCTCCATGTCACTAGGAAAAGAATAAAGAAGATGAAAGAGAAAACAATGGTCAGAATTGACACCCTTTCATCGTAAGTTCATTGGTTCATTAGCTTATTAAACAACCGTCGTGATGTTTACAATAGTTATAATAAGAAGTAATGATACGTGTACTAAGAATTTAATGAGAAATATTTACTAAATGATGTGGCAGCCCATGTGGCATATGCCATCTCATCAAGAATGTGTACCATTAAGCAATAATACGAAGGAAAAGAGAAAGAAAATACAATTCTGCCAAGTTTAAGGAAACTGAAAAATTTGCCAAACTTCACTTTACTCCGGTAGAAGTAAAACTGAAGGTGACTACGTATGAGTAACTTGCATCAAACGAATGTATCTTCTGTACAGATACAGTATAATTAGGAAACACTGTCTAAATTATTGGGATAGAGGGATCCCATATAAGGAGGATAAATACTTCCACGCGTTCTAAGTATGAACTATACCTTCTTCATAGAGATATATGAAAGCAATCGAGCTTATATTGAAAATTTATATGTCAAATATGAGCTAAACGAAATAGGTTGTCTTTATTTTCTATTTGAGATAAGAAAGGTATATGATATTATTGTTGATGTCAGGATAACTCAAATAAATATTAATTTGCTTGAGGATTTCTCTTAAATAACTGCTCACTATTGCAAATGTTAGAACATATAAATATTAAAAGCTGCTGTAAGCTACTATACTTTGGAGGTGTTACCCAAAATAGACTTAATTTAATACATGTATTCCCAAATATGTATAAATCTCATCACTTCACAATATAGTTACAACACAAGACAGCTACAATGCATCCGTAGTTATAACAAATAGGCACGTGGTCCGGGTCACAATTGAGATAAACAAAAATTACCATAAATAACCCATATGATAAACTTTTCTTTTTCAAGAAAGGAAATGATCTCAATTTTCCTCGGATTCCAAGGCCAATATTATTAAATGGAAACCGCCTAAACTGTTTTAATCTTCTAGTTTATTGTGCACATTTACATACGTACATACATACATACATACATACATACATACATACATACATATATATTTTAGATAGGAGGAGTATAATGATTTTAGGGGAAGGATAACAAAATCGTACCCTAAAGATGACGTACCTTGTCTCTCGAAATGTGATCCATTTCCAATAGTCCGTACTTTCGCCCCAAGCAATCGTTAGATCTCGTGCAAGCACCATGAAGCAGTTCTTGTTTGACTCTTTGTCAACCCAATATTTCTACAAGAGCAAAATTCAGAACAACTTAAGAACAGGCCAACAATCGTCCGATTCTTAGATATATGTACCCCACTTCGATGGATCAAGGAGCTGGGTTGTACACCAAGTCAAATGGGACCTATTTTATAACCAAATTGAATCTATCAATGTAATATGCATCAATACAAAAGTTCTAGTAATTTAACAAAAACTCATAGGACGTCAAATTATATTACCATGTGTTACAAAATACTAAAGAAAAATCACCAAAGCAATGTAAGCATATGCACTTGCCTTTTTCTTGTTATTCAAAAGAACGCCATTGTAGAGCTGCTCACACACCTCCTTGGAAAAAGGGTCGATTGGTTCATCTGCATCTTTCAAAATGGCCACGTAATTGTGCGGTGGTCGTCTCGCCATCGCGTTTTTTTGGTGTTTTTGGGTCGTCTTCGATCGTCTCTGCATGTTCATACTCTTTTCCCATCTATTCACTTTCTTTTTTTTTTTGGCATGCAAGAATCTAATCAGTAATCATCTTTGAATTCCTGGTAAAATAATTTCTGGTCTATAAGTTGATTGATGTGTATGAAGAAGGCTATTCGTCAGGCAAGCTTCAGTCACAAGAATTGCAGATATGAAATTAATCGTGTTCATTCGACATGCATTTTCTCCAGGCAAAACTAAGAAGAAGAAGAAGAAGTAGAAGAAGACTTACAGCTCCTGGATCTTAGCCCTTTTTCCACAACTTCCTCCTAAACGCTCAGAGAGAGAGAGAGAGAGAGAGAGAGAGAGAGAGAGAGAGATCAAAAAGCAAAGAAGTAGAAGAAGACTCACAGCTCTTGGTTCTTGGCTCTTCTTCCACAACTTTCCTCCAAAATGCGCACAGCAAATACTTGTTGTCCCAAACGAGTAAAGTCAACTTAATTAAGTCGACGGTGGCCGTTTCCGAGTCTTTTTATAATCCTAGTCCTATATATCAGATAAGCGTAAGAGAAGGCGCAATATCATGACATGGTCAGCTGGAGTAGTCGTTGTTATTGGCATCATATGATTATAATAATGCGATTGACAATTCCCGAAGACATTGAAAATAATCATGAAAGTAGAAGGACCGTAGTGAATAAATAAAAAGACGGGAATGAAATTGCATTTACTACACTAAAAATTAGGACATGGGCCAAACTAGCCCAATCTATGTAAGCGGACCAAGCAACTGTCTTCGAAGAGAGTATTCCAGCGATAACCATTTAGAATCGTGTCTTTACTTAGGAATTGCTTTCGTAGCTCTGTTCCAAACGATCCAGAACTTGGTGTGTTCAATTGAGATATAATTATTCATGGAAATTATTTTTTCAATCTTTTGATGTCTTTTGAATTGTGATGTCAAAATCCCAACAGCAAATTGATGCGAAAATTTAGCATAAAAGCCTAAAATCTATTATACTTGTGCTAATTCAGCCCTAACTTTTTAATTTGACCAATTCAGTTTTAAGCCTTTTAACAATTTGTAGTAATCTAGCTAGTTTTGGCCAGAAATTGATAATGGGGACGTCGACCATCTGATATGGTATGGCCAATGCTATTGTGGAAAATTTTTGAAGTTTTTGATTATTTTGAATTATTTTCTTCTCTCTTTCTTTATTTTTTTTAAATATATTTTTTATTGTTAAGGGTTAGTAGGGGTCCATTGGTCAAGGCCCGATGACCCTCGCCATCCACTGGGCGAGTGCAGCTAAGCCCTTGTCAACAACTAGCAAACAACGCGGCCATTGCATAGCTCTCATTGGCCACTTGGGGAGGGCTCACGGCCCTCTCACAACTAGGCAAGGGCTTGCGACACTCACCCAGTTGCCTAATGGCTTGCAGGCCCTTGGCCAATAGCTAGGGGGGGGGGGGAACTTGATCGGTAGCCTCCTATTGGCCCTTAAAAATAAAAAAGAAAAAAAGAAAAAAGAAAGAATCGAAGAAAAATAAAAAAATTTCCATGTCAGCGTCAACTATTTTCGGCTAAAATTGATCTGATGGACTTAATTCAATGAGCAAGTAACGTTGATGGATGGAATTGATGCTATGAAACCCTCCTATTCAGTATGGAAGGTGAAGAACAAGAGGTGCATCTAGCTCACCTCAATAACACAAGACAATCAAATTGACAATCACCTACTCACGGACATACTCATGCAAATGCTGTTCCCCACTAGAGCTATCAATCCTTTTATGCCTAAAGAACATCCATAGTCGTGAGGGAATTCACAACGTGCATTCAACTACATAAACTAAGTTCTCAAAGTCATGGGAATGATCAAAACTAACCCACCACAACACAAGATTCATCGACACAAGTGTTTTCAAGGTTCTATTAATGCATAGAATGCTTCCTCGACACTCTTGATTTGTACATGCCCCAGGCTTGTGCTTTCGGGAAAGGTAGATTTTTCCGCTCAAACAACACCGAATCGCACACAAAACATGTACGACGGGACACAGACTTACTTATGGCTAAAAGCTCAAATCTTTAAGCTACACCAACTGAATTTCGAGCGAAATGGAACCCAACGCAACGCAAACGCATTCATTTCCATCACGCGGCTCATTACATCAGCACAAGCGCAAAATTTTAAGAAATGCTCCGACACAACTCCAAGAATCATAGCTCAAGCCCTAAATTTTCCTCAAGGTCCACCGTTACTCGGCCGATATTCAAGACTACAGATCAGCTCCGAACTCTCATCAGTTACAGCTGAAGAGAGAGAAACTGACCATAGAGGCGTTTCCTAACGAAGGACTGATCGGAATGCGGAGCCTGCGGCGAGATTGGCCGGGCGAAGACGATCACCATCTCCTTCTCCTCCTCCTTCGTCTGCTTCGTCTGCTTCAAGAATAAGGAGCTTCAGACTTTGGAATTCTTCTATCGCGCACACCCTCGAACAACTGGGACGTCTTCCTTATATACTCCTTTATGCTATCATACCCGTTGTCACTTACCAAAGGAATTCCTCCAATCTACCCGTTGGACTGAATCAATTAGGAAGATCATTCGAGCTATTAAATGAATATGTCGATAGCCCATCAATCCTGTTTGCCCACACAATTAGGATCTCGGTTTCCATAAGTAGAACCTTCCAAGTATATTTTGCCAATCATCGGATTCTTAATCTTCGAATCAATCATGATCAAATAAATGATTCCATTATGTCATATCCAGCCAAGAGATCTTCTCCAGTCGATAAGGTCACATCCTTAATGAAACACCCAGTTCTGGATAGCCCTTCTTCAACTGATTAAAAACTGTTAATGAGAATAGATTTTGAGTCTTGAGTCTGGTAGTCCGAAGGTCTTGAGACTTTAAATAGTAGAGTCTGCAAATCTTCAGAGCATGACCGATGGAAACGTTTTGTTAGCTTCAAAACACTTCACGAAGATTTCTCCAACAATCTCCCACTTTTTGATGGTGACAAAATTTTCCTGCAGATTTGGATAACTTTGACTTGCAAAACATTACTCAAACAAATATGGATATCTTATAAAGATAAATGGCTTAATGATAACACTAAAATTTGCAACCACAGAAAATAGATTAGTCTTGCATGTGAGTAAAGCCATCCATAAGATATCAATAATACTTAATATAAGCAGTCAAATCCAAATCCCAAATGCAGTCCACATCCAGACAAAAAAGTCAAGTCAAACATCAAAACAATCCAAAAGTTCAAAAAGTTTAAGGTTCAAAGTTTCAAATCTTGCATCTCTCCCCCTTTTTGTCAGCATAAAAAAGGTTGAGATGAAATGGAATAGAGTCAAGATTGCTTGGGAACACAAACAAGCTGGAAATCTCCTATTGACTGGACAATGCCTTCCAGCTTTTTCAATTCCTCCTTCAGTTAAGCTGCATTTGCTTGAATCTGAAGAGCAAGGGCTTGGATCTGATCATTTAAAGAAACTGAAGAAGTTTGACCTGCATTCTACAAATTTTGAACTTTGCATCCCAGAGCATATATTTGACCCCGCATTTCCAAGAGAACATCCAGAATTCTGCGAAAATCTGCTGAATTATTTGTTTGCGTATTGGCTTTTGCACGATCAGATGGAGTAAAGGCAGACGATGGCAAATTAGCATAGTCACGTAGATTTGGCAATGAAACATCATGTCCTTCATTAGGAAATTGAGAGGCATAAATGTCCTTTGGATCTGTTGGAGAGCGACTGACTCCCTCACTGGTAGTAGGATATAAGGACATTCCTCTTTTCTCATGATCTCCCCTTGTTTCCATGCCTTCAGGTAAAGAAGAGTGTTCCTCATGTTCTCCTTCCTCTTGATCTCTTTTCTCTTCTTCTTCTTTTTTAATTCTTTCCTCCTCAGCATTTCTTTCTTCTTCTTCTCTTTCCTCTGCTTCTTTCTCTTCTCTTTCTCCAGTCCTCTGTTCTGAGTCTTTCTCTTGTTGTTCCTTTGATTTTGGAATAGAACGGCTCAGATTCTTTAATGTCATTGCAGAAATGGTGATGTCTTCCTCATCATCTTCATCCTCAACGATGAGAGCTCTATTTTTCTTGGATGGAGCATCCATGGACTCCTTCCCTTTTCTTTTTGCTGCCAAAGAGATTTGATGAGTTTTGACAAGGGTTTTCTTATTGAATTTCTCCAACGCCTTGCTGAGTTCCTTCAGACGCATTTTAATCACCATTTTCAGTCCTACCACCATATGATCACAAGATCAAGTACAGAGAATTCGTGGAGGCTGAACATTCAAATGTTTGAATAACTTTGTTACAAGACCTGGATAAGGAAGTTGACATTTGTCCTTCACCACTGCTCTATACATGTGGAACATAATAGTGTGAGGAAGATAAAACTTTTTCCCAGCAATAATGGCATACATTAGCTTTGCCTCTGAATTTGAAACATCAGTCTTTGAAGTAGATTTTGGTCTAAGGCAATTAATGACAATCTTGTAAAGCAGAATTTTAAATGCGCTTATCCTCAAGTAGGAAATCTTTTTCTGTCCTTCTGTCCTTAACAAGTTTCAATGTAGCATGAGCAATTGAGACATTGATAGGTTAATATCTCCCTCTCTCAACCCCAATGACATTAGCCAACATATCTACATCCACCACATAGTCCTGATCTCGGACACTAAAAGAGAATCTATTTGCATCTAGGAAACTGAGATTCGAATAGAAATATGCAATGAGCTTAGCATAGGCTTCTGTAAAGTCAGAACAGAACTGTTTAAGTTGAAGAAGATTGAATTTTTCCCTCAAATTAACATTCATAGCATCAAGGAAATCAAAATCTGCACTTCTAGGGTTTATCATCCCACGCTTCAACAACTTAGAATATAGATGCTTTTGTTCCTCCGATCGAAACAAGTCGGTCATTTTTCCCCGAATTTTTGCCGCAACACCCATTCTCGGTTGAAACTGACTGTAGAACTTATCATCATCATTCCCATCTAGCTGATTCAGCCCTACAACACGCGAATCACTTGGGATATTAGCAAGGGTTTCTTTTGCCAACCCCGCAGGGGCAATTCCCAAACGCTCCATATTTTGCCAAAAAATGTACTCATTTCCATACCCTTTGTCCTTAAGAAACTCATAAATGTAGTTAAATGGGGTTCCACCTCTTTTCAAAGCACGATAAAGCTTGTAAATAAAAGAGGGCTTTTGAATTCTTACAAGATCCGCGCCTTCGATGATTTCTTCATTTTCTTGATGAGCAACATCCTGTGGACTAGATGGAGGAGAATGACGCTGCTGAGAATGTTGTGGGCTTTACTGCTGACTGAGAGACTCTTCTTCCTTGGTGAGATCAAAGTGCGTAGGCCCCTCACGCATTTATGGTCCCCTGCTTGCAATCCTCGAAGACTTCCTTTGAGATGACATCTTTCACAGTCTTTGAAAGATTCCAAACTTGACTTTCCCAAGAAAGATGACAACTTTTTCGAAGATTAAATAAGAGAAGAAAACAGGAATGAAAGATCGGTGCTCTCTTAGGGTTTTTGAGAGTAAAGCGAAGAAGAAACAACAGTGTATAAACAGTCGTAGAGAGGCATACGGAACGTCATAATAAAAAGTAAAAAGATGCCTTTTTAAAAAATAACTGCCTTTTTCAAGAAATTAGATAATAGTCATTTCAAAAAATAACTCATTTTTCGAAAAGGAAACGTTGCAATAGTCACATCAATTAAATATAGCAATAATCAAACACAGTTGATGATTGTACCTTTTCAAGATGAGATTCGAGATATAAAATAAAATAACTTACTAAAGAAAAACTTCAATGGCTGAGACTGGGTATCTTTAGACTTTCAGTCCTGAGTCTGAATTTCCTCAGATTTTGAGATTTTAAGTCTGGAATGAATAGCTTCAAATTGATTTTTCTCCGAAGGCTTTGTGAATATATCCGCCAGTTGGTTCTTTGAGTCAACAAACTGAATCGAAACTTCTCCATTTTGAACATGATCTCTAATGAAGTCATGTTGAATCTCTATATGCTTTGCTCTTGAGTGAATAATTGGATTTTTGGTGAGATTGATTGCGCTGGTGTTGTCACATTTAATCTCCGTGCATGAATCTTCAATTCTAAAGTTTTTTAGCTGTTGTTTTATCCACAGAATTTGTGAACAACAATTTCCAAGAGCTACATATTCTGCTTCTGCTGTAGAGAGAGCTACTGTACTTTGCTTTTTTGAAAACCAAGACACTGTCTTGCTTCTAAGTAGTTGACATGTACCCGATGTGCTCTTTTTATCAACTCTGCATCCGGTTAGGTCTGCATCTGAGTATCCAAGAAGAGTAAAGTCTCTCCTTTTAGGATACCAGAGACCAAAGTTTGAAGTTGAAGCAATGTATTTGATCATATGCTTTGTAGCACTTAAATGAGATTCTTTAGGGTTTGCTTGAAATCTGGCACAAATGCAAACACTAAACAAAATATCAAATCTAGAAGCCGTAAGATAAAGAAGTGAGCCAATGATACTCCTGTATTGCTTCTGATCGACTTTCTTTCCTCCTTCATCTTTGTCTATCTTCAAGGAACTTGACATTGGTATATAACCATTTTTGCAATTATCCAGTCCAAACTTTTTGACCAGATCATTAGCATATTTTTCTTGATGAATAAAAGTTCCTTCCTTCAGTTGTTTTACTTGAAGCTCGAGAAAGAAGGTTAACTCACCCATCATGCTCATTTCAAATTCATCCTACATAGTCTTAGAGAATTTCTTGCACAGACTTTCATTAGGGGATTCAAAAATAATATCATCGACATATATTTGAACAAGCACAAAACTTTTGCTTTCTCTTTTGATAAATATAGTAGTGTTTACTTTATCTTTTATAAAGCCGTTTTAAATTAGAAACTTACTTAGCCTGTCGTACCAAGCTCGAGGTGTTTGTTTTAGAACATATAAAGCCTTTTTGAGTCTGAATATTGAGTCTGGTTTCCTTGGGTCTCAAACCCAGGTAGTTGTTCCACATAGATTTCCTCATGGATAAATCCATTCAGGAAGACACTTTTGACGTCCATTTGGAATAACCTAAAATTCTTATAACAAGCAAAAGCAAGTAATAATCAAATTGCTTCTAACCTTGCTACTGGTGCGTAAGTCTCGTCATAGTCTATCCCTTCTTCTTGCGTATATCCCTTGGCCACAAGTCTTGCTTTGTTTCTTATGACCTTTCCTTTCTCGCCTGTCTTGTTCCTGAAAACCCATTTAGCACCAATAATTGATTTACCTTTCGGTTTAGGAGTTAACTCTCAGACATCATTAATGCTTAATTGCCTGAGTTCTTCTTGCATAGCTTCAATCCAGCTTTCATCAGATAAAGCTTCTTCTGTGCTTTTGGGTTCTATTTCAAAAATAAGAGCCACAGCACTAGACTCTTTGTGCATTTTGGATCTTGTGCGAATTCCTTCATTAACGTCGCCAATAATAAGATCTTTGGGATGACTGGACTTATGCTTCCAGTTGCTGGTTAAATTGTCAGGTTGATGATCACTTCCTTCATTTGAATCTTCAACAATCATTTGCTGCTGGTCTTTTAAAGTCTGAGTTGCTTCCTGAGATTTAGACTTTGTAGAGTTTGGAGCAGGTTCAGGCTCTTCAAGATGAGTCTGAATAGATTAGTTTTACATAGAATATTGGAATTTGACATTCATTGATTCCTCCATAGATTGAGTATTCTTGTTGTAGACTTTGTACGCTTTGCTTGAGGTTGAATATCCAAGGAAGATGCCTTCATATGACTTTTCTTCAAACTTGCCAACTCGATCATTTGCATTTTTCAATATAAAGCATGTGCATCCAAACACATGAAAATATGAAATAATAGGCTTCTTTTCTTTGAATAACTAACAGGGTTTTTTTTTTTCCCATAATAGGCCTTAGAAAAACTCTATTAATAATATAACATGCTGTAGAAACTGCTTCAGCCCAAGAACGTGAAGAGATATTGCTTTCTATTAAAAGAGTTCTAGCCATTTCTTGAAGCGACCTATTCTTTCTTTCCACAACTCCATTTTGCTCTGTAGTATATGGAGAGGAGAACATATGCTGAAAACTAAATTCATCACAAAATTTTGTAAAATCTTAATTTTCAAATTCACCATGGTCTGTTCTTATACTTGAAATAACATACCATTTTTCGTTTTGAATCTTTTTAGCAATTTTTTCAAAGTAAGAGAAAGTTTCAAACTTACTTGCTAGGAAATATACCCAAGTAAATCGTGAGTAGTTATCCACAATTAATTAGGCAATATTTCTTACCTCCAATGCTCTATATTTTGATTAGTCCAAAGAGATCCATATGCAGAAATTGTAGTACACGGTTAGTGGAAACTTGATTTATTGGTTTAAAGGATTTTCTTACCTGTTTTCCCAATATGCATGGTGTACATAGATTAGACTTTTGGTATGAAAGATTGGGTAAACCATGAACAAGCTTCTTTGCTGAAATTTTGAATATCTGCTTCATATTTATGTGTCCAAGCCTTCTGTGCCATAAGTTCACTTCGTCTTGAATTGAGATTAGATATTGCGATTCATCTAGTTTCACATCCAAGAGGTAGATATTTCCATGTCTTCGACCTATGAATGACTGAGTAGAATCTTTACTGGTTCCTAAACATATTCCCTCTTGAAAGTTGATTTTGAAACCGGTATCACACAGCTGACTGATACTAAGCAGATTGTAGTTGAGTCATTCAACTAATGAAACATTGCTAATTGTGAGGTTTCCAATCTTTACAGTTCCAAATCCCACAATTTTTCATTTGTTGTTTCCTCTAAATGAGACTTTTCCACCATTTACTTGAACAAGCTTTATGAAGCAATTTGAGTCTCCTGTCATCTGTCTTGAGCATCCACTATCCAAATACCATTTTACATTTTCCTTGATAGTGACCTGCATTTAAAAAAGAAACTCAAACTTTCTTTGGTACCTATATTTTCTTGGGTCCATTGTTGTTAGTATGATATGCGGTTTTTACCTATACTTTCTTAACAGGTTTCCAAACCATAGGACATTCTTTTTCAAAATGATCTGCACTATTGCACTTTTAACATCGGAGAGCATTGCGACCTACTGATTTTACAAAAATCTTTTTAAAATGATTTTTGTAAGCATCTCTTGTGGGTATTTGCTTAATTCTTTCTTTCACTTTAGGAAAATCAATTAAAGGAATGGTTTCCACAGTCATTCCCAAACCAGATTTATTGAAATAAGGTCTTTGAACATAAAGAATTTTTTCTAGTTTCTCAGATCCTATAGAAAATCTTTTAGAAATATTTGAGATATCATTTTGCAAGAATGCATTTTCTTTTAAAAGATTATCTTAACTTTCTTTAAGAGAAGAAACATTCATGTCTAAACATTTCACCTTTTCTTTCAAAACATTTTCTTGTTGTTTTAGAGCAGAATTTTCACTTTTGAGTTCGGAAATCATTTTAAGAGAAGTCTTAAGACTAAAACACAACTCATCAATGTATTTAAAAACTTTAATAGGGATTTTGAAGTTACTCACCTCTAATACACTGTTTGAATATAAGTTTGTCTCGGAGTTTAAATCTGAATCCGATTGTGCCATCAGACATATATTGGCATAATGATTATCACTTTCTTCACACTCTGTATCACTCCAGGTTTCTGCTTTAGGAGCCTTTCGATACTTTTCAGCTTTTCCTTTCTTCTTCCTTAGAAGAGGACAGTTGGGTCTGATGTGTCCCTTTTTCTTACATTCAAAGCAGACTACATCCTTGTTTGATTCATCATCCTCAATAGACTTAATCTGTTGCTTTTGAAAACTCTGTTTCTTTGGATTGAATTTTCTTCCTTTTCTGTTCAGCTTTCTGAATCTTCTTATTATGAGAGCAAGCTCCTCATCATCCAAATCGTCTTCAGAATCTGTAACATCAGAATCATTATTGGTTTTTAATGTAATGGATTTCTTACATTTAGGATCTTTGTCTTCATTGATTCGTTCCACTTCATAAGACTGAAGAGTCCCAACCAACTCATCGACAAATAGTAGCATAATTATTTGTGTCTCTCTTATTGAGGTCTTTATGTGATTCCAATCCTTGAAGAGTCCACGCAGTAGCTTGTTTACCTACATGGGATCAAAAATTGGTTGACCTTGATTTTCAACACAATTCACGATTTCTGTAAAATGACTAAACATGTCAGTTATAGATTCTCCTGATTTCATTTTGAAGGCTTCGTATTGACCGAGGAGAATGTTGATTCTGGTCTCTTTCATTTGATCGGTTCCTTCATAGGTAATATGTAATCTATCCCAGACTTCTTTTGCTATAACACAAGAAGATATTCTGTTATATTCAGTATGTGACAAAGCACAATATAAAGAAAAAATTCTTTTGCATCAAGAGTTTGTCTCTTAGTTATCTCTTCTTGAGTCATTTCACTAGACTCAACAGTATATTTTCCTCTCTTTGAGATATGTGCAGCTTTAGGAATGATTCCTTTTTCTACAACATCCCATTCCAGAGGATCATTTGATCTTAGGAGCGCCTTCATCTTGTTTTTCCATATGTTGTAATCTTTTCCATCAAAGTAAGGCAGTTTGGTATTGCTTTGCCCTTCTACAAGCCCTGGAGCCAATATACTAGTCATGGATCTTTAACTCTGAAGTAAAACACTTCAAACAAAGTGAGTATACATGCTCTAATACCAATTGAGATAGCTAGTATAAGCACCTAGAGGGGGGGTGAATAGGTGTATAATAATTTCTCGTGATAAGTGAGCAATATGAAATAAACAATATAAGGGAAGTTCTCCTTTGGTTAACAAGAATGTATTATGATCAAAGTAAAGCAGAGAGTAGGGAAGAGAAAATTGAACACAAGGTTTATATTGATTCGGCTTATTTCAAGCCTACGTCCACTCTTCTGCACTGACAACCCACCGGCTAGATTTCACTATGAACAAAAGAGATGTTACAGTAAAGTTCTCCATTGATTCCACAGTGTAGATACTCTACCACACTTCCTCAAGGTTTTTCATGAATATAGACTCTCTTTTGCATATAAGATTTTGCTCAACAAATGAATTGACTAAAAACAAGGAGCTTCGGACTTTGGAATTCTTCTATCGTGCACACCCTTGAACAACTGGGACGTCTTCCTTATATACTTCTTTATGCCATCATACCCGTTGGCACTTACCAAAGGAATTCCTCCAATCTACCCGTTGGATGGAATCAATTAGGAAGATCATTCGAGCTATTAAAGGAATATGTCGATAGCCCATCAATTCTGTTTGCCCATACAATTAGGATCTCGGTTTCCATAAGTAGAACCTTCCAAGTATATTTCGCCAATCATCGGATCCTTAATCTTTGAATCAATCATGATCAAATAAAGGATTCCATTATGTCATATCCAGCCAAGAGATCTTCTCTAGTCGATAAGGTCACATCCTTAATGAAACACCCAGTTCTGGATAGCCCTTCTTCAATGGATTAAAAACTATCAATGAGAATAGGCTTTGAGTCTTGAGTCTAGTAGTCCGAAGGTCTTCAGACTTTAAATAGTAAAGTCTGCAAATCTTCAGACTAGACTGATAGAAACGTTTTGTCATCTTCAAAACACTTCACGAAGATTTCTCCAACAAAGTTGTCCAAAAATGGGACCTCTAGTGATTCGCTATTGTGACATGAATGCTTGCAAAACATATTAAATATTGTATGTACTCATATCATGATTTAATATATATGACAATTTATATATCACATTTTATTTTAATTGGAGAGTAAATCTATATGGTGAGGTATGGATATACTATAAGAGATTTCCTAATGTAGACTATATTAATTGATATTGTAATTTACCGTTTTACGGTTACCATAAAATGGAGTTGGTCTAAGGTGAGATAGAAGGTTTCTTAATTAGTTTAATATGAGACTGGCTAGTGTGGGCCAAGTTGAGTCTAGCCCGTAATGAGAGGGTATGGCTAGAAACTTTATAAATAGTGCTCAAATCTCTCATCTAACCCCAATTTTCATATGTTTCCTCACATAATAAGCATTAACCTAGTGCTAAAAGGTGAGGGGCTATCTCATTAAGCTAGTGATACAGAGGGCAATAAAGGAGCGTGTGGAACATTGGTTTTCCGCTTCCGCTTCAAGAACGACGAATCCCAAAACAGATGCATTAATTTTTCTACTAAATTATGCATATTCTTGTTCTGGTTATGGAGATCTTGGGATTGCACAATTTGCGTCCAACATGTGATATCAGAGCAACCATAACCCTAGAACTTGAATGCATAAGATTTTTGCCATAATTTGAGATTTTTATGATTTTTTGGTTCAGTAAAAATCAAATTAAATCACAAATTCAAACTGGGGCTTGTTAAGACGAGCATATTGGTCAACGGTGGGTCGCCGGGGGAGGCCTCACGCACTCGCATGCGCGGCTACGCGCCACTAGGGCGTCAAAGATGCGCCCTGCGCGAGGCCACGTGCCCTCACACGCTCCCATGCGCGGGGCGTGGCTTGCACGTGCATCATATGATGACGTTAGTGACTCATGCCGACCTGACCTGACCCATTGGCCATTGACCGAACCTGACCTGGTCAATGGTGGACCGGTCCGGTTGGACCACTATTGATCAGACCGATTTTGACCGGTCAAGACACATATGCTTGTGTGCTCCACGCGCTGTGCACTCAAGCGACTCGTGTGGGTGTGTGGAGCGTCTGATCGACGCGTGGTTTGTGGCATTGGATTCGTATGACCATTATCTATCTTATGGTTTATTTATTTTACATGTTTGATGATTTTATGAATGTGAAAAGATATACGGAACCCTAAATACGTGTATTTTAAGTGTATTTTTGCGTATTTTTCTTGTATTTTTCTATGATTTTGGAAATGCAAGTCTTGGGTTATTGGAATGTTATCACATAAACATTATAAAAGTATGATTCATTAATAAAAATTAAACTTTATTGTGAACTGAAGCTAGCTTAATAAAATACAAGATTTGGCTGTTGCTGCTTCTCTTTTGAGAGCAAGCTTTCGTCATGTATCTATAATCTTGTAGCTAAGTTGCTAATCTCTGTCGAGACTGAACTTGATGATTTCGTCCAGAGTTTGCTCTTTGTGCACGTGGCATTGGAAGAGTTTTTGTGAGTGTCAAGGTTATTTTGCATTATGCGGACTTACTTTTTCGTGGTTGAACTTCGCAGGCAAATCAGGTGCAGATTGCAGATGAAGATGATGAGTATGATGATGAGGATGACAACA
The DNA here is from genome assembly GCA_017140165.1 of Eucalyptus shirleyi. Lineage (NCBI taxonomy): Eukaryota > Viridiplantae > Streptophyta > Magnoliopsida > Myrtales > Myrtaceae > Eucalyptus > Eucalyptus shirleyi. The sequence continues at coordinate 43,997,279 of CM029451.1, read as the reverse complement.
ACAACCATGTTGAAGAAGATGAAGAAAGATACTATGATGAGGAAGGAGATGAAAGTGGCGAAGTTGATGAAGATGGACAAGAAGATGACGGGGAATGTGTTGACGAGAAGTGAACAAAAGAAGGTTGAGTTTGTTGTTTAAATCTGTTCTATTATTGTTCATGGCAGATATAATGCTTGCAGAAACTTTCTGTTGGCGTATGTACATGTCTTGCTCACTTGCAGAACCGAGTGCTTGTTAACTTAAGAAAGAACTGCTTTGTAGCATTCTGTCATTTAAGTGTTTTGTGCTTGAACTAGTACAAATTGTGCAATTACGGTAAATGCTCATGTTATGCGTGATCACACTTTGTACCAACTGCTTTGATTTCTTGCATGAGTATGAACCACAATTACTCTTCTATATCCATGAAGCCGGGCTTATAAGAGTTTTTCTAATTGTGGACTATATTAATCGATATTGTAATTTACCGTTTAACATTTATCATTTTACGGGGTTTGGTCTAAGGTGAGATAGTAGGTTTCTTAATTAGTCTAATATGGGCTGGCTAGTGTGGGCCGAGTTGAGCCTGGCCTGTAATGAGAGGGACTGGCTGGAAACTTTATAAATAGTGCTCAAGTCTCTCCTCTAACCCTAATTCTCACATGTATCATCACCTAAGGGGCGTTTACCTAATGCTACACGTGAGGGGGCCGCCTCATTGAGCCAGTGATACGGAGGGCAATAGAGGAGAATGACTTGCGCGTGGAACATTGTGTTTCTACTTCCGCTTCAAGAACAATGGATCCGAAAACATGTGCGTTAATCTTTCTACTCAATTATGCATGTTCTTTTTCTAGCTATGGAGATCTTGGGGTTACGCAATTTGCGTTTAACATGTGGTATCAGAGCCTCCATAACCCTAGAATGCGAACGCAAAGGATTTTGCCCTAATTTGTATGGATTAGCCCTAATTAGTACGGATCTTGCCCTAATTTGTGATTTTCGAGACTTTTCGTTCAATAAAAATTAAATTAAATTATATATTCGGATTGGGCTCGACGAGACGAAGAAAACCATGGGCGGTGCATCGCCGAAGGAGGCTGCACGTGCCCCCACGCATGGCAACACGCCTCCTGCGCGTCGAACACGCGTTGCGCGTGTGCTCCACGCGCCGCGCACTCAGGCAGCACGTGCGGGCGCGTGGGGCTCCGATTCACGTGTGGCCCATGGCGATGGACTCGTATGATTATTTCCTATGTCATGATATATTTATTTTATATGTTTGATGATTTTATGGATGTGAAAATACATACAAAGCTTTAAATACATGAATTTTTAGTGTATTTTCGCGTATTTTTCTTGTATTTTATGTGTTCTTGGAAATACGTGTGTTGGATTACTGGTATGTTATCACATAAACATTATAAAAGTGTGATTCATTAATAAAAATTAAAACTTTAATGTATTTTATTAATGAATAAGGCAGTGTAATTAGCATGACATGTGATTTGAGTGATATGATGCCCCTATCACTAAAGTTAAATCACATGTATATGATGTATGTGAGATATAAAGATTATATCCCTGATATGAGAGAGTTTTAAGGATTCAATTGAGTTGTGACTGCCAAAGTGGCACACTTGATTGGGTTTGAGAAATTTCGATCTCGTATATTGATTGGGATGTCTCTTGGTTTAATGCATAGTTATACTCCCAAAGGAGGTGATTGTGTATTAGTTCATGGAGGGATACATGATAGTGTGGTAGAGGAGTAACCAGTCATAATGGTTCATATGTCTAAAGGTGATGAATTCATGAAAATTGTAATATATTCTCATAACCCTTATTATGTGGGGAGTGTACAATTGCATGTCATGTATTTTGGCCAAAGGTGATTATGTAATTTTGCATGTAACTCTCTGGATGTGTACTTGTACGTCAAGTTACACAATGCTCATATAATGCTAATTATATACATTGCTTATTTTTCAGTTACATTATTTGTAAATGGTAATTCCGTCACCATTGAGGTTCTTGCTAGTTCGAATTTTAAGAGATGGGGAGAGGATTTTCTGTTTGCTATAGAGATGGCAGATGTTCATATGGCTCTTACTACTGATCAGCCGGCAGATTTGACTGCCGAGAGTATAGAGGCTCAAAAAGCAAATTTTGCTGCATGGGAAAAGAGCAATAAAATTTGCTTGCTCTCCATGAAGCGTTCCATTCAGGAACACTTGAAAAGTGGTTTGCCTGTGATATAGCTAGTACAACCACCTAGAGGGGGTGAATAGGTGCACAAACAATTTATCGAGATACGGAAGCGATTCTAAGCAACCGATAGAAAAGAAGTTCTCTATTGATTAACAAAATGAAGTACGATCAAAGTAAAGAGAGTAAGGAAGAGAAAATTGAACACAAGGTTTATAGTGGTTCGGCTTATTTCAAGCCTATGTCCACTCTTCCGCACTGACAGCCCACCGGCTGGATTTCACTATGAACAAAAGAGAAGTTACAGCACAGCTTTTTCTTGATTCCACAGTGTAGATGTTCTACCACACCTCTTCAAGGTTTCTCACAAATATAGACTCTCTTTTGTATACAAATTTTCGCTCAAAGGAATTGTCTAAACAACAGGGAGTTTCAGACTTTGGAATTCTTCTATCGCGCACACCTCGAATAACTTAGAACGTCTTCCTTATATACTCTTTTATGCCATCATACCCATTGGACGGAATCAATTCTTAGAACGTCTTCCTTATATACTCTTTTATGCCATCATACCCATTGGATGGAATCAATTAAGAAGATTATTTGAGCTATTAAAGGAACGTGTCGATAGCCCATCAATCTTGTTCGCCCATACAATCAGGATCTTGGTTTCCATAAGTAGACACTTCCAAGAATATTTAGGTAATCATCAGATCCTTAATCTTCGAGTCAATCTCGATCAATCAAAGAATTTCATTATGTCTTTTCCAGCCAAGAGATCTTCTCCAGTCGATAAGGTCATATCCTTAATGAAACATCCAATTTTGGATAACCTTTCTTCAACAAATTAGAGACTGTCAATGAGGATAGACTTTGAGTCTTGAGTCTGGCTGTCCGGAGGTCTTCAGACTTTAAATAGCAGAGTCTGCAAGCCTTCAGACTAGACTGATGGAAACGTTTTGTCAGCTTTAAAACACTTCAAGAAGATTTCTCCAACAATCTCCCCCTTTTTGATGGTGACAAAACTTTCCTGCAGATTTGGACAATCTTGACCTGCAAAACATTTCTCAAACACATATGCATATCTTATAGAGATAAATGGCTAAATGAATAACACTAGAATCTAGAATCTGCAACCACAGAAAATAGGTTAGTCTAGTATACGATAAAGCCATCCATAAGATATCAAATAGAAGCAGTCAAGTCAAAGTCTAGTTTAGTTTTCATCCAGACACAAAAACAAAGTCAAACAAAGTTAAACATCAAAACAATCCAACAATCCACACGATTAAAAGTCAAAGTTCAAATCTCTTGCATCTCTCCCCCTTTTTGTCAGCATTAAAAAGGTTGAGATGAAAATGGAATAAAGTCAAGATTGCTTGGGAATGCGGACAAGTTGGAAATCTCCCATAGATTGAATGATGCCTTCTAGCCTTTTCAAGTCTTCTTTCAGTTGTGCAATCTCCTCACCCTTGGCATTGGCCTGAATTTGAACAGAGAGGGCTTGGATATGATCATTCAATGAACATGAAGAAACTTGACTCGCATTTTGCAAGTTTTGAACCTCGCATCCCAGAGCATAGATTTGTCCTCGCATCTCCAAGAGAATATCCATGATTCTGTGAAAATCTGCTGCATTATCAGTCTGAGTACTTGCTTCGACCCGATCTGATGGAGTAAATGCAGACGATGGTGTTGGAGAAATTTTTCCAGAATATTTTGAAGCTGACAAAACGTTTCTATCAGTCTAAGTCTGGATGTTCGGAGACCGTCAGTTTAAAGTCTGAAGACTTTGTATTCTCGAGACTCAAGATCCAAGACTCAAGACCCTAGACTCAAGACTCAAGACTTAAGACTCAAGACTCAAGACTTAAGTCTGTTCTCACTGACAGTATTTCCAATCCAGTGACGAAGGAAATCCAAAGCCGAGGTCTATGGTTGAGGATTCGATCCTATCCTCTGGAAAAGATTCTTTGGTTGGATAATTATTTCGGATTCTTTAATTCTTATCTAAGATCGATTGAAGATCCGATGGTCGACGAAATAATCTTGGAAAGTTCTATTCTTGGAAACCGAGATCCTGATTGTATGGGCGAACAGATTGATGGGCTATCATCGATTCCTTAAATAGCTCGGATGATCTTCTTGATTGATTCCGTCCAACGGGTAGATTGGAGGAATTCCTTTGGTAAGTGCCAACGGCTATGATGGCATGAAGGAGTATAAAAGGAAGTCGTTCTAGTTGTTTTAGTGTGTGATTGATAGAAAAATTCCAGTCCGAAGACCCTTGATTATTAGTTGAGACTGTTCGAGCGAAATTGTATACACAGAGAGTGTTTATATTTGGTGACACCTTGAGAGAGTGTGGTAGATCATCTACACCTAGAATTCAAGGAAGATCAACACTGTAACAGCTCTTTGATTATAGTGGAATCCAGCCAATCGGCTGTCGGTGCGTAAGAGTGGACGTAGGCTTGAATCAAGCCGAACTACTATAAACCGAGTGTTCAATTCTCTCTTTCCCTTACTCAGTCTCACGATTGATATTTAATTATTGCAAATTCTTTAACTGTCTAAAGTATTGTGCAATCTTCAAGAAAATTCGTTGTATACCTATTCACCCCCCTCTAGGTACTCATACTAGCAATATCAATTGGTATCAGAGCCCGTGTTCTTACTTTGTTTGAAGTGTTTTACTTCAGAGTAAAAGATCCATGGCTAGTATGCTAGCACCGGGGCTGATGGAAGGGCAAAGCAATACCAGACCTCCCTACTTCGATGGAAAGGATTACAACATCTGGAAGAACAAGATGAAAGCTTTCCTTCGATCAAAGGATCCTCTGGAATGGGACGTTGTGGAAAGAGGAATCACTCCCGCTGCTGCATCAATCTCTCGAAAGAGGGAAATACACTATTGAAACCAGCGGAATGTCTCGGGAAGAGATAAACAAGAGACAAGCACTCGATGCAAAAGCAATTTACTCTTTATATTGTGCTTTATCTCCAACTGAATATAATAGAATATCTTCTTGTGTTACAGCAAAAGAAGTATGGGATAGATTACACATCACCTATGAAGGGACAGAACGAGTAAAGGAGACCAGAATAAACATTCTCCTTGGTCAATATGAAGCCTTCAAAATGAAACCAGGAGAATCTATAACTGACATGTTCAGTCGTTTTACAGATATTGTCAATGGTCTTGAGAACCAAGGACAAAAAATTTCTGATCCCATGAAGGTGAACAAGCTTCTGCGTGGACTCTCCAAGGATTGGAATCATATAAAGACTTCAATAAGAGAGACGCAAAGAATCATGCCATTATTTGTAGACGAACTGATTGGAACTCTTCAGTCTTACGAAGTGGAACGAATTAATGAAGACGAAGATCCAAGAGGTAAGAAATCTATTGCACTAAAATCAAATGACGATTCGATGATGCAGATTCGAAGATGATATGGATGATGAGGAGCTCGCTCTCATGATAAGAAGATTCAGAAAGCTGAATAGAAAAGGCAGAAGGTTCATCCCAAGGAAACAAAGTTTTCAGAGACAGCAGACTAAGTCTGTTGATGATGAGGAACCAAACAAAGATGTAGTTTGCTTCGAATGTAAAAAGAAGGGACACATCAGACCCAACTGTCCTCTTCTGAAAAAGAAAAGAGGAAAAGCTGAGAAGTTTCGAAAAGCTCTCAAAGCCGAAACCTGGAGTGATACAGAATGTGAAGAGAGTGATAATGAATATGCCAACATATGTTTGATGGCACATTCAGATTCAGACTCAGATTCTGGTTCAGACTCAGACAGTGAATTTGAGGTAAGTGATTTTAAAATTCCTGTCAAAGTCTCTAAATATATTGATGAACTGTGTTTCAGTCTTAAGACTTCTCTCAAAAGAATTTCCGAACTTAAAAAGGAAAACTCAATTCTGAAACAAAAGGAAGTTATTTTAGAAGAAAGAGTTAAAAGGCTAGACCTAAATGTTTCTGCTCTTAAAGAAAAAGAAGATGATCTTTTGAAAGAAAATGTTTTCTTAAAAACAGACTTATCAAATATTTCAAAGAAGTTTTCGATAGGATCCGAAAAGCTTGAAAAAGTGCTTTCAGTTCAAAGACCCTATTTCAATAAGTCTGGGTTAGGCATGACAGCGGAAACAATTCCCTTGATTGATTTTCCTAAAGTTAAAGAAAGAATTAAGAAAAGACCGTCAAGAGAAGCTTACAAAAATCATTTCAAGAAAGTTTTTGTAAAGTCTGTTGGTCGAAATGCTCTAAGGTGTTCAAAGTGTAACAGTCTAGATCATTTTGAAAAAGACTGTCCTATGGTTTGGAAACCTGTTAAGAAAGCATGGCCCAATAATGCTTATTCTACTAACTCCAAAGGACCCAAGAAAATTTGGGTAGCAAAGGACCCAAGAAAATTTGGGTACCAAAGAAAGCTTGAGACTCTCACTTGAATGCAGGTCTCCGTCAAGAGAAAGATAAAATGGTATCTTGACAGTGGATGCTCAAGACACATGACAGGAGACTCAAAGTGCTTCATAAAGCTTGTTCAAGTAAACGGCGGAAATGTTTCATTTGGAGGAAACGGCAAAGGAAGCATCGTGGGATTTGGAACTGTGAGAATTGGAAATCTCACAATAAGCAATGTTTCTCTAGTAGAAGGACTCAACTATAACCTTCTCAGCATTAGCCAATTGTGTGATACCGGTTTCAAGATCTCCTTTCAAGAAGGAATTTGCTATGGAATTAGTAAAGACTCTACTGAGTCTTTCATGGGTCGAAGACATGGAAACATCTACCTCTTAGACATGAAATTGAATAAATCTCAATGTCTAATTTCAATCCAAGATGAAGCAAGCATATGGCACAGAAAACTTGGCCATGTCAATATGAAGCAATTAGCCAAAATCTCATCAAAGCAGCTTGTTCGAGGTCTACCCAAATTGCCATACCAAAAGTCTGATTCATGCACTCCATGCATTCTGGGAAAGCAGGTAAGAAATTCATTTAAGCAAACAAATCATGTATCTACTAATCATGAACTGCAGTTGCTTCATATGGATCTCTTCGGACCAACAAGAACCCAGAGCATTGGAGGAAAGAAGTATTGTCTAGTAATTCTAGACGATTACTCTCGCTTTACCTGGGTATATTTTCTTGCAAGTAAGTCAGAAACCTTTTCGTACTTTGAGAAATTTGCTAAAAAGGTTCAAAATGAAAAAGGATGTGCTATTTCAAGTATAAGAACAGATCATGGAGGTGAATTTGAAAATCAAGATTTCACAAAATTGTGTGATGAATCTGGTTTTAAACATGTATTCTCCTCTCCATACACTCCTCAGCAAAATGGAGTTGTGGAAAGAAAGAATAGATCTCTTCAAGAAATGGTTAGAACACTTTTAATTGAAAGCAAAATTTCTTCACGGTTTTGGGCTGAAGCTGTTTCAACAGCATGCTATATCATCAATAGAGTCTTCCTAAGACCTATTCTTGAGAAAACCCCTTATGAACTATTCAAAGGTAAGAAACCTATTGTTTCATACTTTCATGTGTTTGGTTGCAAATGCTTTATTTTGAAAAATGCAAGTGATCGAGTTGGTAAGTTTGAAGAAAGATCAGATGAAGGTATCTTCCTTGGATATTCTACATCAAGCAAAGCCTACAGAGTCTATAACAAGAAAAGCCAGTCTGTGGAAGAATCAATGAATGTCAAATTCCAAGACTCAGCGCAAGATGAATCCAGCCAGACTCAATATGAAGAGTCTGAACTCACTCTAGACCTTCCAAAGTCTTCAACTCAAGAAGCATCTCAGACTCAGGAAGTCCAACATCAAGAAGCTCATGAAGATTCAAATAAAGAAAGAGATCATCAACCAAGCAAATCAACCAGTAACTGGAAACACAAATCCAGTCATCCTAAAGATCTCATTATTGGCGAAATCAATGAAGGAATCCGCACCAGATCAAAAAGGCGTGAAGAGTCTAGTGCTGTTGCTCTCATTTCTGAAATTGAACCAAAAAGCATAGAAGAAGCCTTATCTGATGAAAGCTGGATCGAAGCTATGCAAGAGGAGCTCAGACAGTTCAATATTAATGATGTCTGGGAATTGACATCTAAACCAAATGGTAAAACTGTTATTGGAGCCAAATGGGTGTTCAGAAACAAGATGAACGAAGAAGGAAAAGTCGTACGCAATAAAGCAAGACTCGTGGCCAAGGGATACACGCAAGAAGAAGGAATAGACTATGACGAGACTTACGCACCAGTTGCAAGGTTAGAAGCTATTCGTCTATTACTTGCGTTTGCTTGTTACAAAAATTTCAGGTTATTCCAAATGGACGTCAAAAGTGCTTTCCGAATGGATTTATCCAAGAGGAAGTTTATGTGGAACAACCGCCTGGATTTGAAGACCCAAAGAAGCCGACTCGGTCTTGACTGAAAAAGGCTTTGTATGGTCTAAAGCAAGCACCTCGAGCTTGGTACGACAGACTAAGTAAGTTCTTATTACGAACGGATTTGTCAAAGGTAAAGTAGATACTACTCTGTTCATCAAAAAGGAAAACAAAAGTTTCTTACTCGTTCAGATATATGTTGATGACATTATTTTTGGATCCTCTAATGAAAGTCTTTGCAAGAAATTTTCTAAGTCTATGCAGGACGAATTTGAAATGAGTATGATAGGAGAATTAACATTCTTTCTTGGACTTCAAATAAAGCAATTGAAGGAAGGAACTTTTATCTTCCAAGAAAAATATGCTAATGATCTTGTCAAAAGATTTGGATTGGAAAAGTGCAAAAAGACCGACATACCAATGTCATGTTCTCAGAAGATAGACAAGGATGAAGAAGGGAAGAAAGTAGATCAAAAGCTGTACAAGAGCATGATCGGTTCACTTCTTTATCTTACTGCTTCTAGGCCTGATATTTTGTTGAGTGTTTGCATCTGTGCTAGGTTTCAATCAGATCCTAGAGAATCACATCTCATTGCCGTGAAACGTATCATTAAATACGTTGCCTCATCTTCAAGCATCGGTCTTTGGTATCCAAAGAGGGGAGACTTTAATCTTCTAGGATACTCAGATGCAGATCTGGCCGGTTGCAGAGTCGATAGAAAGAGCACTTCTGGAACTTGTCAACTGCTTGGAAACAGGACAGTGTCTTGGTTCTCAAGAAAGCAAAGCACTGTAGCTCTCTCAACGACAGAAGCAGAGTATGTAGCTCTTGGAAGCTGCTGTTCGCAAATTCTATGGATAAAACAACAGCTACAAGACTTTGGCATTGAAGACTCATGTACAGAAATCAGATGTGACAACACCAGCGCGATAAATCTCACCAAAAATCCAATTCTTCATTCAAGAGCAAAGCATATTGAGATTCGACATCACTTCATTAGAGATCATATTCAAAATGGGGAAATCTCGATTCAATTTGTTGATTCGAAGAGTCAACTAGCGGATATATTCACAAAGCCTTTGGAGAAAAATCAATTCGACTTTATCCGCTCAAGACTCAACATTTTGAAGCTTGAAGAAGTTAAAGTCTAGAGACTCACCAACTCTAAGACTCTGATCCCTTAGACTTTGAATCATGAGACTCAATCATTCATGGCTAAAGACTGTAAGTTGCTATTTTATCTCGAAAAGGTACGTTCTTTCATTCAGATATAATTCGTGTGAAATTTGAAAACTTGTTTTTTTAAGGAATTAATTTTGGCAGTTATTGATTTTGAAAAGAAGTGTTCGTACACTTTCCTTGTACCGATTAAACTTCTCTTTTCAAATCCGAGGTATATATATATATATATATACAGTCTTTCTTCGCACAATTTTCAAAACCCTAAAAGGCACTCTCCTCCCGATACTGTTTCTATTTCTTGATCATCGTCGAGAAAGTGGTCATTTTTCTTGGGAAAAGCAAGTGAAGGAATCTTCCAATAGACAAAGAAAGATGTCGTCTTCGAGGAAATCATCAAGAATCGCAAGCAGGGGACCACAAAGAATGGAGAAGGGACCGACTCACTTCGATCTTACTGAAGAAGAAGACTTATCAAGTCAGCGACAAAGTCCGATTCGCTCTCCTCCACGTCATTCATCGTCTCCTGCCCCACAAGGTGGAAGTCAACATCTGGAAGAAGAGATAATCAAAGATGCCGACCCAGTAAGAGTCCAAAAACCCTCTGTTATCTATAAGCTTTATCGTGCGTTGAAAAGCACCGGTACTTCATTAAAGTATATAGATGACTTCCTTAAGGACAAAAATTATGGGAATGAGTATCTTTTTCTGCGGAAAATGGAGGATTTGGGAATTGCTCCTCAAGGAAGGGCAGAGGAGGCTCTAGCGAACATTCCCAGTGATCCTCGTATGCCAGGACAAAATCTGATTGACGGGAACGATGATGACAAAATGTTCCTTGAATTTAAACCTAGAATGGGTGTGGCAGCAAAGGTGAAAGGAAATCGGATGGATTTATTTAAATCCAAGGATCAGGAAAAAGCGTATTTCAGGCTGTTGAAAAGAGGGGTGATAAACCCTAGAAGTGTCGATTTTGACTTCCTGGACACCATCAACGTGAACTTAAGAGAAAAGTTGAATTTGCTTCAACTTGAGACTTTTTGCTTTGACTCTACGGATGGGTATGCTCAACTGACCGCTTATTTCTATTCAAATCTTAGCTTTTTGGATGCGAATAGAATTTCATTCAGTGTTCGAGATCAAGTCTACGTGGTAGATGTGAATATGTTGGCGGACATAGTTGGAGTTGAACGAGGACGTTATCTTCCAATCAAAGTCTCACCTGCTCGTACTACTCTGGATCTTGTCAAAGATAGGGACGTAGAGAAGAAAATTACCTATTCCAGGATGAATGCCATCAACATTGTGCTTCATAAGATTGTGATTAACTGTCTCAGACCAAAGTCTACATCAAAGACTTCTGTGTCTCTTTCTGAAGCAAAGTTGATGTATGCGATCAACTCAGGACGGAAGTTTTCTCTCCCGCACACTATTCTCTTCCATATGTACAGAGCAGTGTCAAAAGACAAAGGACAATTGCCTTATCCTGGTCTGGTGACCAAGATCTTCAGACATCTGAACATTGATCTGCCACATACATTTTGTGTTCGACCGTGTGATAAGATGGTGGTAGGATTGAAAATGTTAATGAAGATGCGTCTGCAAGAACTCTCCAAGGCAATGGAGAAATTCAAAGTGAAATCTCCAGTCCAGTCTGCTTCAAAAAGGAAAGGAAAGGAGGCCATGGGTGCCCCATCGAAGAAGAAGAAAAGAACTCTCATCCTTGAGGATGAAGATGAAGATGATGAAGATCCCACTATCCAAGCGCTGACAAGAACAAGACGTTCTGTGTCTCATCCGACAGTACTTCAGCAGAGCAGAGAAGAAGAAAAGCAGAACAGAGAAGAGGAAGAACAGAGAGAGAAGGAGAAAGAAGTTGAAGAAGAAGAAGAAGGAGAAAAAGAAAAGTCTGCTGTCAAATCTGGAGAGAAGGGAAATGAAGAGCATGATCATCACTCTTCCCCTTTCGATGTCCTAGAGACAGGGGGAGTTAGCGAGCAAGAGAGGTCTACACCTCATGCTGCTGTCAGTGAAGATCTAAGACAATCTCCAGAAGACCCAGAAGAAGTTCAGGTCTCTCAATTGCCTGAAGAAGGTGATGCATCGATTCCAAATCTGCCAGACCATACAAAAGCGCCATCGTCTGAATACACACCATCTGAGAAAGCCAATGCCAGTACACAGACGGATGATTCTGCAGATTTTCGTAGCATCATGAATATTCTTCTGGAAATGCGTAGCCGGATATATGTTTCGATCGTGAAATCCAAGCTTTGAAGAATGCTTTGGACTAGCATCTTCGATCTCTCGGAGGATAAATTCAAAGACCTCGCTCTGCAACTTCAAGCCAATGCCAAGGGAGAAGAGGTAGCTCATCTGAGAGAAGACCTGAAGAAGCTCGAAGGAGTAGTCCAGTCCATTGGGGATTTCCAGATCGTGCGCATTCCCAAGCAGACATGACTCATTTCTCACCCTTTTCAATGCTGACAAAAAGGGGGAGAACCAATTTGAACCAACATCTTTTAAAAACTTTTTAGTGGTTATGTTTATTTTTGAGTATGACTTGAGAACTTGAACTTGGGTGTGAATTTGACTGAATTGACTGTGGATTGTGATGCTTGACTGGTTGCATTTATTAAAGTGTTTTATATGGTGTTTCTCATGAAAGTCTAACCAATTTTCTGTGGATGCAGAGTCTGGTTGCTTTATTAATCTTTTTGAGTTAGCCATATTGCTTGAGAAATGTTTTTGCAGGTCAAAGTTGTTCAAATCTACAAGAAAGTTTTGTCACCATCAAAAAGGGGGAGATTGTTGGAGAAATCTTTCCAGAATATTTTGAAGCTGACAAAACGTTTCTATCAGTCTAAGTCTGGATGTTCGGAGACCGTCAGTTTAAAGTCTGAAGACTTTGTATTCTCGAGACTCAAGATCCAAGACTCAAGACCCTAGACTCAAGACTCAAGACTTAAGACTCAAGACTCAAGACTTAAGTCTGTTCTCACCGACGTCTTTCCAATCCAAAGTGACGAAGGAAATCCAAAGCCGAGGTCTATGGTTGAGGATTCGATCCTATCCTCTGGAAAAGATTCTTTGGTTGGATAATTATTTCGGATTCTTTAATTCTTATCTAAGATCGATTGAAGATCCGATGGTCGACGAAATAATCTTGGAAAGTTCTATTCTTGGAAACCGAGATCCTGATTGTATGGGCGAACAGGATTGATGGGCTATCATCAGATTCCTTAAATAGCTCGGATGATCTTCTTGATTGATTCCGTCCAACGGGTAGATTGGAGGAATTCCTTTGGTAAGTGCCAACGGCTATGATGGCATGAAGGAGTATAAAAGGAAGTCGTTCTAGTTGTTTTAGTGTGTGATTGATAGAAAAATTCCAGAGTCTGAAGACCCTTGATTATTAGTTGAGACTGTTCGAGCGAAATTGTATACACAGAGAGTGTTTATATTTGGTGACACCTTGAGAGAGTGTGGTAGATCATCTACACCTAGAATTCAAGGAAGATCAACACTGTAACAGCTCTTTGATTATAGTGGAATCCAGCCAATCGGCTGTCAGTGCAGAAAAGTGGACGTAGGCTTGAATCAAGCCGAACCACTATAAACCGAGTGTTCAATTCTCTCTTTCCCTTACTCAGTCTCACGATTGATATTTAATTATTGCAAATTCTTTAACTGTCTAAAGTATTGTGCAATCTTCAAGAAAATTCGTTGTATACCTATTCACCCCCCTCTAGGTACTCATACTAGCAATATCAGATGGTAGATCAGCATAATCTCGCAGGTTTGGCGATGAAACTTCATGACCTTCCTCTGGAAATTGAGAGGCATAAATGTCCTCTGGGTCTGCAGGAGAGCGATTGATGCCCTCACTTGCATTAGGATATGAGGACTTCCCTCTTTTCTCTTGATCTCCCCCTGTTTCCATGCCTTCAGGTGGAGAAAAGTGTTCCTCAGGTTCTCCTTCTTCTCTTTTCTCTTCTTCTTTTTTCTAAGCTCTTTTCTTTTCAACTTCTCTTTCTTCTTCTCCCTTCTCCTCTGCTTCCTTCTCCTCTGTTGCTTTCGTCATTTGTTCCAATTCTTTCTCTGGAACAGAACGACTTAAATTCTTTAAAGCCGTTGCAGAAATGGTGAGGTTTTCATCATCATCTTCATCTTTAACAATAAGAGCTATTCTTTTCGTTCTTGAAGCAACCAAGGGCTCATTTCCTTTCCATTTTGATGAAGAAGAGGGTTGATGAGCTTTGACTGGAGTCTTCTCCTTGAATTTCTCCAACGCCTTGTTCAATTCCTTCGGATGCATTTTGGTCACCATTTTCAGTCCTGCCACCATATGATCACACGATCGAACTCAAAAGATTTGCAGAGGCTAAATTTTCAGATGTCTGAATAACTTCGTCACAAGACTTGGGTAAAGAAGTTGACCTCTGTCCTTCATCATGGCTCTATACATGTGGAACATAATAGTGTGAGGAAGAGAAAACCTTTTCCTAGTGAGGATGGCATACATCAGCTTTGCCTCTGAACTTGAAACATCAGTCTTGGAAGTTGATTTCGGTCGGAGGCAATTGATCACAATCTTGTGAAGCAAGATGTTGAACGCATTCATCCTTAAGTAGGAAATCTTTTCCTCTGTTCTCCTGTCTTTAACAAGTTCCAATATAGCACGAGCAATAGAAACTTTGATCGGTTGATATCTTCCTCTCTCAACTCCTAACACATCTGCTAGCATATCCATATCCACAACAAAGTCTTGATCTTTGACACTGAAAGAGAATCTATTCGCATCCAAGAAGCTAAGATTTGAATAGAAATATGCGGTTAGTTTAGCATAGGCCTATGTAGAGTCAGAGCAGAACTTTTCGAGTTGAAGATAACCGAACTTTTCCCTCAAGTTCACATTCACAGCATCCAGAAAATCAAAATCCACACTTCTAGGGTTTATCACCCCACGCTTCAGCAATTTTGAATACAAATCCTTTTGTTCCTTCGATCTGAACAAGTCTGTCCTTTTTCCTCGATTTTCAACCGCAACACCCATTCTCAGTTGAAATTGGCTATACAGTTTGTCATCATCATTCCTATCTACAGGATTAACTCCCCAATCACGAGGATCACTTGGGACATTCGCAAGGGTTTCTTCAGCCACCCCTCTACGAGCAATTCCCAAACTTTCCATTTTTTGCAAAAAAATATATTCATTTCCATACCCTTTGTCTTTAAGAAAGTCATCGACATACTCCAAAGGAGTATGAGTCCCTTTTAAAGCACGATACAACTTATAAATAAAAGCGGGCTTTTGAACTCTTACAGGATCTACATCCTCGATGATTTCTTCCTCTTGTTGATGATCAACGCCTCGAGGACTAGATGGAGGAGAGTGACGCTGCTGAGAATGTTGTGGGCTTTACTGCTGATCTGGAGACACTTCTTCTCCGGTGAGATCGAAGTGCATAGGCCCCTCACTCATTCGCCATGGTCCCCTGCTTGCGATTCTCGAAGACTTTCTTGAAGATGACATCTTTCTCAGTTTTTAGAAGATTCCTTGCTTGACTTTCCCAAGAAAGATGACTACCTTTTCGAAGATTAAACAAGGGAAGAAAACGGGAATGGAAGATCGATGCTTTCTAGGGTTTTTGAGAGTAAAGTGAAGGGAAATCAACAGTGCACGATCGGTTAAAAAGAGAGGAATACGAACCGTCACAAAGGAAAATAAAAAGATGCCTTTTTAAAATAACTGTCCTTTTTCCGTGAAAATAGTCATTTCAAAAATAATTTCTTTTTCAAAGAGGAAACGAGGTAACAATACGTCAATTAAATATGGCAATAATTAACCACAGTTTGACGATCGTACCTTTTCAAGATAAGATTCGAGAGAGAATAACTTATAGTCAAGTTCTTGTATGTCTGAATCTGAGTCTCTAGACTTTGATTTTCTCATACCTCAAAATGTTGAGTCTGGAATGGATGGTTTCAAATTGATTTTTCTCCAAAGGCTTTGTGAATATATCCGCCAGTTGGTTATTTGAATCAACATATTGAATCGAAACTTCTCCATTTTGAACATGATCTCTAATAAAGTGATGTCGAATCTTTATATGATTTGCTCTTGAGTGAAGAATTGGATTTTTAGTGAGATTGATAGCGCTGGTATTGTCGCAATTAATCTCCGTGCATGAATCTTCAATTCCAAAGTCTCTTAGCTGTTGTTTTATCTAGAGAATTTGTGAACAGCAACTCCCAAGAGCTACATACTCTGCTTCTGTTGTAGAGAGAGCTAATGTACTCTGCTTTCTTGAAAACCAAGATATTGTCCTGCCTCCAAGTAGTTGACAGGTACCCGAGGTGCTCTTTCTATCAACTCTGCAACCGGCTAGATCTGCGTCTGAGTATCCAAGAAGAGTAAAGTCTCCTCTTTTAGGATACCATAGATCGATGCTTGAAGTAGAAGCAATGTATTTAATAATATGCTTTGTAGCATTTAAATGAGATTCTTTAGGATCTACTTGAAATATGGCATAAATGCAAACACTAAACAAAATGTCAGGTCTAGAAGCAGTAGGATAAAGAAGTGAGCTAATGATACTCTTGTATAGCTTCTGGTCGACTTTCTTTCCTTCTTCATTTTTGGCTATCTTCAAGGAACTTGACATTGGTATTTTAGCCTTCTTGCAACTGTTCAAACCAAACTTTTTGACGAGATCATTAGCATATTTTTCTTGATGAATAAAAGTTCATTCCTTCAATTGTTTCAATTGAAGCCCGAGAAAGAAGGTTAACTCACTCATCATGCTCATTTTAGATTCATCCTGCATAGTCTTAGAGAATTTCTTGCACAGACTTTCATTAGGAGATCCGAATATAATATCGACATATATTTAAACTAGCAAAAAACTTTTGCTTTCTCTTTTAATAAATTAAGTAGTGTCTACTTTACCTTTTACAGAACCGTTTTGGATTAAAAACTTATTCAGCTTGTCGTACCAAGCTCGAGGTGCTTGTTTTAAGCCATATAAAGCCTTTTTGAGTCTGAATACTAAGTCTGGTTTCCTTGGGTCTTCAAACCCAGGTGGTTGTTCCACATAGACTTCCTCATGGATGAATCCATTAAGGAATGCACTTTTGACATCCATTTGGAATAAACTGAAATTTTTATGACAAGCAAATGCAAGTAATAAATGAATTGCTTCTAACCTTGCTACTGGTGCGTAAGTCTCATCATAGTCTATCCCTTCTTCTTGCGTGTATCCCTTGGCCACGAGTCTTGCTTTGTTTCTTACGACCTTTCCTTTCTCTTCAATCTTGTTTCTGAAAACCCATTTAGCTCCAATAACTGATTTACCTTTTGGTTTTGGAGTCAATTCCCAGACATCATTGATATTGAATTGCCTTAGCTCTTCTTGCATGGCTTCAATTCAGCTTTCATCAGATAAAGCTTCATATATGCTTTTGAGTTCTATTTCAGAAATAAGAGCCATAGCACTAAACTCTTCGCGCCTTTTGGATCTAGTATGAATTTCTTCATTAATGTCGTCAGTGATAAGATCTTTGGGATGATTAGACTTATGCTTCCAGTTGCTGGTTGATTTGTCAGAGTGATGATCACTTCCTTCACTTGAATCTTCAACAGTTACTTGCTGCTGGTCGTTCAAAGTCTGAGCTGTTTCTTTAGACTTTGTAGAGTCTGGAGCAGGTTCTGGATCTTCAAGATGAGTCTGAATAGATTTATTTTGTATCGAATCCTGGAATTTAACATTCATTGATTCTTCCATAGTTTGAGTCTTTTTGTTGTAGACTCTGTACGCTTTGCTTGTGGTTGAATATCCAAGGAAGATGCGTTCATTTGACTTTTCTTCAAACTTACCAACTCGATCATTTGCATTTTTCAGTATAAAACATTTGCATCCAAACACATGAAAATATGAAACAATAGGCTTCTTTTCTTTGAATAATTCATAGGGTTTTTTTTTAGAATATGCCTTAGAAAAACTCTGTTAATAATATAACATGCTGTAAAAATTGCTTCAGCCCAAAAACGTGAGGAGATGTTACTTTCAATTAGAAGAGTTCTAGCCATTTCTTAAAGCGGTCTATTCTTTCTTTCCACAACTCCATTTTGTTTTGGAGTATACGGAGAGGAGAACAAATGCTGAAAATCAGATTCATCACAAAACCTTGTAAAATTTTGATTTTCAAATTCACCTCCATGATCTGTTCTTATACTTGAAATAACATATCCTTTTTCGTTTTGAACATTTTTAGCAAAATTTTCAAAGTAAGAGAAAGTTTCAGACTTACTTGCCAGGAAATACACCCACGTGAATCCTGAGTAGTCATCCACGATTACTAGGCAATATTTCTTACCTCCAATGCTCTGTGTTCTGGTTGGTCCAAAGAGATCTATATGCAGAAGCTGCAGTACACGGTTAGTGGAAACTTGATTTATTGGTTTAAAGGAATTTCTTACCTGTTTTCCCAATATGCATGGTGTACATAGGTCAGACTTTTGATATGATAAATTGGGTAGACCACGAACAAGCTTCTTTGATGAAATTTTGGCTATCTGCTTCATATTGATGTGCCCAAGCTTTCTGTGCCATAAACTTGCTTTGTCTTGGATTGAAATTAAACATTGCAATTCATCTGGTTTCACATCCAAAAGGTAGATATTTCCATGTCTTTATCCCATAAATGACTGAGTAGAGTCTTTATTGGTTCCTGAACATATACTCTCTTGAAAGTAGATTTTGAAACCGGTATCATATAGCTGACTGACACTGAGCAGATTGTAGTTGAGTCCTTTAACTAAAGAAACATTGCTTATTGTGAGGTTTCCAATCTTCACAGTTCCGAATCCCACAATTTTTCCTTTGTTGTTTCCTCCAAATGAGACTTTTCCACCATTCACTTGAACAAGCTTTATGAAGCAATTTGAATCTCCTGTCATGTGTCTCGAGCATCCACTATCCAGGTACCATTTCACCTTTTTCTTGATAGTGACTTGCATTTAAAAAGAGACTCAAGCTTTCTTTGGTACCCATATTTTCGTGGGTCCTTTTGAGTTAGTCTGATATGCAGTTTTTACCCAAACTTTATTGACAGGTCTCCAAACCATAAGACATTCTTTTTCAAAAAGATCTGCACTATTGCATTTTGAACATCTAAGAGCATTGCGACCTACTGGTTTTACAAAGGTCTTTTCAAAATGATTTTTGTAAGCATTTTTTGTGGGTCTTTATTTGATTCTTTCTTTCACTTTAGGAAAATCAATTAAAGGAATGGTTTCAGCAGTTATTCCCAAACCAGATTTATTGAAATAAGGTCTTTGAACAGAAAGTATTTTTTCTAGTTTCTCAGATCCTATCGAAAATCTTTTGGAAATGTTTGAGATATCATTTTTCAAGAATGCATTTTCTTTTGAAAGATTATCTTTACTTTCTCTAAGAGAATAAACATTCACATCTAAACATTTCACCTTTTCTTTCAAAATATTTTCTTGTTGTTTTAAGGCAGAATTTTCCTTTTTAAGTTCAAAAATCCTTTTAAGAGAAGTCTTAAGACTAAAACACAACTCATCAATGTATTTAGAAACTTTAATAAGGATTTTGAAGTTACTTACCTCAAATTTACTGTCTGAATCTGAGTCTGTCTCGGAGTTTGAATTTGAATCCGATTGTGCCATCAGATATATGTTGGCATAATCATCATCACTTTTTTCACATTCTGTATCACTCCAAGTTTCTGCTTTAAGAGCCTTTCGATACCTTTCGGCTTTTCCTTTCTTCTTCCTCAGAAGATGACAGTTGGGTCTGATGTGCCCATTTTTCTTACATTCAAAGCAGACTACATCTTTATTTAATTCATCATCTTCAATAGACTTAGTCTATTGCTTTTGAAAACTTTGTTTCCTTGGATTGAATCTTCTTCCTTTTCTGTTTAGCTTTCTAAATTTTCTTATCATGAGAGCAAGCTCCTCATCATCCATATCGTCTTCAGAATCTGCAGCATCAGAGTCATCATTCGATTTTAATGCAATGGATTTCTTACCTTTAGGTCTTCGTCTTCATTGATTCGTTCCACTTCATAAGACTGAAGAGTTCCAACCAATTCATCAACAAATAGTGGCATGATTCTTTGGGTCTCTCTAATTGAGGTCTTTATGTGATTCTTTGGGTCTCTCAGATAGTCCAAGCAGTAGCTTGTTTACCTTCATGGGATCATAAATTGATTGACCTTGATTTTCAAGACCATTCACGATATCTATAAAACGACTAATCATGTTAGTTATAGATTCTCCCGATTTCATTCTGAAGGCTTCGTATTGACCGAGGAGAATGTTGATTATGGTTTCTTTCACTCGATCGGTTCCTTTGTAAGTAATGTGTAATCTATCCCATATTTCTTTGGCTGTATCACAAGAAGATATTCTGTTATATTCAGTAGGTAATAAAGCACAATATAACGAATAGATTGCTTTAGCATCAAGAGTTTGTCTCTTGATTATCTCTTCCTGAGTCATTTCACTAGACTCAACAGTGTCTTTTCCTCTTTCTGAGACAAGTGTAGCTTTAGGAATGATTCATTTTTCTACAACATCCCATTCTAGAGGATCTTTTGATCTTAGGAACGCCTTCATTTTGTTTTTTCATATGTTGTAGTCCTTTCCATCAAAGTAAGGCGGTCTGGTATTGCTTTGCCCTTCTACCAGCCCTGGAGCCAACATACTAGCCATGGATCTTTAACTCTGAAGTAAAACATTTCAAACAAAGTGAGTACATGAGCTCTGATACCAATTGATATAGCTAGTATAATCACCTAGAGGGGGGTGAATAGGTACACAAACAATTTATCGAGATATGGAAGCGATTCTAGGCAACCGATAGAAAGGAAATTCTCTATTGATTAACAAAATGAAGTACGATCAAAGTAAAGAGAGTAAGGAAGAGAAAATTGAATACAAGGTTTATAGTGGTTCGGCTTATTTCAAGCCTACGTCCACTCTGCCGCACTAACAGCCCACCGGCTGGATTTCACTATGAATAAAAGAGAAGTTACAGCACAGCTTTTCCTTGATTCCACAGTGTAGATGTTCTACCACACCTCCCCAAGGTTTTTCACAAATATAGACTCTCTTTTGTATACATATTTTTGCTCAAAGGAATTGTCTAAACAATAGGGAGCTTCAGACTTTGGAATTCTTCTATCGCGCACACCTCGAACAACTTAGAACGTCTTCCTTATATACTCCTTTATGCCATTATACCCGTTGGCACTTACCAAAGGAATTCCTCTAATCTACCCGTTGGACGGAATCATTTAAGAAGATTATTCGAGCTATTAAAGGAACGTGTCAATAGCCCATCAATCCTGTTCGCCCATACAATCAGAATCTCGGTTTCCATAAGTAGAAACTTCCAAGAATATTTAGGCAATCATCGGATCCTTAATCTTCGAGTCAATCTCGATCAATCAAAGAATTCCATTATGTCTTTTCCAGCCAAGAGATTTTCTCCAGTCTATAAGGTCACATCCTTGATGAAACACCCAGTTCTGGATAGCCCTTCTTCAACGGATTAAAAATTGTCAATGAGAATAGACTTTGAGTCTTGAGTTTGGTAGTCCGAAGGTCTTCAGACTTTAAATAGTAGAGTCTGTAAATCTTCAAACTAAACTGATGGAAACGTTTTGTCAGCTTCAAAACACTTCACGAAGATTTTTCCAACAATCTCCCCCTTTTTATGGTGACAAAACTTTTCTGCAGATTTAGATAACTTTGACCTGCAAAATATTACTCAAATAAATATGGATATCTTATAAAGATAAATGGCTTAATGATAACACTAGAATCTACAGCCACAGAAAATAGGTTAGTCTTGCATGAGAGTAAAGCCATCCATAAGATATCAATAGTACTTAATAAAAGCAGTCAAATCCAAATCCCAAATTCAGTCCACATCAAAACAATCCAAAAGTTCAAAAAGTTTAAGGTTCAAAGTTTCAAATCTTACATCTCTCCCCCTTTTTGTTAGCATAAAAAAGGTTGAGATGAAATGGAATAGAGTCAAGATTGCTTGGGAATACGAACAAGCTGGAAATCTCCTATTGACTGGACAATGCCTTCCAGCTTTTTCAATTCCTCCTTCAGTTGAGCTACATCTTCACCCTTAGCATTTGCTTGAATTCGAAGAGCAAGGGCTTGGATTTGATCATTCAAGGAAACTGAAGAAGCTTGACCTGCATTCTGCAAATTCTGAACTTCGCATCCGAGAGCATAAATATGACCCCGCATTTCCAAGAGAACATCAAGAATTTTACGAAAATCTGCTGAATTATCGGTCTGCGTACTGGCTTTTGCATGATCAGATGGAGTAAAGGCAGACGATAGCAAATCAGCATAGTTATGCAGATCTGGCGATGAAACATCGTGTCCTTCATCAGGAAATTGAGAGGCATAAATGTCCTCTGGATCTGCTAGAGAGAGACTGACTCCCTCACTGGTAGCAGGATATGAGGATATTCCTCTTTTCTCATGGTCTCCCCCTATTTCCATGCCTCCAGGTGGAGAAGAGTGTTCCTTATGTTCTCCTTCCTCTTGATCTCTTTTTTTCTTCTTCTTCTTTTTCAATTCTTTCCTCCTCAGCATTTCTTTCTTCTTCTTCTCTTTCCTCTACTTCTTTCTCTTCTCTTTCTCCAGTCCTCTGTTCTGAGTCTTTCTCTTGTTGTTCCTTTGGTTTTGGAACAGAACAGCTCAGATTCTTTAATGCCATTGTAGAAATGGTGATGTCTTCCTCATCATCTTCATCCTCAACGATGAGAGCTCTTCTTTTCTTGGATGAAGCAACCATGGGCTCCTTCCCTTTTCTTTTTGCTGCCGAAGAGATTTGATGAGTTTTGACAGGGGTTTTCTCCTTGAATTTCTCCAACGCCTTGTTAAGTTCCTTCAGACGCATTTTAGTCACAATTTTCAGTCCCACTACCATTTGATCACAAGATTGAACACAGAGAATTCGTGGAGGCTAAACATTCAAATGTCTTAATAACTTTGTCACAAGACCTGGATAAGGAAGTTAACCTTTGTCCTTCACCATTGCTCTATACATGTAGAACATAATAGTGTGAGGAAGTGAAAAAATTTTCCCAGTAATGATGGCATACATTAGCTTTGCCTCTGAGTTTGAAACATCAGTCTTTAAAGTAGATTTTGGTCTGAGGCAATTAATGATAATCTTGTGAAACAGAATGTTAAATGCGCTCATCCTCAAGTAGGAAATCTTTTCCTCTGTCCTTCTATCCTTAATAAGTTCTAACGTAACTCGAGCAATAGAGACATTGATAGGTTGATATCTCCCTCTCTCAACCCCAATGACATCAGCCGACATATCTATATCCACCACATAGTCCTAATCTCAGACACTAAAAGAGAATCTATTCGCATCCAAGAAACTGATATTTGAATAGAAATATGGAGTGAATTCAGCATAGGCTTCTATGGAGTCAGAATAGAACTATTCAAGTTGAAGAAGACTAAATTTTTCCCTTAAATTAACATTCACAGCATCAAGGAAATCAAAATCCACAATTCTAGGGTTTATCACCCCACGCTTCAACAACTTAGAATATAGATGCTTTTGTCCCTCCGATCGAAACAAGTCGGTCGTTTTTCCCCGAATTTTTGCCATAACACCCATTCTCGGTTGAAACTGACTGTACAACTTATCATCATCATTCCCATCTGGCTGATTCAGCCCTACAACACGTGGATCACTTGGGATATTAGCAAGGGTTTCTTCTACCAACCCCACAGGGGCAATTCCCAAACGCTCCATATTTTGCAAGAAGATGTACTCATTTCCATACCTTTTATCCCTAAGAAACTCATCAATGTAGTTCAATGCAATTCCACCTCTTTTCAAAGCACGATAAAGCTTGTAAATAAAATAGGGCTTTTGGATTCTTACAGGATCTGCGCCTTCGATGATTTCTTCATTTTCTTGATGAGCAACATCCTAAGGACTAGATGGAGGAGAATGACGCTGCTGAGAATGTTGTGAGCTCCGCTGCTGACTGGGAGACTCTTCTTCCTCGGTGAGATCAAAGTGCGTAGGCCCCTCACGCATTTGCGGTTCCTTGCTTGTAATCCTTGAAGACTTCCTTTGAGACGACATCTTTCACAGTCTTTAAAAGATTCAAAACTTGACTTTCCCAAGAAAGATGACAATTTTTTTGAAGATTAAACAAGAAAAGATAATAGGAATGGAAGATCGGTGCTCTCTTAGGGTTTTTGAGAGTAAAGCGAAAAAGAAACAACAATGTATAAACAGTCGAAGAGAGGCATATGGAACGTCATAATAGAAAGTGAAAAGATGCATTTTTAAAAAATAACTGCCTTTTTCAAAAAATTAGATAATAGTCATTTCAAAAAATAACTCCTTTTTCGAAAAGGAAACGTTGCAATAATTACGTCAATTAAAGATAGTAATAATTAAACACAGTTGATGATCGTACCTTTTCAAGATCAAATTCGAGATATAAAATAAAATAACTTACTAAAGAAAAACTTGATCGTCTGAGACTGGGTATCTTTAGACTTTTAGTCCTGAGTCTGAATTTCCTCAAACTTTAAGATTTTGAGTTTGGAACGAATAGCTTCAAATTGATTTTTCTCCAAAGGCTTTGTGAATATATTCGCCAGTTGGTTCTTTGAGTCAACAAATTGAATCGAAACTTCTCCATTTCGAACATGATCATTAATGAAGTGATGTCAAATCTCTATATGCTTTGCTCTTGAGTGAAGAAATGGATTTTTGGTGAGATTGATTGCGCTGGTGTTGTCACATTTAATCTCCGTGCATGAATATTCAATTCCAAAGTCTCTTAGCCGTTGTTTTATCCACAAAATTTGTGAACAACAACTTCCAAGAGCTACATATTCTGCTTCTACTATAAAGAGAGCTACTATACTTTGCTTTCTTGAAAACCAAGACACTATCTTGCTTCCAAGTAGTTGACAGGTACCCGTGATGCTCTTTCTATCAACTCTGCATCCAGCTAGGTCTGCATCTGAGTATCCAAGAAGAGTAAAGTCTCCCCTTTTAGGATACTAGAGACCAAAGTTTGAAGTTGAAGCAATGTATTTGATAATACGCTTTGCAGCACTTAGATGAGATTCTTTAGGGACTGCTTGAAATCTGGCACAAATGCAAATACTAAACAAAATGTCAGGTCTAGAAGCAGTAAGATAAAGAAGTGAGCCAATGATACTCCTGTATTGCTTCTGATCGACTTTCTTTCCTCCTTCATCTTTGTCTATCTTCAAGGAACTTGACATTGGTATTTCAGCCTTTTTGCAATTATCCGGTCCAAACTTTTTGACCAGATCATTAGTATACTTGATGAGTAAAAGTTCCTTCCTTAAGTTGTTTTACTTGAAGCCCGAGAAAGAAGGTTAACTCACCCATCATGCTCATTTCAAATTCATCCTACATAGTCTTAGAGAATTTCTTGCACAGACTTTCATTAGGGGATCCAAAAATAATATCATCGACATATATTTGAACAAGCATAAAACTTTTGCTTTCTCTTTTGATAAACAGAGTAGTGTCTACTTTATCTTTTACAAAGCCGTTTTGAAATAAAAACTTACTCAGCTTGTCGTACCAAGCTCGAGATGCTTGTTTTAAATCATATAAAGCCTTTTTGAGTCTGAATACTGAATCTGGTTTCCTTGGGTCTTCAAACCCAGGTGGTTGTTCCACCTGAACTTCCTCATGGATAAATCCATTCAGGAAGGCACTTTTGACGTCCATTTGGAATAACCTGAAATTCTTATAACAAGCAAAAACAAGTAATAATCGAATTGCTTCTAACCTTACTACTGGTGCGTAAGTCTCGTCATAGTCTATCCCTTCTTCTTGCGTATATCCCTTGGCCACAACTCTTGCTTTGTTTCTTATGACCTTTCCTTTCTCGTCCATCTTGTTCCTGAAAACCCATTTAGCACCAATAATAGATTTATCTTTCGGTTTAGGAGTTGATTCCCAAACATCATTAACGCTGAATTGTCTGAGTTCTTCTTGCATAGCTTCAATCCAGCTTTCATTAGATAAAGCTTCTTCTGTGCTTTTGGGTTCTATTTCAGAAATAAGAGCCACAGCACTAGACTCTTCGCGCCTTTTGGATCTTATGCGAATTCCTTCATTAATGTCGCCAATAATATATAATAAGATCTTTGGGATGACTGGACTTATGTTTCTAGTTGCTGGTTAAATTGTCAGGTTGATGATTACTTCCTTCATTTGAATCTTCAACAATCATTTGATGCTGGTCTTTCAAAGTCTGAGCTGCTTCCTGAGATTTAGACTTTGTAGAGTTTGGAGCAAGTTCAGGCTCTTCAAGATGAGGCTGAATAGATTCATTGATTCCTCCACAGATTGAGTCTTCTTGTTATAGACTCTGTACGCTTTGCTTGAGGTTGAATATCCAAGGAAGATGCCTTCATCTGACTTTTCTTCAAACTTGCCAACTCGATCTTTTGCATTTTTCAATATAAAGCATTTGTATCCATACACATGAAAATATGAAACAATAGGCTTCTTTTCAATTAATAACTCATAGGGTTTTTTTTTTTTTTTTTTTTTTCTAGAATAGGCCTTAGAAAAACACTATTTTTGATATAATATGTTGTAGAGGCTGCTTCAGCCCAAAAACGTGAAGAGATGTTGCTTTCTATTGAAAGAGTTCTGGCCATTTCTTGAAGTGACCTATTCTTTCTTTCTACAACTCCGTTTTGTTCTGGAGTATATGGAGAGGAGAATAAATGCTGAAAACCAGATTCATCACAAAATTTTGTAAAATCTTGATTTTCAAATTCATCTCCATGGTCTGTTCTTATATTTGAAATAACATACCCTTTTTCGTTTTGAATCTTTTTAGCAAATTTTTCAAAGTAAGAGAAAGTTTCAGACTTACTTGCCAGGAAATATACCCAAGTAAATCGTGAGTGGTCATCCACAATTACTAGGCAATATTTCTTACCTCCAATGCTCTATGTTCTGGTTGGTCCAAAGAGATCCATATACAGAAGTTGCAGTACACGGTTAGTGGAAACTTGATTTATTGGCTTAAAGGAATTTCTTACCTATTTTCCCAATATGCATGGTGTACATATATCAGACTTTTGGTATGAAAGATTGGGTAAACCATGAACAAGCTTCTTTGCTGAAATTTTGGCTATCTGTTTCATATTTATGTGCCCAAGCCTTCTGTGCCATAAGTTCGCTTCGTCTTGAATTGAGATTAGACATTGTGATTCATCTGGTTTCACATTCAAGAGGTAGATATTTCCATGTCTTCGACCTATGAATGACTGAGTAGAATCTTTACTGCTTCCTGAACATATTCCCTCTTTGAAAGTTGATTTTGAAACTGGTATCACATAGCTGACTAATATTAAGCAGATTGTAGTTGAGTCATTCAACTAAGGAAACATTGCTGATTGTGAGGTTTCCAATCTTTATAGTTCCAAATCCCACAATTTTTCATTTGCTATTTCCTTCAAATGAGACTTTTCCACCATTTACTTGAACAAGCTTTATGAAGCAATTTGAGTCTCCTGTCATGTGTCTTGAGCATTCACTATCCAGATACCATTTTACCTTTTTCTTAATAGTGACCTCTAATTCACTGTTTGAATCTGAGTCTGTCTCGGAGTTTGAATCTGAATCTGATTGTGCCATCAGACATATATTGACATAATCATCATCACTTTCTTCACACTCTGTATAACTCTAGGTTTCTGCTTTAAGAGCTTTTCGATACTTTTCAGCTTTTCCTTTCTTTCTTCCTCAGAAGAGGACAGTTGGGTATGATGTGTCCATTTTTCTTACATTCAAAGCAGGCTATATCCTTGTTTGGTTCATCATCCTCAATAGACTTAATCTGTTACTTTTGAAAACTCTGTTGCTTTGGATTGAATCTTCTTCATTTTCTGTTCAGCTTTCTGAATCTTCTTATTATGAGAGCGAGCCTCTCATCATCCAAATCGTCTTCAGAATATGTAACATCGGAATCATCACTGGATTTTAATGCAATGGATTTCTTACCTTTAGGATCTTCACCTTCATTGATTCGTTCCATTTCATAAGACTGAAGAGTCCCAACCAACTCATCAACAGATAGTGGCATAATTCTTTGTGTCTCTCTTATTGAGGTCTTTATGTGATTCCAATCCTTGGAGAGTCCACGCAATAGCTTGTTTACCTTCATAGGACAGAAATTGGTTGACCTTAATTTTCAAGACCATTCACGATTTCTATAAAACGACTAAACATGTCAGTCATAGATTTTCCTGATTTCATTTTGAAGGCTTCGTATTGATCGAGGAGAATGTTGATTCTGGTCTCTTTCATTCGATCGGTTCCTTCATAGGTAATATGTAATATATCCCAGACTTCTTTTGCTGTAACACAAGAAGATATTCTGTTATATTTAGTAGGTGACACAGCACAATATAAAGTATAAATTGCTTTTGCATCAAGAGTTTGTCTCTTGGTTATCTCTTCCTAAGTCATTTCACTAGACTCAACAGTATATTTTCCTCTTTCTGAGACGGGTGCAGCTTTAGGAATGATTCATTTTTCTACAACGTCCCATTCTAGAGGATCCTTTGATCTTAGGAACGCCTTCATCTTGTTTTTCCATATTTTGTAATCATTTCCATCAAAGTAAGGCGGTCTTGTATTGCTTTGCCCTTCTACCAGCCCTGGAGCCAACATACTAGCCATGGATCTTTAACTCTGAAGTAAAACACTTTAAACAAAGTGAGTACACAGGCTCTGATAAAAATTGAGATAACTAGTATAAGCACCTAGAGGGGGTGAATAGGTGTATAATAATTTCTCGTGATAAGTGAGCAATATGAAATAAACAATAGAAGGGAAATTCTCTTTTGGTTAACAAGAACGTATTATGATCAAAGTAAAGCAGAGAGTAGGGAAGAGAAAATTGAACACAAGGTTTATAGTGATTCAGCTTATTTCAAGCATACTTTCACTCTTCCGCACTAACAGCCCACCGGTTGGATTTCACTATGAACAAAAGAGATGTTACAGCAAAGTTCTGTGGCATCCCAGAAATTCAAAGCCGAGCCATAAGGTGTGTTAAAGTCTTTAATTAGGTGATAGAATTTCCATGGCTTGTGTTTTAGCCATTAGTCTTTTAAATTTGATGATTTGTGCTTGTGATTGTGGAAATTTAAATTTAATAAGATTAATAATCTATGCTTGGCCATATGATTTAAATTTCAATGAGCAAAAATATCCTAAGACTTTGGCCAAGATTGAAAATTGAAATTTAGAAATATTTATAGAAGGAATTTCAAAAAAAAAAAGGGGAAAAGAGGGTTATTTTTGGAATGGGCCTTGTACCCATTAGCCTAAAGCTTGGTGGGCCAAGCTAGTCGGCCCATTAGAGCCCAAGAGGAGGATTCAACCAGCCCAAGGGGAGTGGCCGGATGGGCCTAAGCCCAAGCCCAAGCCAAATTCAAAATTAAAACCCAATAAGACAAGTGGCAAATGGCCAGAGCATGCATTGGTGGGATTGTAGGCAATCTCATGATTGCTAATCATGGGATTAGGGGAGTATAAAAGGGATGAGAAGAGAGAGAGTGGCCGGTCCTTTGATCATTCGGCCGAGAGAGGGTGAGAGAGAGAGAGAGAGTTCGAGAGAAAGGGAGAAACCGAGAGGGGAAGGAGGCGGAGCCGAGGGGTGCCGCCGTTCGTTCGCCGTCCGATCGCCGTGTCCCGTCGCCGTTCGTCGTCGTTTGTTCATCTTAGAGGCAAGTGGAGTCCGTAACTTCTCTTGCATGTTTGTTTTGTTTGTTGCATGTTTGATTTTAGGTGTGATTTGTGCGAAAAACCGAGGTAAGGGTTGGTTATTTGCAAACCGTGTGACTGTTCTTGTTCAGTTTGTTGGAGTCAGTAGCTTGTTTGAGCTTGCATGTGTGTTTGGAGTCCGATTTTGGCTTCGATGTCTTCATGGAAGTTGTAGCTAACGTCTTGTACTATAAAATATTGAAATTTCGTGGACAATTATGGAGATATGAGGGGTTAAAGTTCCATTATACGGAGACCCTAGATCTGTGAAGTTTTCGCTGACCTCTTGCTAGATTCTTGTTTGCATGTTGATTTCTGTTGAATATTTGACTTCGATGTCTTCATGAACGTTGTAGGTAACACCTTCAGCTACAACATACTCAAATTTGAAGCAAAAATAACAAGTATAGCTTGGTGAATCGGCTAGATCTTGGAAACAATGGTTCTGGTGAAGTATTTCGAGACACCCGAGACTTCATGGACTTAAATGGTGACCATAATTTGGTTATTTGGCCTATATCTCTTCATGAAACTTGTAAATAACAATTGGTACATAACATACTCAAATTTCAGAGGAAACGAAAAAGAATAGATGGGTGAAATCTAAAAATTTCGGAGATATGTGTTCTGGACGACGCGGTAGTGGTTCCAGAAGTTTCGTGGGGTTGTATAAATTAATCTAAAAATAATTTTGCTTAGAGTTCTTCATGAGAAATGCACGAAAATGTGTTGTCTATCATCCTGTAAAATTTCGTAATTTTTGAAGACCATATGAGTATTTTAATCGAATTTATTTGGAAACTGTGCAATTCTGGTCATTATCCGAATATCATGTGCTATTTTGTGGAAATTGTGAATTTGTGAGAAATTCAATTTGGCCATGAATTTTGTATGAAATTGTGATCCTATTGATTTGTTTAGTGATTGTTTGAATATTATGATTTTGGGAAAATCATAGATATTAAATTTAATATTTATTTATGAAAATAAATAAATAAAATAATAAAATAATAATAAAATAATAATAAAATAATAAAAAAAATAATGGATTATTTTATTGGCCATGAATTTCATTGAATTTATTATGCATTGTTATATGACATTGGTGTATGTATGATCATAAATTGTGATGCATGTGTGAATCATATGCCATGTAATAATGAGATTAAAAGGATGGTGGATGTATAAAATGATATGTGAGTAAGAGGTTGTGGTGGAGGATGTTGTCTGGTGGCCTAGTGGCGTAATTCCAGAGATTCCCTGGGAGATTCAGGATGCCCGGAATGTGGGGGGCTGGAAGCCCTGTCGGAGATTTCTGCCCGAAGGGAATGCCTCGCGATGCCAAGATGTGGGTGCGGGATGCCTGGCTAGAAGGGTAAAGGCCGGAAGCCCTATCGGAGGTTTCTGCCCGAAGGGAATGCCTCGTGATGCCAGGATGTGGGTGCGGGATGCCTGGCTAGAAGGGTAAAGGCCGGAAGCCCTGTCGGAGGTTTCTGCCCGAAGGGAATGCCTCATGATGCTAGTTGAGATGCGAGATGCCCGGAATGTGGGGGGCCGAAAGCCCGGTGGCCATGGGATGGCTGGAATGCTGGGAACCCTGTCGGAGGTCTTTGCCCGAAGGGATGATGAAATTGATGATATGAGAAGTGGGTGATGTGGTGATCAAACCTAAAGTTAAAAAGATGAAAAATGAACCCATGAAATATGATATGCATGATGATATGCATGATGATGATGTGATGTGACATGATATGATGATCACCTATGATATGATATGATATATGATATGCATGGTGATATGCATCATGATGATGATGATGATGATGTGATGTGACATGATATGATGATCACCTATGATATGATATATGATATGCATGACGATATGCATGATGACGATGATGATGATGATATGTGATGTGATGTGATGATCACCTATGATATGCATGATGATGATGATGATGATGATGATGATGATGATGATGATATGTGATGTGATATGATGACACATGATAGTGTGTGTCTGGCCTCGAGGTAAGTAATGCCTGCAATGCATGTGAAATTTGCATGATGCATTGAGTTGTTATAGGATTTTCCTATCTGCTGAGTGATTGTACTCACCCTTTTTGGGATAACATTTTAGATTAGCAAGTATGTCGCTACCTGCCATCACGAGAGGTACATTTTACGGGATATCATCCGATGTAGAGGTCGAGTGTGTTGAGATAGACTGTCCCTCTGTTCCCGGACTGACTTTTATCCGAGTACGTTGTTTAGTGATGTATGACGTGGGCCTGGCTGGGGGTCCTGTCATTCAGGAGTTCATTTCTGTGCACGTTCATCGGGATGGAGCGATGCGAGGGATGTTGCCGCCGCCACCACCTGATGCACCGGGTTGGGTGTGAGACCTGCGCGCGATGAGTAGGAGCTGGATCTCTTTTTGATGTAGATAATCGACACTTTCGATGGGGGTTCGTACTGGTATGATGTTAAGGGTCGAGAGTTTCTTTTTGAGGTTTTAGGCTGGACGTGGCTGAGTCCTAGCTTTTCCTTTTTGATGTACCGACCCAAAAGAAATCCCATCTTGAAAATATATATGTAAGCAAAGTGTCAAAGTTGTTTATAAAATCCTGATGTTTAGCTGGTGTGTATTTGTATCATGGATTGGTAGGGGGATAGATGGTGATGTTTAATTTGCTTCCGCTATGAGTCGCGTTGGGACCGATCGTTTTAAAAAAAAAAAAATGTCTGTGATTAACGACGCTTGTTTTAAGTACAAGATAGAAAAAGGTAATAAAGTGTAACATCGGCGCTGGTGACGACCTACGAAAGGGTTCGGGGTGTCACAAGTTCTCCATTGATTCCACAGTGTAGATACTCTACTACACTTCCTCAAGGTTTCTTACGAATATAGACTCTCTTTTGCGTACAAGATTTCGCTCAACAAATGAATTGACTTAGATCAAGGAGTTTCAGACTTTGGAATTCTTCTATCGTGCACACCCTCGAACAACTGGAATGTCTTCTTTATATACTCCTTTATACCATCATACCCGTTGGCACTTACCAAAGGAATTCCTCCAATCTACCCGTTGGATGGAATCAATTAGGAAGATCATTCGAGCTATTAAAGGAACATGTCGATAGCCCATCAATCATGTTCGCTCATACAATCAGGATCTTGGTTTCCATAAGTAGAACCTTCCAAGTATACTTCATCAATTATCGGATCCTTAATCTTCGAATCAGTCGTGATCAAATAAAGGATTCCATTATGTCATGTCCAGCCAAGAGATTTTCTCCAGTCGATAAGGTTACATCCTTAATGAAACACCCACTTCTGGATAACCCTTCTTCAACGGATTAGAAACTGTCAATGAGAATTGACTTTTGAGTCTTGAGTCTGGTAGTCCGAAGGTCTTCAGACTTTAAATAGTAGAGTTTGCAAATATTTAGACTAGACTGATGGAAATGTTTTGTCAGCTTCAAAACACTTCACGAAGATTTCTCCAACACGTGTCTTACCCAGACATTCAAAGGGGTATCGATTTTATAACGCTAATGGAGGTACAAGAATTGTGGAATCTCAAAATGCAAAATTTCTGGAATTTGATATCGTTGAAAAGGGTAGCTGCTCACAAGCTATCGAAGATGATAGTATGGTGGGGATTACTAGATCCCTGTCCCATCCTGTGCAGACAATTATGGAGCCTCTTGCGTGACAAACTGAGCTGCTCACAATAGGCTCAGTTGGTCACGCAAGAGGCTCCATAATTGTCTGCACAGGATGGGACAGGGATCTAGTAATCCCCACCATACTATCATCTTCGATAGCTTGTGAGCAGCTACCCTTTTCAGCGATATCAAATTCCTGAAATTTTGCATATTGTGGCACATGATCCTATTGTTGAGACAGTTCCTAATGAAATTCTTTAAGCCCCTTAAATTCAGAATGAGGTTGAAGTAGCTCCACTCAGAAGATCAATTAAGGAAAGACGTTTAGTTATACCACCAGACTATCTAGTCTACTTAAGAGAGCATGATTATGATATAGACTGTGTTGTTGATCCCATGATTTATAATGATGTCATCTCATGTCTTCAATCAGATTTGTGGTTAGATGCGATGAAAGATGAGATGCAATCTATGAAACACAATGGTGTTTGGGAGCTTGTTGAATTGCCTGAAGATTGTAAACCTACTGGTTGCAAATGGGTATTCAAGACTCAAGGGATTCCAAATGAAAGATTGAAAAGTTTAAAGCCAGACTGGTAGTTAAGGGTTTCACTCAAAGAAAAGGAATAGATTATGAAGCAACATTTTCTCCAGTTTCTTCTAAAGATTCCTTTAGAGTAATCTTGGCATTGGTAGCTTATTACGATATGGAGTTACACCAGATGGATGTTAAGACTGTTTTTCTAAATGGAGACCTTGATGAGGAGGTTTATATGGTGCAACCCAAAGGTTTTGTAGTAGATGACTCAGGTAAGCTTGTTTGTGAGATAGATAGTAGAAGCACCTAGAGAAGGGGTGAATAGGTGTATAATAATTTCTCGTAATAAGTGAGCAATATGAGATAAACAATAGAAAAGAAGTTCTCATTTGGTTAACAAAACGAATTATGATCAAAGTAAAGCAGAAAGTAAGGAAGAGAAAATTGAACACAAGATTTATAGTGGGGCTTATTCCAAGCCTACGTCCACTCTTCCGCACTAACAGCCCACCGGCTGGATTTCACTATGAACAAAAGAGTTGTTACAGTAAGGTTCTCCATTAATTTCACAGTGTAGATACTCTACCACACTTCCTCAAGATTTCTCAGAATATAGACTCTCTTTTGCGTATAAGATTTCACTCGGTAAATGATTTAACTAAGAACAAGGAGATTCAGACTTTAAAATTCTTCTATCGTGCACACACTCGAACAATTGGAACGTCTTCCTTATATACTCCTTTATGCTATCATACCCATTGGCACTTACCAAAGGAATTCCTCCAATCTACCCGTTGGACGAAATCAATTAGGAAGATTATTCGAGCTATTAAAGGAACATGTCGATAGCCCATTAATCATGTTCGCCCATACAATCAGGATCTCGGTTTCCATAAGTAGAACCTTCCAAGTATACTTCGCCAATCATCGGATCCTTAACTTTCAAATCAATCATGATCAAATAAAGGATTCCATTATGTCATATCATGCCAAGAGATCTTCTCCAGTCGATAAGGTCACATCCTTAATGAAACACCCAGTTCTGGATGGCCCTTCTTCAACGGATTAGAAATTGTCAATGAGAATAGACTTTAAGTCTTGAGTCTGGCAGTCCGGAGGTCTTCAAACTTTAAATAGTAGAGTTTGCAAATCTTCAAACTAGACTAATGGAAACGTTTTGTTAGCTTTAAAATACTTCACGAAGATTTCAACAAACAATCTCCCCCTTTTTTATTGTGACAAAACTTTCCTGCAGATTTGGATAACTTTGACCTACAAAATATTACTCAAACAAATATGGATATCTTATAAAGATAAATGGCTTAATGATAACACTAGAATCTGCAACCACAGAAAATAGGTTAGTCTTTCATATGAGTAAAGCCATTCATGAGATATCAAAAGTACTTAATATAAGTAGTCAAATCCAAAACCCAAATTCAGTCCACATCCAAACACAAAAGTCAAGTCAAACATCAAAACAATCCAAAAGTTCAAAAAGTTTAAGGTTCAAAGTTTCAAATCTTGCATATCTCCCCCTTTTTGTCAGCATAAAAAAGGTTGAGATGAAATGGAATAAAGTCAAGATTGCTTGGGAACACGAACAAGCTGGAAATCTCCCATTAATTGGACAATGCCTTCCAGCTTTTTCAATTCCTCATTCAGTTGAATTACATCTTCACCCTTAGCATTTGCTTGAATCTGAAGAGCAAGGGCTTGGATCTGATCATTCAAAGAAACTGAAGAAGCTTGACTTGCATTTTGCAAATTCTGAACTTTGCATCCCAGAGAATATATCTGACCTTGCATTTCCAAGAGAACATCAAGAATTCTGCGAAAATATGCTGAATTATCGGTCTGCGTACTAGTTTCTGCACGATCAGATGGAGTAAAGGCAGACGATGGCAAAACAGCATAGTCATGCAGATTGGGCAATGAAACATCATGTCCCTCGTCAGGAAATTAAGAGGCATAAATGTCCTCTGGATCTGCTGGAGAGCGACTGACTCCTTTACTGGTAGCAGGTATGAGGACATTCTTATTTTCTCATGGTCTCCCCCTGTTTCCATGCCTCCAGGTAGAGAAGAGTGTTCCTCATGTTCTCCTTCCTCTTGATCTCTTTTCTTTTCTTCTTATTTTTCAATTCTTTCCTCCTCAGCATCTCTTTCTTCTTCTTCTCTCTCCTCTGCTTCTTTCTCTTCCGCTTCAAAATATTTTCTTTCTTCAGTCCTCTGCTCTGAGTCTTTCTCTTGTCGTTCCTTTGATTTTGGAACAGAACGGCTCAGGTTCTTTAATGCCATTGCAGAAATGGTGATGTCTTCCTCATCATCTTCATCCTCAACAATGAGAGCTCCTCTTTCCTTGGATGGAGCAATCATGGGCTCCTTCCCTTTTCTTTTTGCTGCCGAAGAGATTTGATGAGTTTTGATAGGAGTTTTCTCATTGAATTTCTCCAACGC
Organism: Eucalyptus shirleyi; assembly: GCA_017140165.1. NCBI lineage: Eukaryota > Viridiplantae > Streptophyta > Magnoliopsida > Myrtales > Myrtaceae > Eucalyptus > Eucalyptus shirleyi. The sequence continues at coordinate 43,960,959 of CM029451.1, read as the reverse complement.
CTTGCTAAGTTCCTTCAGACGCATTTTAGTCACCATTTTCAATCCCACTACCATTTGATCACAAGATCGAACACAGAGAATTTGTGGAGGCTAAACATTCAAATGTCTTAATAACTTTGTCACAAGACCTGGATAAGGAAGTTGACCTTTGTCGTTCACCACTGCTCTATACATGTGGAACATAATAGTGTCAGGAAGAGAAAACTTGTTCCCAGTAATGATGGCATACATCAGCTTTGCCTCTAAGTTTGAAACATCAGTCTTTGAAGTAGATTTTGGTCTGAGGCAATTAATGACAATCTTATGAGGCAGAATGTTAAATGCGCTCTTCCTCAAGTAGGAAATCTTTTCCTCTGTCCTTCTATCCTTAACAAGTTCCAACGTAACGCGAGCAATAGAGACATTGATAGGTTGATATCTCCCTCTCTCAACCCCAATGACATCAGCCAACATGTCTATATCCACCACATAATCCTGATCTCGGACACTAAAAGAGAATCTATTCGCATCCAAGAAACTGAGATTTGAATAGAAATATGCAGTGAGTTCAGTATAGGCTTCTGTAGAGTCAGAATAGAACTGTTCAAGTTGAAGAAGACTAAATTTTTCCCTTAAATTAACATTCACAGCATCAAGAAAATCAAAATCCACACTTCTAGGGTTTTTCCCCGAATTTTTGCTGCAACACCCATTCTCGGTTGAAACTCACTGTACAACTTATCATCATCATTCTTATCTGGCTGATTCAGCCCTCTAACACGCGGATTACTTAGGATATTAGCAAGGGTTTCTTCTGCCAACCCCGCAGGGGCGATTCCCAAGTGCTCCATATTTCGTAAAAAGATGTACTCATTTCCATACCCTTTGTCCTTAAGAAATTCATCGATGTAGTTTAATGGAGTACCAGTCCTCTTTAAAGCACGATAAAGCTTATAAATAAAAGAGGGCTTTTGGATTCTTACATGATCTGCGCCTTCGATGATTTCTTCATTTTCTTGATGAGCAATATCCTATGGACTAGATGGAGGAGAATGGCGTTGCTGAGAATGTTGTGGGCTTTGCTACTGACTAGGAGACTCTTCTTCCTCGGTGAGATCAAAGTGCGTAAGCCCCTCACACATTTGCAGTCCCCTACTTGCAATCCTCGAAAACTTCCTTTGAGACGACATCTTTTACAGTCTTTGAAAGATTCCAAACTTGACTTTCCCAATAAAGATGGCAAATTTTTCGAGGATTAAACAAGAGAAGAAGACAGGAATAGAAGATCAGTGCTCTCTTAGGGTTTTTTAGAGTAAAGCGAAGAAGAAACAACACTGTATAAAACAGTCGAAAAGAGGCATACGGAACGTCATAAAAGAAGGTAAAAAGATGCTTTTTCAAATAATAACTGCCTTTTTCGAAAAATTAGATAATAGTCATTTAAAAAATAACTCATTTTTCGAAAAGGAAACGTTGCAATAATCACGTCAATTAAAGATAGCAATAATCAAACACGGTTGATGATTGTACCTTTTCAATATGATATTCGAGAGATAAAATAAAATAATTTATGAAAGAAAAAATTGATCGTCTGAGACTGGGTATCTTTAGACTTTCAGTCCTCAGTCTGAATTTCCTCAGACTTTAAGATTTTGAGTCTAGAACGAATAGCTTCAAATTGATTTTCCTCCAAAGGCTTTGCGAATATATCTGCCAGTTGGCTCTTTGAGTCAACAAACTGAATAGAAACTTCTCTATTTTGAACATAATTTCTAATGAAGTGATGTCGAATCTCTATATGCTTTGCACTTGAGTGAAGAATTGGATTCTTAGTGAGATTGATTAAGCTGGTGTTGTCACATTTTATCTTTGTGCATGAATCTTCAATTCCAAAGTCTCTTAGCTGTTGTTTTATCCACAGAATTTGTAAACAACAACTTCCAAGAGTTACATACTCTGCTTCTACTGTAGAGAGAGCTACTGTATTTTACTTCCTTGAAAACCAAGACATTGTCCTGTTTCCAAGAAGTTGACAGGTACCTGAGGTGCTCTTTCTATCAACTCTGCATCTGGCTAGGTCTGCGTCTAAGTATCCAAGAAGAGTAAAGTCTCCCTTCTTAGGATACCAAAGACCAAAGTTTGAAGTTGAAGCAATGTATTCGATAATACGTTTTGCAACACTTAGATGAGATTCTTTAAGGTCTGCTTGAAATCTGGCACAAATGCAAACACTAAACAAAATGTCAGGTCTAGAAACAGTAAAATAAAGAAGTGAGCCAATGATACTCATGTATAGCTTCTGATCGACTTTCTTTCCTCCTTCATCTTTGTCTATCTTCAAGGAACTTAACATTGGTATATAAGCCTTTTTGCAATTATCCAGTCCAAACTTTTTGACAAGATCATTAGCATATTTTTCTTGATGAATAAAAGTTCCTTCCTTCAATTGTTTCACTTGAAGCCCGAGAAAGAAGGTTAACTCACCCATCATGCTCATTTCAAATTCATCTTGCATAGTCTTAGAGAATTTCTTACACAGACTTTCATTAGGGGATCCAAAAATAATATCATCGACATATATTTGAATAAGCACAAAACTTTTGCTTTCTCTTTTGATAAATAGAGTAGTGTCTACTTTACCTTTTACAAAACCGTTTTGAATAAAAAACTTACTTAGCCTATCGTACCAAGCTCGAGGTACTTGCTTTAGATCATATAAAGCCTTTTTGAGTCTGAATACTAAGTTTGGTTTCCTTGGGTCTTCAAACCCAGGTGATTGTTCCACATAGACTTCCTCATGGATAAATCCGTTTAGGAAAGCACTTTTGACATCCATTTGAAATAATCTGAAATTTTTATAGCAAGCAAAAGAAAGTAATAATCTAATTGCTTCTAACCTCGCTACTGGTGCGTAAGTCTCGTCATAGTCTATCCCTTCTTCTTGCGTATATCCCTTGGCCATGAGTCTTGCTTTGTTTCTTATGACCTTTCCTTTTTCGTCCGTCTTGTTCCTGAAAACCCATTTAGCACCAATAATTGATTTACCTTTCGGTTTAGGAGTTAACTCCCAGACATCATTAATGTTGAATTGCCTGAGTTCTTCTTGCATGGCTTCAATCCAACTTTCATCAGATAAAGCTTCTTCTATGCTTTTGGGTTCTATTTCAGAAATAAGAGTTACAACACTAGACTCTTCTCGCATTTTGGATCTTGTGCGAATTCCTTCATTAATGTCGCCAATAATAAGATCTTTAGGATGACTGGACTTATGCTTCCAGTTGCTGGTTAATTTGTCAGTTTGATTATAACTTCCTTCATTTGAATCTTCAACAATCATTTGTTGCTGGTCTTTCGAAGTTTGAGCTGCTTCCTGAGATTTAAACTTCGTAGAGTCTGGAGCAGGTTCAGGTTCTTCAAGATGAGTCTGAATAGATTTATTTTGCATAGAATCTTGGAATTTGACATTCATTAATTCCTCCACAGATTGAGTCTTCTTGTTGTAGACTCTGTACGCTTTGCTTGTGGTTGAATATTCAAGGAAGATGCCTTCGTCTGATTTTTCTTCAAACTTGCCAACTCGATCATTTGCATTTTTCAATATAAAGCATTTGCATCCAAACACATGAAAATATGAAATAATAGGCTTCTTTTCTTTGAATAACTCATAGGGGATTTTTTCTCTAGAATATGCCTTAGAAAAACTCTATTTATGATATAACATGCTGTAGAGACTGTTTCAGCCCAAAAATGTGAAGAGATGTAGCTTTCTATTGAAAGAGTTCTAGCCATTTCTTGAAGTGACCTATTCTTTCTTTCCACAACTCCGTTTTGTTCTGGAGTATATGGACAGGAGAATAAATGCTGAAAACCAGATTCATCACAAAATTTTGTAGAATCTTGATTTTCAAATTCACCTCCATGGTCTGTTCTTATATTTGAAATAACATATCCTTTTTCGTTTTGAACATTTTTAGCAAATTTTTCAAAGTAAGAGAAAGTTTCAAACTTACTTGCCAGGAAATATACCCAAGTAAATCGTGAGTAGTCATCCATAATTACTAGGCAATATTTCTTACCTCCAATGCTCTGAGTTCTGCTTGGTCCAAAGAGATCCATATGCAGAAGCTGCAGTACACGATTAGTAGAAACTTGATTTATTGGTTTAAATGAATTTCTTACCTGTTTTCCCAATATGCGTGGTGTAGATAAATCAGACTTTTGGTATGATAGATTGGGTAAACCACGAACAAGCTTCTTTGCTGAAATTTTGGCTATCTGCTTCATATTTATGTGCCCAAGCTTTCTGTGCCATAAGTTCTCTTCGTCTTGAATTGAGATTAGACATTGCGATTCATCTGGTTTCACATCCAAGAGGTAAATATTTCCATGTCTTCGACCTATGAATGAATGAGTAGAATCTTTACTGATTCCTGAACATATTGCTTCTTGAAAGTTGATTTTGAAACTAGTATCGCATAGCTGACTGATATTGAGTAGATTGTAGTTGAGTCATTCCACTAAAGAAACACTGCTTATTGTGAGGTTTCCAACTTTTACAGTTTCAAATCCCACAATTTTTCCTTTGATGTTTCCTCTAAATGAGACTTTTCCACCATTTACTTGAACGAGCTTTATGAAGTAATTTGAATCTCCTGTTATGTGTCTTGAGCATCCTATATCCAGATACCATTTTACCTTCTTTTTTTATAGTGACCTTCATTTAAAAAGGAAACTCAAACTTTCTTTAGTACCCATATTTTCTTGGGTCCATTGTTGTTAGTATGATATGCGGTTTTTGCCCATACTTTCTTAATAGGTTTCCAAACCATAGGACATTCTTTTTCAAAATGATCTGCACTATTGCACTTTGAACATCTGAGAGCATTGCGACCTACTGGTTGATTTTTTTAAAATGATTTTTGTAAGCATCTCTTGTGGGTCTTTGCTTAATTTTTTCCTTCACTTTAGGAAAATCAATTAAATGAATGATTTCCACAGTCATTCCCAAACCAGATTTATTGAAATAAGGTCTTTGAATAGAAAGAATTTTTTCTAGTTTCTCGATGCTATAGAAAATCTTTTAGAAATATTTGAGATATCATTTTTCAAGAATGCATTTTCTTTTAAAAGATTATCTTCACTTTCTTTAAGGGAAAAAAACATTCATGTCTAAACATTTCACATTTTCTTTCAAAACATTTTCTTGTTGTTTTAGTGCAGAATTTTCTCTTTTGAGTTCAGAAATTCTTTTAAGAGAAGTCTTAAGATTAAAACACAACTTATCAATTTATTAGAAACTTTAATAGGGATTTTGAAGTTACTCACCTCAAATTCACTGTCTGAATCTGAGTCTGTATCGGAGTTTGAATCTGAATCCGATTGTGTCATCAGACATATATTGACATAATCATCATCACTTTCTTCACACTCTATATCACTCCAGCTTTCTGCTTTAAGAGCCTTTCGATACTTTTCAGCTATTCCTTTCTTCTTCCTCAGAAGAGGATAGTTGGGTCTGATGTATCCCTTTTTCTTACATTCAAAGCATATTACATCTTTGTTTGATTCATCATCCTCAACAGACTTAATATGTTGCTTTTGAAAACTCTATTTCTTTGGATTGAATTTTCTTCCTTTTCTGTTCAGCTTTTTGAATCCTTATAATGAGAACAAGCTCCTCATCATCCATATCATCTTCAAAATCTGTAACATCAGAATCATCATTCGATTTTAATGCAATGGATTTCTTACCTTTAGGATCTTCGTCTTCATTGATTCACTCCACTTCATAAGACTGAAGAGTCCCAACCAACTCATCGACAGATAGTGGCATAATTCTTTGTGTCTCTCTTATTGAGGTCTTTATATGATTCCAATCCTTGGAGAGTCCACGCAGTAGCTTGTTTACCTTCATGGGATCAGAAATTGGTTGACCTTGATTTTCAAGACCATTCACGATTTCTGTAAAACGACTAAACATGTCAATTATAGATTCTCCTGATTTCATTTTGAAGGCTTCGTATTGACCGAGGAGAATGTTGATTCTGGTCTCTTTCACTCGATCGGTTCCTTCATATGTAATATGTAATATACCCTAGACTTCTTTCGCTATAACACAAGAAGATATTATGTTATATTCAGTAGGCGACAAAACACAATATAAAGAATAAATTGCTTTTACATCAAGAGCTTGTCTCTTGGTTATCTCTTCCCGAGTCATTTCACTAGACTCAACAGTATCTTTTCCTTTTTCCGAGACAGGTGCAGCTTTAGGAATGATTCATTTTTCTACAACGTCCCATTCCACAGGATCCTTTGATCTTAGGAACGCCTTCAACTTGTTTTTCCATATCTTGTAATCCTTCCATCAAAGTAAGGCGGTCTGGTATTGCTTTGCTCTTCTACCAGCCCTGGAGCCAACATACTAGCCATGGATCTTTAACTCTGAAGTAAAACACTTCAAACAAAATGAGTACACAGGCTTTGATACCAATTGAGATATCTAGTATAAGTACCTATAGGGGGTGAATAGGTGTATAATAATTTCTCGTGATAAGTGAGCAATACGAGATAAACAATAGAAAGGAAGTTCTCATTTGGTTAACAAAGTGAATTATGATCAAAGTAAAGTAGAGAGTAGGGAAGAGAATTAATGAAACTGTCAGTTCTGGATAGCCCTTCTTCAACGGATTAGAAACTGTCAATGAGAATAGATTTTGAGTCTTGAGTCTGGCAGTCTAGAGGTCTTCAGACTTTAAATAGTAGAGTCTGCAAATCTTCAGACTAGACTACTGGAAACGTTTTGTCAGCTTCAAAATACTTCACGAAGATTTCTCCAACAATTTGTAGATTGAAAAAGTCTATTTATGGCTTTAAGCAAGCTTTTAGACGGTGGTATTTCAAGTTTCATAGTGTTGTTACTTCATTCGGATTTATTGAGAGCAAAGTAGATCAGTGTATATACACCAAGGTCAGTGCGAGGAAATATATTTTTCTCATACTTTATGTAGATGATATCTTGCTTGCTAGTAGTGACATTGGTTTACTACATGAGACAAAGCAGATGTTATCGAAAAATTTTGATATGAAAGACCTTGGTGATGCGTCTTTTGCTCTTGACATTGAGATCCATAGGGATCGCTCATGTCGTTCATTGGGTTTATCTCAGAGGGCGTATATTGATCATGTTTTAGAAATATTCAATATGCAGGATTGCAAACCAAGAATTGCTCCTGTTGTTAAGGGTGATAAATTAAGGCTTTCACAATACCCTAATTCAAATTGTGAGAAAGCTCAAATGAAAGATGTACCTTATGCTAGTGTGCTTGGTGCCACGCCCCGATCCTCGGGCACGCACACATCCTTCTAGCTTGGTCGATTTTATAATGCGATATCCCAGGACAAAGTATCGCCGACCCTTTCGTTTATTAAGCACATGCGGAAGCAGTTAAAATCCCCAGACAATAAAACGATGGGATAGAAAAGCAGGGCCATATTTTTCCTATTGAAATTTATAACCAAACTTTTATACAAAACACAAACCAATTCATAACTATTCACTTCAAAAGAAATTCTCAAAAGAAGATAGACTCTCAGCCCATCTAGGCCCTACTCAAGGCCCCTCTCAGGATTATCTTCTTCTTCCAAAAATCCTTCTCTTTAAGTTTCACCTCCGAGTTCTCCTTCTTAGACTCCTCCTCAGCTCCTCATCGGGGTCCTGAAATGTTTTTCCCCAAACTGGGATGAGACTACGTCTCAGCGAGTTCTACCCCACTAAGCCCAATTAGTAAACTATTATACTATAGGCTGCCTATACATGCATAGGGCAGAAGACGTACCTTAGCATCAGATCCCACCTGCAAGTCAGTACAATTCACAATAGGCACTCAAGCAATCATATCACCGATTGAAGCATCGATCAAATCGACCTAGTCGATTAAATGCCAACAAGACCACTCACGGTCATTTCTAATCAGTCAATCAATCCACGACATCAAATCAAAGCAATGAATCACATCAAGTCACACTCAGATCCAATCATCGATCAATCGACCTAGTCGATTACAAGTCAATCAGGCCATCTCATGGTCATTTCCAATCAATCGATCAATTCACAACATCAGATCAAGCAATGATCAATCGACCTAGTCGATTACACGTCATCACGACCCATGCTTGGTCGGCACATTCAATACTATCTATAAGTCCGACCATAGTCCAGGACTGCTCACTCTAAGCTGATATATAGATAGTATAGCTCGCACTAAGCTGATAAGGTTAAGGTATACTGCTCTCGCTAAGTTGACATATCGCTCGTAGGCTGATATAGTATACCGGTATACTACTCTCGCTAAGCTGACATATCGCCCGCAGTCTGATATAGTATACCCCCGATGCTCACACTAAGCTGATAAAGTGTACTGCTCGCACTAAGCTGACATATCGCCCGTAGGCTGATATAGTACACCAGTATACTGCTCTCGCTAAGCTGACATATCAGAGCTCGTAGGATGATATAGTATACTATCCAACCATTCAATCCATTCCATCTTTTATCCTTCTCGATAAAATAGCCGTGTGTGGGGACACGGTCGGCCTTAGCCAAAATATAATAATTTCCTTTCTCATAATTACCACCATTCTCTATAGCCCACCAAAACACTTTTGGTGCCTTTCAATCGACAACCGGTTATTTCCCAATTAATAATCAAAGGGTATTCCATTACAGGACAATTCTCAATTTCACAAATAATTCAATTCAGTACAAAATAAAACTCAATTAAATAAACGAACTGTGCCATGACAATCAGTACGAAATTTCGGTCGTCGGCCATCTCCATCTTAATTTCTGAAAAATAAATAAATAATTAATTAATTTCGAAAATTAATTATTTAATATTAAAAATTATGTTTCGCTCAAAATAAGGTCCAATTAAATAAAGGGACTTCACCACGGTCATCAGCATAATTTTCCGGTCACAGGCCATCCCAGTTGAATTTTCAGGAAATAAATAATTATTTAATTAATTTCGAAAATTAATTAATATTAAAAATTCAATTTAGCTTAAAATAAAGTGTGATTAAATAAACGGACTTCGCCACGATCATCAGCATAATATTCCGGTTCCAGACCATCTCCCTTTGTTTTTCGGAAAATAAATAATTATTTAATTTAATTCCGAAAATTAATATTTAAATGCCAAAAATCTCACTTAGGCCCGAATCGCCAAATTGAAGCCCGATTAGGGGTCAGAAAATTCTCAAGACACTCCCAATAAATAGTAGACCACATCTACTTGTTAATTGCGCAATCAATTTATCTAAATCGCATCACAATTGACTAATAATTGCTAATTACCTCTAATCTAACAACATAAACATAATTAATTAAAAATAAACCAACCTAAAGCATAATTAGCCAACTAATCCGGGATTAGTGAGATTACTCACCAAATCGCGCGCAAATTGGATCAATCCGACGGCGGCGACGCGAGGAACAATTCTTCCCAAAGCGGGCCTCGGGTTCGGGGCCCGAAAACAGCCCAAACAGGCCAAAACCTCACTGCAAACCCATTTTCTGCACTCTCTGTGCGCGGCTGGTTAAGGGCGAAGGAAGGCAGATCCGGAGCTGGGTTGGGTCGGAAATGGACGGAGGGGCCGAACCGAACCAAGGCGAGGCTTCACGGTGGCCGGAGGAGGGGTGGACAGCTCCGGCGGAGCTCCACCAGATCTGAAATTTCGCTGAAACAGAGGGCTGAGCGAGGGAGAGGCTGAGGCAGGTGGAGCATGGGACGGCAAACGGCGAGGCGACGCGGGCCGGGAACGGCATGTGGCGGCGAGGCGGCGTGCGGCGCGACTGCAGCTCCTTCAAGCAACGCCGATCGTTGCTTCATCTTTTGCTGGTCGGTTCTGTTCGAACCAAAGGAAGGAGAGAGGGCAGAGGGCGCGCGGACGGCCGCGGAGCAGCGGCGGCGGCTCCGACTTCGGTGGGCAACGACGGCGGCAAGAAGCGGCGACGAGCGGAGTTGCTGTTCTGCTTCAGCTTCTTCGGCTTCCATGGCGCCGAGCAACCGAAGAGGAAGAAGGGGGGATCCGTCGACGGAAGAGGAGAGAAGGGAGAAGAAAAACCAAATTTCCCTTTCTTTTCTCTCACTCAAGAAAAACCAAATTTCCCTTTCTTTTCTCTCACTCTCTCTCTCTGTCTTATGTCAGCCACCAGCTGTCCACTACCCACCTTTTTCTAGACAAAATTGCCCCTTCTAAAAGCCTTTAGGTAGGTCAAAATACATAGTCCATTAGGCATTCGAATTTTTGCTAGGTTTTCCTTCCAATTGAGCCTTAATTCCTCTTGAATTAAATCAATTTGGCCCCCATTAATTTATCCAACACCTCATCTTTCCAATTGGTATTTTTCCTTACCAATGTAGCCCACTTGCATCCTAATTTCACAATCCATGGCTTCAATTGAACGAAAATGGCCCTATTTATCCAGTAGAAATTAAAACCCAAAATTTTGAATGTCACACTTGGAAGCATCATGTATGCTCAAGTTTGCACAAAGCCAGATATTGCTTTTGTAACAGCGTTTCTAGGCAGATATCAGTCAAATCCAGGACACGATCACTGGGTTGCTACCAAGAAGGTTTTAAGGTACTTAAAGAGAACAAAAGATTATATGCTGATGTATGGACATGTTCCAGACTTATGCAGATTTTGCTGGTTGTCAAGATGATAAGAAGTCAACGACAGGATACATATTTATGTTAGCAGGAGGTGCAGTATCATGGAAGAGCGAAAAACAGAAATCTATATCTTCTTCTACCATGCAAGTGGAGTTTGTAGCATGTTTTTCAATTGCTACTCAAGCTATTTGCCTTCAAAACCTCATTAGGGAGTTATCAGTTTTTGATTTTGTGGATACACCCATACAGTTATATTGTGACAATAACTCTGCAGTATTGTTTATTAATAACAATAGAAGTCTCAAGGGGTCTAAACACATGGAGGTCAAGTTTTTGACTATAAAGGAATCAGTTCGGAATGGTGACGTTGCAGTAAATTATATTTCTACAGATGATATGATTGCAAATCCACTAACTAAAGGCCTACGTCTATGTGTTTTTGATCGTCATGTCATTAGTATGGGCCTTGGAGCATCTTGGGATGTTGTTATTTAGTGGGAGCTGTGTTTTATTTTTCTTTGAATAAAGTTTACATCTGTTTTGTTACAATTTAGTAACACTTTGATATATATATGTCAACTTTTGCATTCAATAAAATATTTTTTAAATGGATTGTTATTATGTTGAATATAAATAAATAAATAAATAAATAAATAAATATATATATATATATATATCTATATATATATATATATATTGTTAAAAGTCTCAAGGTATTACTTAAACCTTGAGTGAAGGCTAGGGGTATTTGGGCATCCGGTTATTAGTATTGTGCATATGTCTTGTCATACATAAAAAAAGGTTAACTATAAGGACAAGACATATGTGAGTTCATTGGAACCATAAAGCATTCTCTAGTGGCACAAGTTTTTTGTGTCGCCTAAGGTAAGAGAATGGTGATTGACAAATGGGATCTCTCTATGAGAGATGTTATCCATTTGCCACACTACCATATTGAATCCATATCAATAAAGTTAAGAACATTCATGACCATGGAAGGCTCTATGTGTATACATGCAGTTAATGCCATAATTCGGTGTTTAAGACTTTATGGGATATGATTGACTATTAAGAATTATCTCTGGACCAGTGTGTGCACATACAGTACGATTTCAATTAATATAGTCCAAGTGGGAGAATGTAAGAGTTTTTCTAATTGTGGACTATATTAATTGATATTGTAATTTACTGTTTAACGTTTATCGTTTTACGGGATTTGGTATAAGGTGAGATAGTAGATTTCTTAATTAGTCTAATATGGGCTGGCTAATGTGGGCTAAGTTGAGCCTGGCTCGTAATGAGAGGGATTGGCTAGAAACTCTATAAATAATGCTCAAGTCTCTCCTCTAACCTTAATTCTCACATGTATCCTCACCTAATGGGCGTTTACCTAACGCTACACGTGAGGGGGCCGCCTTATTGAGCCAGTGATACGGAGGGCAATAGAGGAGAAGGACTTGCGCGTAGAACATTGTGTTTCTGCTTCCACTTCAAGAACAATGGATCCTAAAATAGATGCATTAATCTTTCTACTCAATTATACATGTTCTTGTTCTAGTTATGGAGATCTTGGGGTTACGCAATTTGCGTTTGACAGGGCTTGCATCCAAAATCAAGAGAACCTAAGTTAGAAGGACATATTTCCAACATGAAAATAGAATCCGTGGATTTACAAGGATGCTATCGAGAAAAAGCAATTCAACTTGGGCTTCCCATCTGGTAATTATTCAAAGATCTATTCCAAGAATATTAGATTCAGATATCAATCTGAATGCGAAGTTTATAATTGTAGAATCATCTAGGCAAATCACTGGATGGCCATATGCATCGTATATTGTTAGTAAAGACAAGATTACTTTCTAGAACGGTATACTAAATTTATTAGTGCAGTAATTAATTTGGTCTCCAGACCATTCATTATCTGTAATTCTTGATAAAGCTTTCATACAAGCTCTTGTGAGCTTGTGTATTTGGTCGACTGAGCTGATAATACTTCAGATCCGTGCATATAAAATGGGTCATTGGAATGTATGGCCTTCTGTCCTGATTTCTTGTGCTCGATTACCAGAGACAATAGAATTTTTCACGTAAATGTGTTATGGATGTACCGGGAATTTGAACTAATGCGATGTAATATGTGGATCCGACCAAATAACACAAGCAACTACTAGTGTTTTTCAGTTATTTCGGCTACAAGACCATCCGCTCGTATGGTTTTATCATCAACTTCTTTCGGCACTAGTGAGTCTTGTTTAAAGCATTTTGTGCCGAATTTGATTATAGCGCAGGGCAAGATATAGCGATGATGGAGGTTTGGGTCTTTTTATATTAGTTCTGCACCTAACTGCACATGCGAAACTGCAGGAGGATTCAATTTAAGGGACTCCCATCACCATCTCGCCTTACTAAAATTTGTGAACTTGAGCAAAGACTTGGAATGCATTTGCTGATGTTAAAGGGTTAAAAGAGAGGTCTTGGTCTTTTTATATTAGTTCTGCACCTAACTGCACGTGAGAAGCCGCATGGGAATTCAATTTAAGCAACTCCCGTCACCATCTCACCTTACTAAAAATTTTAAAATTAAGCAAAGACTTGGAGTGCATATGCTGATGTTAAAGGATTCAGTATGTCCCCATTACATCGTACGGTCAGACTTTTTCTAATGTGTTCAATATACTTTAAGAGCTCTCGTTCATCATATTAGATGATGGCGAATCTACTATTTTTTCTCCGTCTTCTCATAATCACTTAGTACAAAACCTGCATCACTTGGGTCCATCTAATATTCTACCGAAGTCTACTTAACAGGGAAAAAGACGACGAAGACTTTCGGGGTGCCACTACCAGCCCATATGAGAAGCCTCCAATTCCGTTTTCGTCATCAAATGTGCCACCAATTAAATAAGTGTGAGGAGAGGCGTGCTTCATGCATTCGAAGTCCGAAGTGCCGTCGACAGATTGGCCCGAACTATAATCCATTCTCGAATTGATTAGTTGGGCTGTCTCCTTTTTCCGTTTACTACGAGTCATTGTTTAGCAACATCCGCATTTTCCTAATACGGTAATCAATTACGAACGGAACTGCATTGGACCAATATGTATTGGTCATTTTTTATCTGCTTCACCAAAATGCACACATGATTTCATAGAGTAAATGCAAGATTCGCCCATCATCTGATGCGCCCGCAAAGTCCAAAACTGTAAAATGAGATTTCACTCCCAGTTTTAATTGGCCTTACATTCTTGAGAGATTTTTGTTCACCTAAATTCAATGGTTTGGATTTTGCATTAACTATTGGTACGACTAATACGGATGGATGAACAAACAAGTAAGAAATAAATTGTAGAACTTAAACTTAGAACATGGAAAATCCACATGGTTTCTAGGTATGGCTATCTAAGGAGGAGAGATCAATGAGAAGGTTCCACTGTAATCAGCAAACGGAAGATTACAATTGCTTGTCATACTAATCCACGAGTATCTCCGCAAGAAAGGAGCTTTCTCACTCTCCTCTTAAAAGCTCTCTAGATTTCTCACAATATGGGTAATAAAATAAAAGTATAAACTACAGTTCAAAACACGTTTAGATCAAGTCCCCGATGGGCGTGGGTGTCCGTTGTCACGACTTTTTTTTTTTTTCGGCGCCTGCAATCGGGTACGGGCGTCTATGGAGACTAATGGCTTGGCTGAAATTAGTTATGCCCCGACTCTCTAAAGTCCACCAATTCACGACTTTAATAGTCTAAATTTTTAACCTGCAAGTTAATTTTTAAAACGGAGCCGCCACTAATCAATTTAAGGTGGGTTGATTAGAAGCCCAAATGAAATATTGAGAGAAATACTCGCTCCTGCGTAACCAAAGAAATTAGGATCGGAGACTTGATTACACTAGTTAATCACTAATGCCCTTTCGGTACCTAATCTTGTTTAAACCCTAAGGTTTTTTGGATGCTTGTGGGATTTTTCATGCATTTGATGGGGAGGAAAAACATTTTTGGGTCTTTTCCCATTTTTTGGATATAACAGGGATTTTCTTTTTTGATTTTTTGGTATTTTTCAGAAAATACAAGTCTTTTTGGCATTTTATAAATTTTTTGGCTTTTTCATGAATTTTTGGCTTTTTTTTGGATTTTTGGCATTTTTTGGAAAATATGAAATATTTTTTATTTTTTGATTTTTTGGGAAAATAAAACATTTTTTTACTATTTTTAATATTTTTTGAAAATAAATCATTTTTTGATTTTTTTGATTTTTTGAAAATAAATTATTTATTTTTTATTTATTAAAATAATAAAAGAAAATTGACCCGGTCGATCCGTGGGTTGGGTCCGACTTGGGCTAGCCCTAAAATGCAGATGGACCGACTATGCGGGCCCGACTTTTTTTTTTTTTTGTGGGAACAAAACGACAACGCAGCTGGGCGTCTAGGGACGCCCGGCCCGACCCGATGACCCGGCTCCACAACCCGACTCCCTGGCGAACCCTACCCAACCTGGCTCCGATTCGTGACCCAACCTCCGCTGCCCCCAGAATTTGTGGAATCCCTACCCGGCTCCCGATCCGAGTCTGACCCAACAACCCGGGGTCGCAACTCGGAAAATCGGGAACCCTAGGGTTTTCCGAATTGCGGTGCTGAGGAGGCAGAGGACTGAGGTGCAGCAGTGATGACGACGGCAATGGCAGCGATGGCTAGGCTACAGAGAGGGAAAGGACGACGGTGACAACAACGGCGATAGCCTGCTACCTGGCGACTGCACAACAAGGGCGGTGACAGCGGTGGTACCCACGCAAACCTCCTCCAGCTTCGCTTTCTCTCTACTTCCTCCTCCGGCGAAGCTCGGATCCGCAGCCGCGAGTCCTCGGACCCCCTTGAAGTCTCTCAGTGGGGTGTCCAAGGGCTACGACTCGATCCGCCTCTCTCTCTGCAGGTTCGCTCGTCAGCGGCCTCCCCTAATGTCTCTCGGTGGAAGGTTGTTTAAGCTTACGACCCGCCTCCTCTCTCGCTCGCTCTTCGATTCCTCCCCCGAAGTCTCTCAGTGGGAAGATCTCGGAGCTCACTCTTCAATTTCCGCCTTGCTTGCTCTTTGAGCTCCCCGAGGTCTCTCGGGAACCCCTCTGAGTTTGCTGGCTCATGTGTGCTTCGACGACGGAAGTGCTTTGCTATTTATAGGCGATGAGGTCCGGTCGACGGAAAGGCTCAGCCGCCAGTCTTTGGCTTGCCAACTGAACCTCCGCGACCAAACCGGCGTCCCATCTGCCACTTGTCCGCCAGCTGCCCCCCCCCCACGCACGTCGCCGTCCGTCCGTTCATCCGGCATCGCACCCTCTGCGCATGTGTTGCAGAGCAGATGAAGGAGGAAGAAGACCGAAGAGGGCCAGGCTGGAGGAGGAGGAAAATGGGTCGTTTTTTTGTTTTATATATTTTTTTTGTTTGCTTATTATCCGAAAAAGATAAAATAAAATAAAGTAAAATAAAGTAAAACCTAATTAATTAAAAGAAAAATTTAGACGTCAACAGCTGCCCCTCTTTGAACGTGAGCTCGCAGAGATTGCATTCAAAGACAAACTGATGCCTAAATTTTATCCATACATGCGTGGCAGATTATATTTTATTTAGGACCTATTATCCTATGCAAAAAGAGCAATATAACATTACATATACTAAGACAGATAAGAAGATACCTATAGTTACTTACCGGGAGTGAGTGAGATAAGGTGTGAACCTCGAGTTTGGCAAGTATCAAGGCGTCATCTTACCTGATGATATGAGGAGGTTGCTTTTCCAGGGCTCGAATCGTTCTTCAGTCACCTGTTAAAACAATCAATGATTTGTTTAGGACCTGAATATTTCTTTGATTGCCTTGATGGGAGATGCACCGACCTTTCTCAGGGCATCTCATTTGTGGGTGCCTAATTTGTATCGAGAACACCAGTTGGTACTCGACATTTCTCGGGAGATGCGCCGACTTTTCTTAGGGCATCTGTTTTGTGGGGGTGTCTGACCTCTGTCAAAGACAACAGCTGATACCCAACTTTTCTTGGGAGGATGCGCCGACCTTTCTTAGGGCATTAATTCTGAAAGATACTTAGACATTCACAAGCATATCAAAGAGTACCTGAATATTCATAAGTACTAACCTGAAAGATATTTGGGCCTTTGCAGGCGTCAAAATGGGTATTTGACTGACCATAGGTATTGAAGGGGTACTTTGATGATCACAAGTATGAATTCTTGGGGGATACTTGGACATTCCCAAGTATCGAAGGGGTACTTGATAATTGAAAATATTGAGAACATACCTTGGATATTTCTGAAGGTGTCCCACCTCTTGGCAATTGGGAAATATCGGGGGCGTACCTGGGATATTCGTGAATGTCTCTCACCTCCTGGTAGTGGGAATATCGAGGATGGGTCTCACATATTCATGAAGGTCTCTTACCTCCTAGCAGTTGGAATATCGAGGACGTACCTTGAATATTCATAAAGGTCTCTCACCTTTTGGTAATTGGGAATATTGAGGACGTGCCTCGCATATTCATGAAGGTCTCTCACCTCCTGGTAAAGGGGAATATCAAGGCATGTGTGTTTGGAGTCCGATTTTGGCTTTGATTTCTTCATGAGAGTTGTAGCTAACATCTTGTACTACTACATACTAAAATTTCGTGGAAAATCATGGAGATTTGAGGGGTTAAAGTCTCATCCTACAGAGACCTCAGATCTGGAGAGTTTTTACTAACCTCTTGCTGGATTCGTGATTGCATGTTGGTTTGTGATGAGAATCTCACTTCAATTTCTTCATAAAAGTTGCAGGGGATATCTTAAACTACAACATACTCAAATTTGAAGTGAAATGAACAAGTATAGCCTAGTAAATCGACTAGATCTTGAAGACGATGATTCTGGTGATGTACTCCGAGACACCCGAGACTTCAAGGACCTAAATGATGACTATATTCTGGTTATTTGACCTAGATCTCTTCATGAAACTTGTAAAGGACATCTTGAGGTATAACATATCCAAATTTCAGAGAAAACGAAAGAGAATAGATAGGTGAAATCTCAATATTTTGGAGATGGGTACACTGGACGATGCGGTAATAGATTTAGAAGCTTCGTGAGACTGTATAAAATAATATAAAAAGAATCTGGCTTGGAGTTCTTCATAAAAGTTGTACGAAAATGTCTTTGCTATAACTCAGTAAAATTTCGTAATTTTTGGAGGCCGTATGGATATTTTAATCGAATTTCTTCGGAAACCGTGCATTCTGGTTTCATCCGAAAATTATATGATGTTTTGTGAAAATTGGGAAATTGTGTGAAATGCTATTTGGCCATGTATTTTGTATGAAATTATCATCCTATTGGCTTGTTTAATATTTTCTGTAATTTTTATAATTTTGGGAATTTGTTGATATTAAATTTATGGAAATGACAAAAGTTGGAATTTAAATAAATAAATAAAATAGATTATTTTATTCGCGATAAATTTCATTAAATTAATCTTGTTGCATGTATGATAAGGTCTTGATGTATGCATGACATTGATTTGACATACATGTATGAATTCCATGCCAAGTATGACTTATTTGATGTCACGTCATATGCCATACTAAATTAAGACTGAAATTGGAAAGCGTGGATAACGATAAATGAGAAGGTGGTTGTGGTGGATGATGATGCCCGGAATGTATAGAGATGCATTGCCGGATGGCCCCGGGAGTGTCGGGATGCCCGGTGGTATACGGTACGTAATTCTAGGGGAGGCCTGGTGGTATGTCGGTACATAATTCCGGAAGCCCTGTCGAAGGTTTTTGCCCGAGGGGAATACCTCGCGATGCCAAGATTGGGGTGTGTGATGCCCGGCCAGGGAGTGTAAATGCCGGAAGCCCTGTCAGAGGTTTCTGCCCGAAGGGAATGCCTCGTGATGCCAGTTGGGATGCGAGATGCCCGGAATGTGGGGGGCCGGATGCCCGGTGGCCTGGGAGGCTAAATGCCGAAAGCCTCGGAGGTCTTTGCCCGAGGGGATGATGAAATTGATGATTTAAGGAATGGGTGATGTGGTGATCAAATTGAAAGCTAAAAGTGGAAATTAAACCATAGCATGATATGCATGATGATATGCATGATGATGATGGTGATGATGATGATATGTGATGTAAAATAATGATGATCACCCATGGCATGACATGCATGATGATATGCATGATGATGATATATGATATGCATGATGTTATGCATCATGATGATGATGATGATGATGATGATGATGATGATATGTGATGTGAAATAATGATGATCACCCATGGCATGACATGCATGATGATATGTATGATGATGATAATGATGGTGAGATATGATATGGCATGATGACATGTGTAATGTGATGATGTCATGATGATGATGACACGTATGATATAATGATGCCATGATGATGATGACATGTGTGATGTGATGATGTCATGATGATGATGACATGTATGATATAATGATGCCATGATGATGATGACATGTATGATATGATGATGCATGATAGTACGCGCATGGTTTCAAGCTAAGTAACGCCTGCAATGCATGTATGATTTGCATGATGCATTGAGTTGTTATTGGATTCCTTTACTTGCTGAGTGGTTGTACTCATCCCTTTTGGGGACCAACATTTCAAATTAGTAGATGGTTTAAGCGGTTGGATATGATCGCGAGGAGAAGGATGGCAAAGGAGGAAACTTTTGAACGCCAACACTGATCGATGGACTCTAAGTATTCAACTGTTGGAGAAGATGTCGGTCCTCTTTTGAAGTATAGCCAAGTATAGAAATATTGGCATTTCGATGTACTGACTAAAGATGTCCATCTGCTTTATGTAAATAAACGTGTTCGGCTTTAACTTATATAAGATGTTTAGTGGGTGTACATCGTTTTCTGAACATAGGGAAGGGAGTTGTTGGATGTGCTTCCATATCTAAATTATGCAAGGGACCAATCTAAAAGATGTAAACCCCCAAGGTTGTATGGACCCGCTACAATTGAAATGGTATCAGAGTGATATGTTAATAAGGAAAGTGAATGGTAAGCGAACTGTGGCGACCCTAATCAGATCGGGGGCCGTCGAGGGATGCCACAGATTGGGCTTGAGTTACATTCTGTCAAGTTCTGGATGTAAAGTCTTAGAGCAATAGACTTTACAATCTGAATCTGAGTGCGATAGACTTTGCAATCTGAGTCTGAACATATTCTGCTTCTGAACAGATTTAGCTTTAAGGTCTATACCCAGTTCAGCTTCAGCATAGAATCTGTCTTCTGGTTCTTCATTCACGTTCAGTTTGGAATTTGTCAGAGTGAGCAGACTTCTGATATAGAACAGACTTTGACACTAAAGTCTGGCAGTCTTCAGACTTTGACACAAAAGTCTGGAAATCTTCATAATATATTTTGGACATATGTTACGTTCAGTCTTCTGGTCGTCTTCACACTTTGACAATATCCTTTACATGTTCTATCATCTACATGGTCTATTACTTAACCATTAAACATATTAGTAGCATTTGATTTATTTTGTTATCTTCAAAACATCATAAGGGATTTCCTTAACAGAATCAAGTTCTGACAATGCACTTTAGTCCCAATCTAACTTTGATATTGAAGCAGGAATGCAGAAAACATCTCATTCCAATCTCTCGTGAGATAGATATCTACTGTGATGAACCATTGTAAAGCAAACCCCATAAGACTTTCTTGGAAGGCCTGAGTTGTGAATGACATCGGGCCATAGTACTGACTCATTTCAGCATGGAAGTACTGCAAGTGGGCCACGGGGCAAGTCGTGCTGTTATACTTGTGGAAATTGGGTATCCACATTTCTATGGGGGTCATGATCCTACTAGGGCAAGACAAGCCTGGTATGTCTTGATTAGGCCATTGGTTTTCCCACTGCATATTCATTGTAGTGGTGAATTTTTTTGTTTCAGGGAAGTTGGACTCTACCGAAATTATTCCAGTGCTTTCTTTTGGGTTAAAATTTCCGAATGAGGATGAAGTATTGAAGCTATCCTCATGGTCAGAGGACGAGCTTAGTACTTCATTAGGATTGTAGCGGATAAAGACATATGCTTCATCTTCTGATAGGCTTTCATCGCCAGGTGAGAGTAGGAAATAGTTATACAATGAATCGTCAGTTTCATTGTCGAAATAACGTTGGAAGTCTTTAGGATTATATTCTAGGGGATGGTAGCCTTCAAATTTGTATTCTTGGGAATGCTCGAAGCTTTGGTACTGTGGCTCGTCAGTAGATACTAAATTGATCTGCTTAAGCTTTCTTTTCTTAGCTTCTGATCCAGACCTTTTGAGTAAGGTCTTTCGTTTTGCCAGCTCGATTAGAGTTTCACTATCTGATTCACTTTCTAGGTTGATAGGGGTTGGTATTCTTTAGACCCTAGCTCTTGGAGAAAGCTTGGGGAGTTGTCCAATCGTGCCCCACTCTTGAACAAGCTCTTTGTCTTTGATCTTGTACAAAGGCTCATTGCCTTTCCTAGTGGGAAATTTTCCAGTAACAGAATGTTGCTCAGCTGCCCATTTATTATGCAAGGCTTCATTGACATGCTCTTCTCCTATCTCAGCGACTAATGGCTCCTCGTGCTCCGCGATCATCGGCTCTTCGTAGGGCAAGGTGATGTCAGGGGTGATGTTAATATTATACTCTTGGTGAAAAACATGAATTAGTTCCCTCCAGGTTTTAAAGGGATTAATCTTTCTGACAATGTACCATCTCAAGGCAAGGCTAGTCAAGCTTGATTGGTACGATTGAATCATCCTTCGAACCAGGTAGGCCTGCAAGTAGGTCTCTGGGTGGGAGGTATCAGCATACCTTTTGCATTCAGGTGCTTTAAGTTTTTCAGGGATCTCAATTCCAGCGTAATTGGACAGGTCCATGGGATTCTACTCTTGCAGTTGGCTTAACTTTTTCATGATTCTTTCAAACTGTCTATGGTACTAGCTATTTTTTGGCAAATTTGCGGGTGTCATGATGGTGTTTAAGGCAACTATAGAGTTGGACTCAGCTTGAGTAGATTTCATTTGTCTCGAGAGTTGTCAAAGGACAATGGACATCTATCCTACGCCATCTTCAATGTTAATGAGGTGATTTTGTACATCATTCTGATTGAGCCTTATTTCATGAGGCCATTCACGGGCGATTGGTGGCCGGCGATTCATAATTACCTGTCGTTACGAAAAAAAATGAATGAGCACGAAAGTAAACAAAGATTGACCCATGGCAATGGCCTAACTACTTTTTTATTTATCAAAAGAGGATTTTATAAACCACAGACTTCTAACATCTAAAACTTGAAATTGAAATGACAGAATGAAATACTAGATATTAAACAAAAGTCCCTAAACAACGAGACAAAACTTTCACGATATTAATACTAAGGGGCACATGATTCCTATTTTATATGCGACGGGGGGCCTTGTTCTTGCGAGGATGCCTGCTTTCTTGAACTGGCTCTAAGATATGTATCCAGTCTATTCCCAAATCCCTTTGCATAAGCTCTGCTTGCTCGTGCTAGCTGCTCTTGCTGATTGAGTGAGGGACTGATGGCTTCCATTTTGTTGGGATACGATGGTTGTGGACGTAGGACGTGGAGGCGTGGTGGTCCTTTTCTTCTCCCTCAAACCTTTCAGATACCACGATCCTTTTGCGATGACACCTGCTCCATGCTTCCTCGATAATGTCAATCTCGAACGTGTATTCAAAACTTTGATGGGTGAAAAGGAGTGGAGGAACCCTCTTCTTGAAAGATGGCAGGATCTCCTAAAGGGCTCCATACTGTCGTGCCACCCTATATGGAAAATAGGAAATGGCACTAGTGAGGCCGAGTAACAGAATTGGATAGCGGTGCTTGAAAGCAAAGTGAGCTCTCTTTTCATAGAACCAACCAGCACACCATTGGAATGCCTCAGGAGCTGGGTCTCTTAGGAGGTTTATCCAATTTAAACAGCTTTGATTGGGAATATATGGTTCTAAAACCATAAATTTTTGTAATGGATTTTCGAAATCATTCATTTCAGACGATCGCATGAAGCCTCGGAATTCACTTAGGTGAGAAAAGAACAAGACTTGTAAAATTTCCAGAGAGACCCGCATAATTTTTTCCATGTTTTATTTAAAATGATTAAAAGACAAAAATGTTTTAGTTAAAATCATATTGACATAATTTTGCCCCCTTGAGATCTGATCAACTATCCATGCCATCTTAGGACTTATGACATTTCTTTGATGGGGGAAAATGATGAACCCAAAAAAGGCCAGGAGGAAAATCTCGCTTTTTTGGGTCATAGGCTGATTTTAAAAACAAGCATTCATGAATTCTAGTTGGCAGGTATTATGGTTGTTTTTAAGAATTTGCTGCATAACATGGATTTCAGTTCCTAAAAGTCGTGCTAACCCACCCAACGAGATAATGCCTGTTGATGGCCTAACAAGCTTTTTCTCGAGAGGCGTTCCAGTGATGATATTGTATTCTTCCAGAGTTGGGGTTAGCTCAAACCCACCAAACATAAAAGTAGTCGTCTTCGAGCACCAGAAATGTGCCATGGCTTGTGTGACTTTGGGACGAACAGTGATTTGAATCAAAGATAGGAGATGACCGACTTTGGCTTTCACACGCTCTTGGGCAAACTGATCCAATTGCCCCACCATCTGAAGAGTTCCGCTTTGGGAGCAGGAATGAACTGGATATCGTCTTTCCCCATTGCATATAGATTGGGAATTTGAAAAGCTTATCATAAATTGCCATGGGCCAATAAAAGACTGAGTAAAAGTAAAGAAATCACTTTTCTTTTAAATAAAAATGGCAAGCACAAAGACATGCGCATGAGATGTGTGGCTCGATTTCTAACTGAGAAGGCTTGTTGAAATTAAAAGGGTATCCGCCTATCGCAGTCTCGCATTAGCAGCATACCCCCTTAACCTCGGCTAAGAAATTCTGGGAAAAGAAAGGCAACTTCTACATCGTAGTCTCACATTCGAGGTCGTATCTTTTTTATCACCATCCTAGAAATCCTATGGCGGCCCAAGTCCGATGGCAGGGTTGTGTGTGCCACGTGTAGTGTTAAAATAGTAAAGCATGCATAGCAATTTATAATCACAAGACATTTTATTTAAAAAAAAAAAAAAATCTAAGATACTAACCTGCACAAAAGAAGAAACCCAAGTCAGTAAAGCATTTAAATAAAGACAAAATGGCCTAAGTCCTCAAATGTCCCTAGCGGAGTCGCCAAGCTGTCGCGACCTTTTTTTTTTTTTTTTTTTCGAAGCCCACAATCGGGTACAGGTGCCTAAAGAGGCTAATGGCTCGGCTGAAATTAGTTATGCCCGAACTCTCCCAAGTCCACCAATTCACAACTTTAATAGTCTAAATTTTTAACCTACAAGTTAATTTTTAAAACGGAGTCGCTACTAATCAAATTGGGTGGGTTGATTAGAAACCCAAGCGAAATATCGGGAGAAATACTTGCTCTTGCATAACCAAAGAACTTAGGATCAGGGACTTGATTACACTAGTTAATCACTAATACCCTTTCGGTACCTAATCTTGTTTAAACCCTAAGGCTTTTTGGATGCTTGTGGGATTTTTCATGCATTTGATGGGGAGGAAAAACATTTTTGGGTCATTTCCCATTTTTTGGACATAAAAGGGATTTTTTTTATTTTTGGTATTTTTCAGAAAATACAAGTCTTTTGGCATTTTATGAATTTTTTGGCTTTTTCATGAATTTTTGGCATTTTTTGGAAAATATGAAATATTTTTTATTTTTTATTTTTTGGGAAAATAAAACATTTTTGTATTATTTTTAAATATTTTTCGAAAATAAATCATTTTTTGATTTTTTTGATTTTTTGAAAATAAATGAATTATTTTTTATTTATTAAAATAATAAAAGAAAACCGACTTAGGTCAAATCTGTGGGTTGGGTCCAACCTGGGCTAGCCCTAAAACGCAGAAAGGCCTACTACGCAGGCCCGACTTTTTTTTTTTTTTTGTGGGAACAAAACGGTGTTGTAGCCAGGCGTTTGGGGATGTCCGACCTGGCTCGATGACCCGACTCCACAACCCAACTCCCTAGCGAACCCTACCCGACCCGGCTTCGATTCGCGACCCAACCTCCGCCGCCCCCGGAATTTGCGGAATCCCTACCCAGTTCCCGATCCGGGTCCGACCCGACAACCCGGGGTCGTGACCCAGAAAATTGGGAACCCTAGGGCTTTCCGAATCGCGGTGCTGAGGAGGGAGAGGACCGAGGTGCAGCGGCGACGACGACGGCGATGGCAGCGATGGCTAGACTACAGAGAGGGAAACGACGATGGTGACAACAACAACGACAGCCTGCTACCTGGCAATGGCGCGACAAGGGCGGCGATGGCAGTGGTACCCACACGGACCTCCTCTAGCTTCTCTCTCTCTCTACTTCCTCCTCTGGCGAAGCTTGGATCCGTGGCCGTGAGTCCTCGAACCCCCCTAAAGTCTCTCAGTGGGGTGTCCAAGGGCTGGGACTCAATCCGCCTCTCTCTCTGCAGGTTCGCTCGCCGGTGGCCTCCTTTGATGTTTCTCGATGGGAGTCGTTTAAGCTCACGACCCGCCTCCTCTCTCGCTCGCTCTTCGATTCCTCCCCCGAAGTTTCTCAGTGAGAAGATCTCGGAGCTCGCTCTTCGATTTCCGCCTTGCTCGCTCTTTGAGCTCCCCGAAGTCTCTTCGGAACCCCTCTGAGTTTGCTAGCTCGTGTGTGCTTCAACGACGGAAGTGCTCCGCTATTTATAGGTGAGGAGGTTCGGTCGACGGAGAGGCTCGGCTGCCGGTCTTTAGCTTGCCGACTGGACCTCCGCGGCCGAACCAGTGTCCCATCCGCCACCTATCCACCAGCTGCCCCCGGAATGCACGTTGCTGTTCGTCCGTTCATCCGGTGTCGCGCCCTCTGCGAGTGTTGCAAAGCGGATGAAGGAGGAAGAAGACCGAAGAGGGCCGGGCTAGAGGAGGAGGAAAATTGGCCCTTTTTTTGTTTTATTTTTGTCTTTTCGTTTGCTTATTATCCGAAAAAGATAAAATAAAATAAAGTAAAATAAAGTAAAACCTAATTAATTAAAAGGAAAATTTAGGCATCAACATCCGTTCACAATGGGCCTAGACTGACATAGATGAAGCCAAATATTTGTTTTTAGGGGCTTTTTTGTCTTTTCTATTAGATTTCCTTTTAAGTTAAAAGTGATACATTTATATTAGTGATGGAAAACCCTAGCCGTCAAGACGCTGAAAAAGGAAATAGAGAAGCAAGAAAAAGAGAGAAGAAAAAAGTGAGTTTTTTTTCTTGATGAGGGTTCTCAATCTCTTTGTGCCCTAATTTTGAGAGAATATCATCGTTGTATTCTAACTTTTTCGAAGCCTAGTGGACTCACAGAGTGTCTCTGCGCAGAGATGTAGCTTAGGTTTGGGTGAACTTCAATAACAAATTTTCTGGCGTGTTCATCTGATTCTGTTCTTTTATTACTATATTTTGTCTGGTGAATTGTTTGCGAGCGTTATTTTTCTAAAATCGACGTACGATTGCGTAACACAGACATCTTGGCCCTACATCGGAAAATAGGATCTATAGGTGTCACCGGTGTCCGGCAGCCCAGACAACTTCTTGCCCAGGTAGCCGCCTGGTTGCCTGGTTTGTCCAAGCGCCACGGGTGCCCTCTTCTCGCATCCTCCAGTCGTCCATCTTCAATTCCGAGCCCCAACAAACACTACCAGTGTCCCGAAAACAGCAAACTCATGTTGCTTCCAAATCCAATCCAACCAACTTTGAGCCATAATCGACAAATTTCTCCTTGGGCTACTCACCTGCTGCAGACGCTGACCAATTTTGAATAGTATTGGAACTTGGCCCATGGAATAGGATTCGACAACATGCTCCACTAATTTGTTTGTCATGTAAACTTTCTCGATGGATGCGGTATCTTGTGACCCCGTATCACGTAAAAATGATACCTGACATGAATGTGTTTCGTTTACTCATGATACATGTGATTTTTAGATCAAAATATATTGCCTCTAATTGTCGCGATAAATGACACTCTTTTTCTAACTAAATCCTAGATCACTGGGCAAAACTCTAAGCCAAATAATTTCCTTAATTGCCTCGGTTGAGGTCATATATTTTGCTTTAGTTATCGACGAGGAATGCACAGCCCGTAAAACCGGACACAAACCTTCCGTCCATCCAAGTCACATGTAAAATCTGAATCCACATAACCTGTTATATCTCTTGGTGCTCATATCTTCCCAAAAGTCAAATTGACGTCAGTTGTCCCTCCAAGAAATCTCATCATTCATCTCACCATTTCCTAATGTTTCTTTCTAGTATTACTTATACACCAGCTCACAACAATAACAACCTCCGTAATATATGATCCACTGCAAATCATATCATACACCATTCTACCTACAACACTAAGTGATAAGCACACCAAAAGTATCAAAAGTCTCATACGGCGCTCATTTCAGCATCAAAAGTTCTTTTAGGTCACTTAAATGTCACTATAAAAAAAAAAAATTTATTACTTATGTGTCAACTCTAATTTGGGTTGTCAGAAATCCAATGTAGCTCACCGGCATGCTCAAGTAGCATATGTAGCCCAAAACGACGTTGTCTACATGTTTGCCCAATAATATAAACCTTAAAACATAACTTACAAGGGATTCCCAAATTGAAAACCTAAATCAACCACAACCCCAAATTGAAACCCTATGTGATTTGCCCCCGGTATAGATGGACAACTCGATGGACCCAAGCAGATTTCAACTCCGAAGTTCTTTTGTCATCTTTATTCCATACCTACATTGTTTGATTTCCTTCATCTACAAAATTGTGCCGTACGTTTCGATTCTAAGTTTCATTCTACATCACGTTGCGAATTAACAACTCAATTATGCAAATGGAGAGTAAGAGCATGAAGAGCGGCTCGTTTCATTTCGACGACAACACGAAGGAGTGAATAGTTGCCTCCCAGCCTAAGCCCTAATTTTACCATTCAAGCCCCAGTTTTTCAAGTCAATTGAGTGAATGAGAGAGGATGACAAACCTGATTGAGTGAGAGTGATGGAGACAACACGCAAGCGACGACTGATGGTGATTGAGCGACGACTACGATGAGTGAGCAACAACAATGAGAGGGAGTGTTAGTACGAATTGAGCAAACGAGAAAAGAACTTAGGAGCGTTTTACACAACCCAGCCACGACGGATTGTGCAACATCGTTTCATCTATTCACGTGGATTGGTTTCTTTCTTTTTTCTTCTTAAAAAAAAAAAATTAAAAAAGAGCCACCTCACATAAATCTTTTCATTATAAAAGCCCTATAGTTATTTTGGCCGGAGGCACTTAACTGATCGTTTTTCTCCAATTTAGCACTTAAATGAGCTAGCGAAAACTTTTGGCACTATAGTACTGTATGAAACTTCTAACACTTGTAATGTCTTTATACCTTAGACTAGCATAAGGAACGCGTGACTTATTAGTGTCAGACACCTTCTTAATTGCTATCAACATATTAACAACATACAAAAGCAAGTACATGAGCTATCATCCTCTAACTTTTTATGATACATGCAATTATCATGCGCACTCCTCCTATGGTGTTCACCTATCATAAAGGAGTCAAAACGTTTATGCCCTATTGCCTAGGAAAAGATCCTTTAGATATCCATCTCCTTATTCCTTAAAAATCTAATTGAGATTCTACCATTTGCGAAAGTGTAATCTATTTGATAAATCAACACTAATGCAAATCTTTATCTTTCTGTTATCTCATCAATGATGAAGGTTTACATCCGTGGATAGTTTTGTCATCATAAAAGAGGGGGAGATTGCTTGAGAAACATCTCAAAGAATTTTTTATGATCCCAAAATTGTCTTTAATATAATATTTACTAAGATATTTGCAGATATTCATGACAAACAAAGTGACATCCGGGAAGGGAAAGTTCAAGAATCTATTTTGTTCATAAACAACCCCAACAGACTTAAAGGTTAGCTGATGACAATATTTGTGTCAAAGATGGAGATATCATGCCATTGGGGTTACTGTAAAATGACCATTTGAGGATGTTTCATGAGGAAATTCAATATAGCCACTGTCGACTACAGATACATAGTATAAGAACCTTAGAGAGCTAAAAAAAATACGCTATTAGAGCCGTTAACGATGGGACAGCAAGAGAACCTCTTTTGAGATAGCTCGGAAATGTTCACACAAGGATTGTGTGGGTAGTATAGTCTCTAGACAGCAACACCATCAAATTGCTAATAGCTATCTGCTTCTCTAGAACATCTCTTAATAGGAAGATTGAAGATGCTTATATAAAGAAAAGATCTGGAAGGTCAAATGTTAGGCACTAAACGCATATAATCCATAATTTGCTCCATAATTTAAGTTTATTAAAACAATCTATTCACCCCTCTAGGTTGTATTGTTAGCCCCAACATTATTTGCACACCCCCAGTGTGAACCCCCAATCTACTGGACGTGTCTTATTTTTTGTCGACTTTGAACTCGAATTATCATGTTTCTTCTTGAGGACCCTTTTGCACACCATGATCTTTTACTCTTTGGGAGGTACTGCCAAATGTTATGTCTGATTCGGCTGAAAGGAATTCATCTCCTCTCCCGTAGCACCAATCCACTGCTAAGCTTATGTGGAGATACCACCTCTCAATATGAAAACGAGTCCTTAGTTTCCTTTGCGATAGACAAGGCAAAAGCAACACTATCAGATTTAACACAATTTACATAACAATTTGCTTAATGAAAAATGATTTCATAATCGATAACAATTTATATCTAAATATTTTGATAGATGATGAAAATATATTAATAAAGACAAGATCAATTTTTAGGATGGTATACTAAATTTATTAGGACAGTAATTAATTTGGTCTCCGGACCATTCATGATCAATAATTCTTGATAAAGCTGTTATACAAGCTCTTACGAGATTGTTTATTTGGTCGATTGAGTTGAGAATACACCAGTTTCTCGCCTTCAAAATGGGTCATTAGAATGTATGGCTTTTGTCTCGATTTCTTTGGCTTGATTACTAGAGACAATAGAGTTGATCGTGTAAAGGTCTTGTAGATGGAGCAAGATTTTGAGCTAACGCCGTGGAATATGTGTATCCGAACAAACAACATAAGCAACTACTAGTGTTTTTTTTTTCTTCTCTGGCTGCAAGACTTTCTGCTCATATGATTTTATCATCAACTTCTTTCGGAGAAGGCGTGTATTTGAAGTCAACGATACCACACATGCTGAAGATGCCTTGATATCGATCACCATAGCTGCTAACTTCATCATGGTTCTAAATGGCCAGGTAGGAGAGGCAAGTCCTTGCATCTCGTGGGGTAGGCGCCTGGAACGGTATTAATCAACATTGGATCTACAGAGTCAAGGTCTTGCAGCTTAGCATGTATTGGCTTTACGACATCATAGTCCGACAAAAAACATAAAAACTAAACCAACAATAGAATATTCCAGCAAGTCAAAAGAGAGATACTCCTTTTATTCAAATTTTATACACTGTAGACTACTTTCTTCCTAGTCGAATTGCTCGACATGAATATCAGAATATGATCTTATATGCAGTTTCAGCATGTGTGGTATCGTTGACTTCAAATACACGCCTCCTCTGACAAAAGGAAGAGGTGATGATTGGTCTTGACAGTTAGGGCAACACCGACCGGGCGGACTCCACCCACCTCCGGAGCTTCTCGAACGCCCCGGCATCGCCCCCTCCGCATCCGCTCGGCCCGAGCAACGGCTCCGGTTGCTCCTGCACGATGGTGCCGTTGATCCACGAGGACCTCGGCAGCGAGGGGCGGGGCCGGGGCCGCTGCCGCCACGACGCACAGGAGGCGGCGACGCGGAGGCTTGCGGGAGGGTCACGGAGGCAAGCCGCGGCGGCAGGAGGCGGGCGTGGGGGAGGGAAGCAGAGAGGAGGCACGGCGGCGGTTGCGTGTGGTGGGGGAGGAGGCCGGGCCCGGCCATGGCGGAGGAAAATGGCGGTGGAGGAGCGAGAGAGCGAGAGAGAGAGAGAGAGAGAGAGAGAGAGGCGGCTTTGGTTTTTAGAGGAGAGAGAGCCTCGCAGCCATTCGGTACTGCGTGGCAAGAAAACGGAATGATTTTTGAGTAGCGACGGCGGTCGGGATTTACTTGGCGCTCCAAAAAAAAAAATTTAATTTCAAAAATAATTTTCGCAAAATAATTATGTCACTTGAAATAATTCATTAAAGAAAAATGTTTTTTAAGTCGCTTGTAATAATTTATGAAAGAAATATATTTTTGTTGTAGACAGTAATTATTTCCTAAATATTCTCGTAAATGACGGGATTGTTTTTCGTTAGTTTATTTTATAAGAGATACAATAAAAAAATTTATAGAAAGAGAAAGAAAGGGGGAGGAGCAGGAGGGATAGAAAAGAGAGGGTGCAGTTAGGTCGCCATATAATCTCGACGACCAATATGAACATGATGAAGGTCATCAAATCATGGCTTAAGCACAACAAGGGCAAGCGACTCATGGTTGATGTTGATGTATACCTCCACATGCATATAATAATTTCAATGATCAATGTGAACAAAGAAAATAGTTAAAGGGCTCGGTCCGCTGAAATGAAACAATCGTCTGCCCACTTCAACGTTCAGCAAAGATTCAGAGGTCATTAACTCTTTAACTATGGTGATTATATGATCTATCTTTTATATGATAAGTAAAATGGGTACGTTTTTATTTAGTTTGTCAAAAATAGTACAATAAAAAATGAAGTTTTTTTAATGGCCAGAATAAAAATGAAATTTTTTTTTCGGTCAAATAATAAAAATATATTCTTTGGATCGAATACAAAATTAAGTTGAGTTGCCAAAGCTGCCTTACATTGGCGTTAAGCTAAGTTGCGGAGTTGCGTCATTGAATGGACATTAGCATTATCTGCATTCTCCCAATACGGTAATCAATTATGTGCGGAACTGGATGAATACATCTTGGTCATTTTTTATCTGCTTCACCAACATGCACACATAATTTCACATGGTAAATGCAAGATACACCCATTGGACATCTGATGCACCCTCAAAGTGCAGAATAGTAGAATGTGACGTAGGCTGACATTTGCGAGCAAAATCGGGTTCTCTCAAGCAAGTCCTGCTCATGCGTTCTGCCAACCGATTCTGCTGCGGTATTCCAAGTACTACGCTGTATTGTCAATTCCGTTTGCTCGCCAAAGGTCATCGAACACACAGAACAAAACTCTAGTCTATTTTCAGTTCTTAGCCTATTGATTTTCTTGCTTGTTTGATTTTTTTATTAAGATTTTCAATTGCAAAAAAATAAGAATAAAAGACTCGTACACATAGAACAAAACTCTTACGTATTTTCGGATCTAAGCCACTTAATTTTCTCGCTCGTTTGATTTTTTATCAAGATTTTAAATTGCTTGAAAAAGGTAAAAGACTCATTCTTATGTTTCTGATAATAAATCCAGGCTTTTCAGCTAATGTCAACAATAAAGATTAACTCATACCTAGCACGTCATTTCAGCTGCACCCTATCACGTCATTTCGGCTGCACCCAAGAAGTCCCCACAAATCTCAATGAATGTTGTCTGCTGTACCCTGGGTCCCGTGGACTACTGAGCCGAACCGCATGTTCAGTTGCTGGCGACATACTCGCAACAGGCTAGCTTCTCGCCTATGTAGCCCGGATACTCTTTGAAAGTTTTCGTGTCATGTCCGACACGTTCCAACACGTAGTTAACAAGTGTAAAAAAATCCGATATGTGATCAACTCTTTCTGACACGCGATTCTGACACATCCATGGTTAATTTTAAAAATTTCTAATATTTGAGGGGTCAAAATATAAATATACACAAAAAAAAGTAATAAAATTGCTATAAATATACACGGGTCAATTTTTTTTTTTTCAGTTTTGTTTTTTTTTTAATTGTTTTAGTTTTTTTAAAAGTCTTTTACTATGAAAGAAGTAATAAAAAATGCTATATATGATAAATAAATACATTTAAAAATATCATTTCAACATTTTTCTTTAAACAATGTTTTTTTCCTCTAAGTTTTATGTATTATTGTAACAAATTAAAATAATGAATGATATTATTTAATATTTTTCGTGTAAATTAATTATAGGCTATTTTTATCATTATTTATTTATGTATTTATATATAAAAATATATTTAATATATAACGTGACGGAACGTGTTGAAATTCTTTATTTTTAAGAAATGACGTGTCGGCGGATCGTGTCGTGTCGTGTTGCGTGTTGCGTGTCTGTGTCGGTGTTACGTACCTTCTGAATCAGAATATTCAAACCCCTCAATTTTCTTTTCCACCTATCCATCATTTTGATCGGCCAACCACAGCTTCACTCTTCCCTGTTTCATTCAACTATGACACTTTATGACCGCGAGGACACCTCTAGCAGCCTTTAAAGTCACTCTAAGGTATATCAACAGCCCGAAGATTCCAACGTGCCTAAAGAAATTAGATTCTTCTTCACCTCGGGAACTCATTAAACATCTCGCAAAGTTGAGATGATCCCATCATGCACTTGATCTATACTAAGCCAATGCTAACAACTCTGCACTCAGCCTCGTTGTCCGTAAACACCGCACCACCTTAATAGACTGATAATGCGGAAATCATTCTTTATGTGATGTCACGCGATATATGCATCTAGAATCCATGATTTACTCTTTTCCACTAGTGGACACACAAAATGCAATCCAACTGCTCCCCACTTAGCTTGTACGACATTCGAATCCCTCTTTGGCTCTCCACTTTCCTTGGATCTGGATAGTTCTTTGCAAGGTGCGCCTCCTTCTGACAATTGTAACATCCATAACGCTTTCTCCTCACCGTAGACTTGGATCTAGACTCGCGTCTGCCGCTAGAACGCCCCTCTAAGTTCCTACCCCTGACCATCAAGCGCACTGCGCCACTTACTCTGATCATTGCCCTCGAACTTCTTCTGTCTTTATTTGAAGAACAGTGTAGACTTCACTTACTCCATGGATATTCTCTCACTTCCTCTCATCAGAGAATCATGAAAGTGGTCATAAGAACTGGGAAAACAAACCAGCATCATAGCTTGCCATTGGTCATATAACTTCTCATCCGCATTTTTTAAGATCATTGATTACTTTATTAAACTGGTTCGGGTGATCCTAGACTAACGTTTCCCCAATCATCTTGAATGTGAATAAGCATTGGATAAGAATCTTCAAGAGAGATTTCTACATACACGGCGATTTCAAGTTTTGGCCAATTTGCAGTGACACCCGTTTCATCTGCCACTTCAACCAAAGCATCTTCTCCTAATTTCAGCAGAATAATACTCCTAGCCTTTTCCGAAACTATCGGCTTTTCTTCCGCTTTCATACCTCATGGAAATTGATCATCACCCTCCAACGAGAAATTCAAATCTAGTGTCTCCAATAATGGGCGCATCTTAAAGCGCCGTGGGTTAAAGTTATTCCTCCCGTTAGTAAATTTCTCCAATTTGGATTTCGTAAAAGCCATAACGATAATTGCAAAACGGCCAAATTTCTAGAATAACTAATCAACAGTAACTTATGCTCTGACACCAATTTGTTATGATGAATGTGAAACTTGAACAAATAATAAGATTCGAGCAAGAAATAAACTGCAGAAACTAAAATCCGAACACGATAATTTACATGGTGTGATGAAGACTGAACTTGGATGAAAAACGACTACGACTGTACTATCGCAGAATCAGCTTAGCTATGGCGTGGCCTTGTGTCATCTGGAAGTGATTGGTTAGGCCAAAGTGAGCCATCATGAGCCAGACATGAGGAATAAAGCGTTTGATAGTTTCAGACTTTTAGTGGGCTTTTCAGGTGGGGGCCTGTAAGCTTTTCGACCTCCGTTGTTCAGAAAATTACGAGGATATGCCACTGGATGACGAGGAGTTGTCTGACTGATCTGATGGACGAGGGCCTACCCCATCCCGAGAAAATATTGGGTGGTTTTACACTCCACAAGCGGAGAATAAAATCATTTAGAAAACAACATGTGGCTGCACGTGTAAATGGGGTTAGAGATTTAAAATTCACTTGGTGCACTCCTATGCTCTCTCTCCTGTAGACCTGGCCCATCACTCTGCACACGCTGATGCTCTCTCTCCTATGCTCGAACTGCTCTCCTCTGTAGACGAGAGGGTTTTTGGTCACGGGTTCTTTCCTATGTAGCACCGACATGCGACACGACACGAGTGTCCGACACGACACGATACGTCGACACGTCATTTCTAAAAAGTAGAGAATTCCGACACGTTGCGACACATTGTATATTAAATAAATATTTTTATTTTTAATTAATTTGATTTAAATTCATAAATAAATAATTAATTTAAAAAAGAGCATATAATAAATTTACACTAATAATATTAACAAATCAATTCATTTGAAATTCAAAAGATATATTTATAGTTAATGAGGAACATTTTTTAAATTTTAACAAAAGTTATCGATGAAACTAATAATTAATAAGAAATTAGAATCAATTTATTTAAATAAATTTATAAATTTCTACCATAATCAAAATTTATCATTAATTAAAATTTAATACTTTTATATTTCGAAATTATTTTTTAATTTCATTTATTTAATTTTTCGGTTAAAAAAACAATCCCCAAAATTAACCCCCTCTTTTGTTCGTCCTTTTCCCTCCACCCCAAGTTTTTTCACTTTTTTTCCTCCTCCCACCACTTGACAGTGACAGGTAAGCTGTCACTTCTCCTCCCCCTCACGCCGCTGATTCTTCCTTGCCGCTTGTCGCACGACCCCCTTCCCTCCTCTCCTCTTCCTCTCGTCGCCGATCCATCGCAACAGTGGCAGCCCTCGCCGCTCTCTCTGGCCGTCTCTCGCCGTCCCGGTGGTCCGTTCGTGGTTGCGTCTCGCCGGCAGGAGTTTGCCTTCTCTCTTCTCTCTCTCTGTTCGACTCTTTCTCTAGCCGTTTCTCGCCGTCGCGGTGGTCCGTTCGTGGCTTCATCTCGCCGGCGCTCGCGGCCTCTGCTCCCTCGCCCTCCCTCGCCTCCGCCCTCCATCAATCTTCCGGACACGCGTCGACACGCGTGTCGAAAAAAGTTTACCGCGTGTCGGAAAATTCGACACGCGTTGACCGCGTGTCCGGCCGTGTCCGAGCGTGTCGACGTGTCCGACACGCTCCGACACGTGTCGGACACGACACGAAAGCATGGACAACGTGTCCGTGCTTCATAGGTTCTTTCTTTGTGCATTTCTCTCTCTACCCTCGCTCTCTCTCTCCGATGAACTCCCTCTCTCTTTGCCCTCGCTTTTTCCGACAGGCGAACCACCACGAGCGACCGACAAACCAAGAGGATACCGGCAAGACGACCATGAGCAACCGACCGGTGTGCGACCTCCCTCTCTCTCTCTCTCTACCTTCCCTCTTTTCGATCGACCGGCGTGCGACCTCCCCTCTCTCTGTGTGCCCTCTGGCGTGTGACCTCCGTCTTTCCGATCGACTGGCGTGCAACCTCCCTCTCTCTCTACCCTCCCTCTTTCCGACTGGCGAACCACCACGCCGCCCCTCTGGCTCCGCTTCCGCCCCGACTCGTCCGTCCCTTACTCTTTCTCTCTCCTCGCATCTCTATCTACCCTCCCTCTCTTCGACAGCAAACCACCGCATGACTGGCGAACCACCACACCCTCGCCCCCTTCCGGCTCAAGATCCGGCACCGATATCATGATTTAATAAATATGACAATTTATATATCACATTTTCTTTTAATTTGATAGTAAATCTATATAGTGATGTATGGATATACATCAAATAAATTTTGCCATAAACTCTAGCGGAAATTCTACCGAAACGTGGATGTTTATTTTGTTATAGTTTTTTGCATATCAGTTCTTTGGCGAAAATTTAGGTCAACAACCATATTTGAACTAATATATTTATGGTGTATTCGTTTAGCGGAAAAGAAGTAACTCGGAGAACATTTTTCGAAAAATAATCGTTTGTGTCGCCTGTAGACATAAATGAATAGAAAATTTTTCATGGTGCACTAAAATAGTTAGATATAAATTGTTATCGATAATAAAAAGCGATATAAATAATTATTTTTGGAAAAGTATTTTTAATTAACTCATTTTTTGCGAAATGAATGTATGCTAAATATAATGCCAAATTCGTGCAATGCATGAGCATTTTGTTCGTTTGTTATATTTATTGATGAACAAATAAAGGACGACCGATGACGTTTGATTATTGGATATCATAGGCGTTCTTCGTCGAAATGGCCGGGCAAAGCCTTACGATCCACCTTTCTTGTATCCCCGATCGCCGGAGCTCCTCTTCCTCTGTGGAAGAAACAAGAGAGGAAAAAGAGCCCCCTCTCAAAGCTTTGACACCCATTTCCATTTCTTGATTCTGCTTCTCATCTGCTTGTGAGAGAGAGAGAGAGAGAGAGAGAGAGAGAGAGGGAATCTGTCATGGCTTCTGAAGTAGCTGCTTTCTTGCTCAAAGAGAAGCTGCAGGATCTCAGAGCTGACCAAACCATAATCTACCCAAAACTGAAGGGCAGAATCAGCACTGCCATCAACAATCTGCAGCAGCTCTTGACCTCCCTAAAAGACACAGCAGAGGACCAAGTAAGCGAGAGGACCAAACTATTGTCTACCATCTACAGTGCAGAGGACACCATTGACACCTATCTTCTAAAAAGAGCCCAGCAGAGGCTCAAGGACCTGGTTCCTCTGTGGAGCCAGAAGAAAGTGAGCAAAGGGTTGAAGAAGTTCAACGGCGAGTTCATGGACTTGCCCTTTTTCTCTTCGCTCAAGAAAGATCAGCCTCAACCTCAACCACTTCAATGCAAAGTTATCGGAAATGTTGGCACTGCCACCTCTCGTGAAGTAGGAAGCACCCACCGTTGGGAAAAGATCTCTCATCTTCTTGACTTGGAATCAGAGGCTGTGGTTCAGAAGCAGGACATGGAAGAGCTTGTGAAGGACTTGATTCAGGAAGAACAAGAATTCAGGGTTCATCCTGTGGTTGGCTCGGGAGGCTCAGGCAAGACCACCATGGTGAGATTGGTTTATGACAGGGCCGACATCAAGCGGCACTTCGAGTGCCGTGCCTGGGTCTTCGTGTCCAGGGACTTCAAGTTCAGAGATGTGGTGGTTGACCTGATAGAGCAGGTCTCCATAACCCGGTTGAGTGGGATAGACCACATGGGGGATGACATCTTGGCTGAGATGCTTCTCAAGGCTTTGATGGAGAAGAGGTATTTGATTGTGTTGGATGATGTTTTGAAAGTTAAGGACTGGCACAAGCTGACGATCTCCTTACCGGATTCGCAAAACGGAAGCAGAGTGGTCGTCACCACTCGTTATGATGAAGTAGCTGAATTGGCTGATCTGTGGGGCAATCCATTGCGACTGCACCAGATACGCGATGCGGAAAGATGGGAATTGTTAAAGAAGCAAGTCGGTAAATGCGAGGCGGAATTGGGTGAATTCGAGGACAGGATCATGGCAAAGTGCCACTATTCACCTCTGGACATAGTTTTAATGGGTGGGGTTTTATCAAGCACAGAGTCCAGTGAATGGCCTAAAATAATTGCCAAACTTCCATCTCCCCATGAAGGCCGGTCGACATCGTTGGACATCGTGTCTTTGAGCTTCGACGAGTTGCCTCCACGATCGAAGGTATGCTTTTTGTATCTCGGTCTCTTTCCGAAAGCATTAGAGGTCCCAGTTCGGAGATTGTTGTGGCTGTGGCTGTCGGAGGGTTTCTTGAGTCCAACGCCTGCTGAGCGAAAAATGAAGCTTGAACCTGAAGATCTAGCTGACATATGCTTCGAAATCCTAGTCCGGCGGAAGTTGATTGAAGTAACAAAATGGAAGTTAGATGGGACCCCGAAAACGTGTCGCATGTTGGGCGTCATGCACGATTTCTTCACTCCAAAATCAGTCGGTTCAGGTCTTTTCTACATTCATGATAATGAAACTGAACTTCCTAAAAGTTACAAGATTCGACGTTTTGTGGAGTACTTGGAAAGGGAGAAGATATCGGATGACTCCGTCGATGAAAATCTACGTTCTTTTGTGTCTTTCAACAACAAAGTCAGAGGTAAGGCCAACAGAGACATTGGTACATTTTTCAAATCCTTGGTCGGTAAAAAGGGGTTTGCATTGCTAAAGGTCCTCGATCTGGAGGGTGTCTACAAACCTATGCTATCTGAGATAGTGGGCAAATTGCTTCTTTTGAGGTTTCTAGGCTTGAGATCGACAGTACTGGATTCAATCCCCTCGGCTGTCGGAAGGCTGCCGTGCCTAGAAACTCTGGATCTGAAGCACACTAACGTGACCGCCTTACCCAACTCAATTTGGAAGGCCAAGTACCTCAGGCATCTGTACATGAACGAGGTTCACATTGACGCGTTCTTCCAGAAGCTGACTAAAAGTTGTTTAAGCAATCTTCAGACACTGAGGGGGCTGTATGTAAGAAATGAAAAAGTCGTGACCAACGGTTTGGATAGGCTGGTTAACCTCAGGAAATTGGGACTGACGTGTCATAAGAAGTCAGTGAAGGCTGCGATAAATTGGGTTCTGCTACTGCCTAATCTTCACTCTCTGAAGTTGAGGTCAATTGATGAGTTTGGTAAGCCATCGAACATTGAGTTAGTGTCCCTGGAGAAACAGACCAGGCTCTGCAACTTATACTTGCTCGGGAAGCTAGTGAATCCAGTAAGCCTGAGTGGGGTACTCCCATCGTGCCTCAGGAAACTTACATTGTCGATGTTGGCACTGGACGAAGATCCCATGCCAGTGCTGGGCAAGTTGCCAGAGCTAAGCATCCTCAGACTCTTTGCTGATTCATATTTGGGAAGTGAAATGACTTGTGATGCCAGGGGATTTCCGAAACTCAGGGTGTTGAAGCTGTGGATGCTTGACCGACTGAGGATCTGGACAGTGAAGGAGGGGACGATGCCCATCGTACAAGAAGTAGAAATTAGAGGGTGTGATCAATTGAGGATTGATGGAATCAAGCACTTGCAGAGCTTGAAGGAGCTTATCCTGACTAGTATGCCAGAGGAATTCACAGAAACAATCAAAAGAGGAATAGAAAGAAAATTGTACATCAAAGTAAATTGTTGGAAGCTTTCTCGTCATCAGGTAGGTCTTTGTTGCCCTCATGTTCAATTTTATCTCTATTTTACGCTTTGGAACTCAGATTCTTGTCACTGTTCTATCTGGTTAAACAGTTGAACTACAATGAAAGTGTCATGGAGATTTGGCTATTGCTGCTTCTCTTAGTTCGTTAGTCCTAGCTTTCATCATGTATCCACAATCTTGTAGCTCAGTAGTTGATCTCTCCCTAGACCGAATTAGATGATTTCATCCAGAGTTTGCTCTCATCTGTCTTATAAATTTAAGTCGTGCTCATGGCATTGAATTGTTTTTGCGAGTGTCAAGTTATTTTGCATTGATATGTACTTACTTTTCTGTGCTTGACCTTTGTAGGCAAATTAGGTGCACGGTGAAGATGAAGATGATGATGAGGATGACAGCAAACTAGGTTGAAGAAGAGGACATTGAAGAAGAGATGGAGATGGATAAGAAGATGACAAAACGTGTTGACCAAAGGTGAACGGAACAAAGTTGAGTTTGTTGTTTGAATCTGTTTTGTTGTTTTTTAAAGGCTTTTCCATGTAAAATTTACATGTCTTATTTTCTATTCTTTTTTTCTTCTCTTGAAAGTTTCACGTTCCTAACGGCAAGAGTATGGTGTGAGTGCCGAGTGTGCCATGGTGAGTTTGAGAGTGTGAATTTGTTAGTGAATTATGTAGAGTGAACTCAATTGAGTGTGTGTCATTGTACTTCAGATTATCATTGTAATAAAATTTGAGTTGCAAATATACAAGGATCATCCATCAAAACACCGAATCTGAGCATGATGGCAACTTTCTGAAATGTCATCATAATTGTTTAATATTCAAGCCATGACCAAGACTCAAGTGTGAAACAAAAAGGAAAAATGGAAGGCAGTCCATGGGGAAGAGAAAATAGGATCGCTCTATGTCCATCACTATTTTTGTTTTCACACTATTCAATAAAGTGTCATTATCATATTACCACTTTGTTTCCCAATTTTTTAGCATATTTTGATTCCCTCTCTAATTTTTGTTCGGATCTGATGTGCTGCATGATAGCTTCCTTTTTTCTCGTGCATCCCACGTTCAGCCTTTTTCTTCTCTCCTTTCTCTCTCCCTTCATGCAATTATGGAGGTAGGGGAAAAGAAACAGAAAGAGGGAGAATGAGCGAGGCAAAGCTCAAGGGATCGTTAGATTGTAAGAAAAATAGTGGGAGTACTAACTACCGAATTGAAGATGCGATAGTGGTTTGAGGACTCTCACATCTGCCTTACACTCTCTGAGTCTCCATGGAGCAATTGAGATTTTGGCTAAAAGGGACTCTCTCTGTAACATCCCGGGTCTCCACTGTATATATATTGTCCACTTTGGACACTGTAACATCCCGGCCATCCGTGTAGGAGCACAGTTCCGTCGCAACGTGCCAAATTAAGACACACTCGTCAAAATCTAACTCTGTACTCCAAGTCAGGGCAGAACTGCCGTAACCCTTAAGCGCGCGAGTGCAGAAGTGCTTGTGATCGGACTTTAGCTGGTTGTCCTTGTGAAATTTCTCCCGGAGATTTCCATGAATACATTTCTTCATGAAATCCGGTAGTTCTTCGTAATATGTGTAATGGTACTTCTCTAGCTTCTGATGGACATGGATCAGCTCGAGGAATTTGTGGCAGGGTAGGATTTTCTCCTGAAGGCAAAAACTCAGAAGGCTGAATTGTCCCATTGAATTTGACCATCTGGGCTGTTTAAACAATTGGAGAGGCTTGACCACCTGTGAGATCGAACTATCACATTTGCTCAGCCAAACATTGGTCCAATCTGAGGAAAGTAGCAACAATATGGAATACAACTCTAGGAGAATGACAAGAAAAAGCAAGATGAAAGTCAGGACGAGGTCGACGCTTTGGTATTGAGACCTTTTACCAAAAGAGAAGCATGCCAATACAAAGAATGTTAGCGAAAAAGTGATGAGGCGGCGATACGAGGCCCATCGGGTATATAGCACATTGGCCTTTGTTCGAAGCAAATCGTACATGAATCCGAGCTCAATCTCCACCATCTCAAAAGCACTTTTGTATGATCTGTCCTTGAACACCGATAAACTCGCGTCTTTATCGTCAAAGCTGAGAATGAGATCCACAAATAGGCGCTTGAATATCTTAAGCAAGCGATGCGCTTGGACCAACTCTTCATTACCACAGTGTTGGTTTTCGTTGGCCGAGAGATCCTCAGGTACCTGAACCTCAACTATTTCATCCGCTGTCACGTGGAAACCTTCGGCCTGCTTCAGAGTATATTCCTCCATAAAACGTGGATAATTGGGGCTAGGATGAGGGGGATCAAGCATGGATTCTTTAAGTCTATTACTACTTGTAAGAGTTTTTCTATTGTGGACTACATTAATTGATATTGTAATTTATTATCTTTAGGTTGGTCTAAGATGAGATAGAAGATTTCTTAATTAGTTTAATATGGGCTGGCTAGTGTAGGCCGAGTTGAGCCTGGCCCGTAATGATGGAATTGATTGGAAACTCTATAAATAGTACTCAAGTGTCTCCTCTAACCCTAATTCTCATATGTATCCTCACCTAAGGGCGTTTACTTAACAACACGTGAGGGGTCGCCTCATTGAACTAGTGATATGGAGGGCAATAGAGGAAAATGACTCAATGCATGGATCCTCTTGATATGTGAGTAATCCATTTTCTACTTCCGCTTTATGTTTGATGGATCCCAAACAGGTACGTTAATCTTTCTGCATGTTCTTGTTCTGGTTATGGAGATCTTGGGTTGCGCAATTTGCTTCCAACACTATTTGCTAGCGAAAGGACCCATACACTCTCCCCGAACTTGATCAGCCCAGCCACGATCATCAGGAAGGCTAAACCGGACTGATACGAAAGTGCCCATGCCATGAAGTAGATGTATATTGTCACTGCGGTTTGGACCATTAGTCCCAGCAGGTGCCTCAGCCACAGTTCATTGTCTTCCAATGAATAAGTCGTGATCGGGTCTGGCCCACCCAGGAGCAAGAGAAGAGCTGGAGCCCAGAAAGCAATGAGCTTGCTCGAGAGTATGCCAAGCGCGACGCCCGCGATCGAGTCTGCTGATATATAGGCACA
Organism: Eucalyptus shirleyi; assembly: GCA_017140165.1. Taxonomy (NCBI): domain Eukaryota; kingdom Viridiplantae; phylum Streptophyta; class Magnoliopsida; order Myrtales; family Myrtaceae; genus Eucalyptus; species Eucalyptus shirleyi. Next base: position 43,917,930 of record CM029451.1, on the reverse strand, counting down.
CCAGACAGCTACCCTGATGGAGAGTTTACGGGTGAACTTGCGGCGACCTCCTAGGATGATGAGTTATACTTGCAGGGCAAGGCTCAACAGAACCATCAGCCTAAGGTCCCAGTCATTCCAGAAGGTCCTGAGCTTGGAAACTATATGATCCACTTCCATGATCCTTCTCGGTCTTCGTCTGGAAGTATAAGATCAGCGTAACGACATGGGCAGTGAGCTTGTGTGCTTGGAGAGGAGGGTGGAAACAAAGTAGCATAAGTGGAACCGAGACTAAGGTTAGAGACCCAGTGACATTATTCTGGTCATTCAAATAAAGATCTATATGATGACTTCGTGCGTTGTGCACCACAACTTGCGCCGCAAGTTGTGGTGTCCTAACGAAGGAGCGATAGAATAACATAAACTTAATTCCCCACTTCTCAAGAGCTAATGCGTTCTTTATTTTATTTATTTTCTTTTTGTTTAAATAAGAAAATGAAAGTAAGTGAAGGAGAATATCTACGTGTGGCTATTCATACGTACGCGGGGCGTTAAAATATGTTCTCTTTCCCGCGGGAACGCTTTGAAATCGTCAAGGTGAATCATGAAGACAAAATGTTCGGCAACTACTCTTCATGAGGCTTTCAACGTGGTTGATATGGGTAATGACGTAGAAGAAGAGTTGTGCGATATTGACTTTAATGGGTCTTCGTCCACACATGCTCCTGTATGTAGCCAACGTGATAATCTTAGATCATTGGTGATAGGGGTGTGCAAAATACCCGGTGTTGTATTTTAGCTAATTAGCTAGTACGTCTATGATGGGGTGCAATTGGACTGCACCATTTGGACTTGATACGGTACGATGGAAGGACACCATTTGTAGGGGTGTCATGGAGACGTATAAAAACCTCCCGAACACAACCATTGGTAGGGTTGGCAATTCATTCGCACCAAATTTTCTCTCCATTTCCATCAAAGAAGAAAAAGAAATTCCATTTCACTTTTGCAAGAACGATCGACATTTACACCGTGGAAATCGGGTGTTTTCCTCGTGATTGCATCCAGACCAACGTGAGGAAGTGTTGTTCGTGAATCATCGGCAATTCAACGTTCGTTCCGAGGCTATTTGCTATTTGCACATTGGAATCATGTAAGTCGTCTTCCACCGACATGAATTCCAACATTGATATCAGAGCCAGGTCGTGATTTCTGCTTTGTTTTTCATTGAGTTTTCTTATTTACCATTTGATATTGAGATCAAGATATTGTCTTCTACACTGTTTGGATTTCTAATAGTTGGAATTGCCATATGAAAAACACGAAAATGAACCGGAGCAAAGAACGGGTTCGAGGTCTCGTGATCTGTGAGGTTTTGGCCGTTTTTTCGAGATAATTTTTTGGCCAAAATTAATTTTTGAATATACAGGGTGAAAGAACTTGTTGATACGAGTCCAACGATGGGTTGAGCACTGCCAGGAGACGCCGGATGCGCCCAAACGCGCGGCCAAAAGCCGCTGCACGTGGGCGCCATGCGCCTGAAGCGCTAGCATAGCCAATGCGTCCGCCACACGCGCCGGTCGGTGAACCCGCACATGCGCAACGCACGCCCGCCGGCGAACCGGCGTGTGATGACATCACCCAACGGTCGATAATCGCTGGGATGACGTCATCGATGACGTCATCGCTGGCGATAGTTGGCCGGCCGGCGACTCAACCCGAGACTCGAGATCTAACTCCTCGACCCGAGATCTGACCTGTTGACCGGTCAATGGGTCTGGCGGTTAAACCAGTCGGATCGGTCACCGGTTGGACCGGCCAAGAGCCATTTGGCTCGCTGGTGCGTGCGCCACACGCGCTGCACACTCATGCGGCGCGTGGGGGCGTGTGCGAGCTCCGATTGGAGCGTGGTCGATGGCATTTGGTTCGTATGAGTGTCCTCTACACAATGGTATAATTATTTTATACTTTTGAATTTTATAAATGTATGAAAATGTGTAGGAAACCCTATGTATGCATATTTTTTTGGGGGTTTAATGCAACTTATTCATTTGTAGCTTGTATTTTCTTATGATTGGGGAAATACGGAAGCTCGCTTGTGTGCAAATGATGTTATATATGTTGTGTAGAGCTTGGTTTAATGATATGATGTGTATATTTTAATATACTTATAATTTTCTAGTTGCTAGAAAATTCAAACAATGGTAGGAAATCCATTATATGTTGAATTGCAATTTTAGTTATAGTTGAAGCATGATTGTTATTTATATACTGGTTATTATCATGTAATGTTTTTTGTGTTAAGGAAAAATGTAGATATTACATAAGGTTATGTAATTATTTTTCCTAGTGGGAGTTCGTAGGTTGGTAGAATTGAAAGTGTTGGAGAAATCTTTCCAGAATATTTTGAAGCTGACAAAACATTTCTATTAGTCTAGTCTGGATAATTGCAGACCTTCTGTTTAGAGTCTGAAGACTTTCAGATCACCAGACTCAGCACTTAAGACTCAAGACTCAAGACTATTCTCATTGACAGTTTTTCTAATCCAGTGACGAAGGCAATCCAGAGCCGAAGTATTTGGTTGAGGATTTAGACCTATCCTCTGGAGAAGATCTCTTGGCTGGATAAATATAACGGATTCTTTTATTCGTAATCAAGATCATTTGAAGATCCAATGATCGACGAAATATTCTTGGAAGGTTCTATTCTTGGAAACTAAGATCCTGATTGTATGGGCGAATAGGATTGATGGGCTATCGTCAGGTTCCTTTAATAGCTCGAATGATCTTCTTAATTGATTCCGTCCAACGGGTAGATTGGAGGAATTCTTTTGGTAAGTGCCAATGGGTATGATGGCATAAAGGAGTATAAAAGGAAGACATTCTAGTTGCTTTAGTGTATGATCGATAGAGAAATTCCAGAGTCTGAAGTACCTTGATTATTAGTCGATACATTTTGAGCGAAATTGTATACACAAAGAGTGTCTATACTTAGTGAGACCTTGAGCGAGTGTGGTAGATTATCTACACCGAGAAATCAAGGAAGAACAACGCTGTAACATCTCTTTGTTCATAGTGGAATCCAGGCAATAGGCTGTCAGTGCAGAAGAGTAGACGTAGGCTTGAAATAAGCCGAACCACTATAAACCGCGTGTTCAATTTTCTCTTCCCTTCTCTCAGTCTTACTTTGATTATTGTTTATCTCAAATCTATCAACTGTCTAGTATTGTGCAATTATCGAGAAAAATCCTTTATATACCTATTCACCCCCCTCTATGTACTTATACTAGCTATATCAATTGGTATCAGAGCTCGTGTACTCACTTTATTTGAAGTGTTTTACTTCAGAGTAAAAGATCCATGGCTAGTATGCTAGCACCAGGGCTGGTGGAAGGGCAAAGCAATACCAGACCACCCTACTTTGATGGAAATGATTACAACATCTAGAAGAACAAGATGAAAGCTTTCCTACGATCAAATGATCCTCTGGAATGGGACGTTGTAGAAAAAAGAATTACTCCTACAGCTGCATCAATCTCTGAAAGAGGGAAAGAAACTGTTGAGACCAGAGGAATGACTCAGGAAGAGATAATCAAGAGACAAGCACTCGATGCAAAAGCAATTTACTCTTTATATTGTGCTTTGTCACCAACTGAATATAACAGAATATCTTCTTGTGTTACAACAAAAGAAGTTTGTGACAGATTACATATCACCTATGAAGGAACAAATCGAGTGAAGGAAACCAAAATTAACATTTTCCTCGGTCAATATGAAGCCTTCAAAATGAAACCAGAAGAATCTATAACTGACATGTTTAGCCGTTTTACAAATATTATCAATGGTCTTGAGAATCAAGGACAAAAAATTTCTGATCCCATGAAGGTAAACAAGCTACTGCGTGGACTCTTCAAGGATTGGAATCACATAAAAACTTCAATAAGAGAGACGCAAAGAATTATGCCACTATCTGTCGACGAGCTAATTGGAACTCTTCAGTCTTATGAAGTGGAACGAATTAATGAAGACAAAGATCCAAAATGTAAGAAATCCATTGCATTAAAATCAAATGATGATTCTGATGATACAGATTCTGAAGATGATATGGACGATGAGGAGCTTACTCTCATGATAAGAAGATTCAGAAAACTGAATAGAAAAGGAAGAAGATTCAACTCAAAGAAACAAAGTTTTCAAAGACAGCAGACCAAGTCTGTTGATGATGAGGAACCAAACAAAGATGTAGTTTGCTTTAAATGTAAGAAAAAAGGGACACATCAGACCCAACTATCCTCTTCTGAAGAAGAATAGAGGAAAAGCTGAAAAGTTTCGAAAAGCTCTCAAAGTCGAAACCTAGAGTGATACAGAGTGTGAAGAAAGTGATAATGAATATGCCAAAACCTATGTCTGATGGCACATTCAGACTCAGACTCAGATTCTGGATCAGACTCAAACAGTGAATTTGAGGCAAGTAATTTTAAAATTTCTGTCAAAGTTTCTAAATACATTGATGAACTGTGTTTTAGTCTTAAGACTTTTCTCAAAAGAATTTCCGAACTTAAAAAGGAAAACTCAGCTCTAAAACAAAAGGAAAACATTTTAGAAGAGTTAAAAGTTTAGACTTGAATATTTCCACTCTTAAAGAAAATGAAGATAATCTTTTGAAAGAAAATGTTTTTTTTAAAACTGACTTATCAAATATTTCAAAGAAATTTTCAATAGGGTCCGAAAAACTTGAAAAAATTCTTTCAGCTCAAAGACTTTACTTCAATAAGTCCGGTCTAGGTATGACAATAGAAACAATTCCCTTGATTGATTTTCCTAAAGTAAAAGAAAAAATTAAGGAAAGACCCTCGAGAGAGGCTTACAAAAATCATTTCAAGAAAGTTTTTGTAAAGTCTGTAGGTCGAAATGCCCTCATGTGTTCAAAGTGCAATAGTCCGAATCACTTTGAAAAAGAGTGTTCTATGGTTTGGAAACCTGTTAAGAAAGTATGGGCTACTACTGTTTATCTTACTAACACCAAAGGACCTAAGAAAATTTGGGTACCAAAGAAAGCTTGAGACTATTTTAATTGCAGGTCTCCGTCAAGAAAAAGGTAAAGTGGTATCTTGACAGTTGATGCTCAAGACACATGACAGGAGACTCAAATTGCTTGTTCAAGTAAATGGTGGAAAAGTTTCATTTGGAGAAAACAGCAAATAAAGTATTGTGGGATTTGGAACTGTGAAAATTGGAAATCTCACAATAAGTAATGTTTCCCTAGTGGAATGACTCAATTACAATCTTCTCAGCATTAGCCAATTGTGTGATACCGATTTTAAGATCTTTTTTCAAAAAGGAACATGTTCTGGAACCAGTAAAGACTCTACTCAGTCTTTCATAGGTCAAAGACATAGAAATATCTATCTTCTGGATGTGAAACCAAATGAATTGCAATGCCTAATCTCAATTCAAGATGAAGCAAGCTTATGGCAAAGAAAACTTGGTCATGTCAACATGAAGCAATTAGTCAAAATCTCATCAAAACAGCTTGTTCGAGGTCTACCCAAATTACCATACCAAAAGTCTAATCCATGCACTCCATGTATTTTGGAAAAGCAGGTAAGAAATTCATTTAAGCCAATAAATCATGTTTATACTAATTATGTACTACAGTTGCTGCATATGGATCTCTTCGGACCAACCAGAACCCAGAGCATTGGAGGTAAGAAATATTGCCTAGTAATTGTGGACAATTACTCCCGCTTTACTTGGGTATATTTCCTTACAAGTAAGTTCGAAACCTTCTCGTATTTTGAAAAATTTGCTAAAAAGGTTCTAAAAGAAAAATGATGTATTATCTCAAGTATAAGAACAGATCATGGAGGTGAATTTGAAAATCAAGATTTTACAAAATTTTGTGATGAATCTGGCTTTAAGCATGTGTTCTCCTCTCCTCTCCATATACTCCTCAGCAAAATGGAGTTGTGGAAAGAAAGCATAGATTTCTTCAAGAAATGGCTAGAACTTTTTTAATTGAAAGTAAGATTTCTTTACGATTTTGGGCTGAAGCTGTTTCAACAGCGTGCTATATCATCAATAGAGTTTTCTTAAGACCTATTCTAGAGAAAACCCCTTATGAGTTATTCAAAGGTAAGAAGTCTCTTGTTTCATACTTTCATGTGTTCGGTTGCAAATGCTTTATATTGAAAAATGCAAAAGATCGAGTTGGTAAGTTTGAAGAAAGATAAGATGAAGGCATCTTCCTTGGATATTCTACATCAAGCAAAGCCTACAGAGTCTATAACAAGAAGAGCCAGTCTATGGAGGAGTCAATGAATGTCAAATTTCAAGACTCTACGCAAAATGAATCCAGTCAGACTCATCATGAAGAGACTGAACTTGCTCCAGACCCTCCAAAGCTTACAACTCAAGAAGCATCTCAAACTCTAGAAGACCAGCATCAAGCTGTTCGTGAAGATTCAAATAAAGAAAGAGATTATCAACCAGACAAATCAACCAGTAACTGGAAGCATAAGTCCAGTCATCCCAAAGATCTCATTATCGGCAAAATTAATGAAGGAATTCGCACCATATCCAAAAGGCGTGAAGAGTCTAGTGCTGTGGCTCTCATTTCTGAAATTGAACCAAAGAGTATAGAAAAAGCTTTATCTGATGAAAGCTGGATTGAAGCTATGCAAGAAGAGCTCAGACAGTTCAACATTAACGATGTCTGGGAATTGACATCTAAACCAAAAGGTAAAACTGTTATTGGAGCTAAATGGGTGTTCAGGAACAAGATGAATGAGAAAGGAAAAGTCGTAAGAAACAAAGCAAGACTCGTGGCCAAGGGATATACGCAAGAAGAATGAATAGACTATGATGAGACTTACGCACCAGTAGCAAGGTTAGAAGCTATTCGACTATTACTTGCGTTTGCTTGTTATAAAAATTTCAGGTTATTCCAAATGGACATCAAAAGTGCCTTCCTAAATGAATTTATCCATGAGGAAGTTTATGTGGAACAACCACCAGGGTTTGAAGACCCAAAGAAGCCAGACTCAGTCTTCAGACTGAAAAATGCCTTGTATGGTTTAAAGCAAGCACCTCGAGCTTGGTACGACAGACTAAGTAAGTTCTTAATACATAATGGTTTTGTCAAAGGTAAAGTAGATACTACTTTATTTATCAAAAAGGAAAACAAAAGCTTTTTACTTGTTCAAATATATGTGGATGATATTATTTTTGGATCCTCTAATGAAAGTTTATGCAAGAAATTTTCTAAGTCTATGCAGGATGAGTTTGAAATGAGTATGATGGGAGAGTTAACATTCTTTCTTGGTCTTCAAGTAAAACAATTGAAGGAAGGAACCTTTATTTATCAAGAAAAATATGCTAATGATCTTGTTAAAAGGATTGGATTGGAAAATTGCAAAAAGACTGACATACCGATGTCAAGGTCTTTGAAGATAGACAAAGATGAAGAAGGGAAGAAAGTTGATCAAAAGCTGTACAAGAGCATCATTGGTTCACTTCTTTATCTTACTGCCTCTAGACCTGACATTTTGTTGATCGTTTGCATCTGTGCTAGGTTTCAATCAGATCCTAGAGAATCCCATCTCAGTGCTGCGAAACGTATTATCAAATACGTTGCTTCATCTTCAAGCATCGGTCTTTGGTATCCTAAGAATGGAGACTTTAATCTTCTGGGATATTCAGACGCAGATCTAGCCGGTTGCAGAGTCGATAGAAAGAGCACTTCGGGAACTTGCCAGTTGCTTAGAAGCAGGACAGTGTCTTGGTTTTCAAGGAAACAAAGCACTGTGGCTCTCTCAACAACAGAAGCAGAGTATGTAGCTCTTGGAAGTTGCTGTTCGCAAATTCTATGGATAAAACAACAGCTACAAGACTTTGGAATTGAAGACTCATGCACAGAGATTAGATGTGACAACACCAGCGTAATCAATCTCAATAAAAATCCAATCATTCACTCAAGAGCAAAGCAAATAGAGATTCGACATCATTTCATTAGAGATCATGTTCAAAATGGAGAAATCTCGATTCAATTTGTTGATTCAAAAAATCAACTGGCGGATATATTCACAAAGCCTTTGGAGAAGAATCAATTCGATTTTATCCGTTCCAAACTCAACATTTTGAAGCTTGAGGAAGTTAAAGTCTAGAGACTCTCCAACCCTCAGACTCAGACATTCATGGCTATAGACTGTAAGTTGTTATTATATTCAATCTCGAAAAGGTACGATCATTAGTTTAGTTAATCTATAATTTCCGTGAAAAAAGAATCTTGTTTTTTCAAAAAGATTAACTTCTATTTGGCAGTTATCAATTTTAAAAGAGGCGTCTATTCATTTTCCTTTGTGCCGATTGGTTTTTCATTTTTAAACTGAGTTATATATATACAGTTTTCCTCGCTTAAACTTCAAAACCCTAAAAAGACATTCTCCTCCCAATCCTGTCTCTACTTCGTGTTCATCTTCGAGAAAGTTGTCATCTTTTCTTGGGAAAGCGAGTAAAGGAATCTTTCAACGACAAGAAAGGATGTCTTCTTCGAGGAAGTCTTCAAGAATCGCGAACAGGGGAGCACAGAGAATGAGGGAGGGGGCTACCCATTTCGATCTCACCGAAGAGTAAGATTTACCGAGTCAGCAACAGAGCCCGATTCACTCTCCACCACGTCACTCTTCACCATCTACCCCACAAGGTGCGGGTCAACAACCAGAGGAAAAAATAATCGAGGACGCAGACCCTGTAAGAGTCCAAAAACCCTATTTTATTTACAAGCTCTATTGTGCGATGAAGAGCATTGGGACTCCGCTGAACTACGTAGATGATTTCCTTAAAGATAAGAATTATGGGAATGAGTATATCTTTTTGCGACGAATGGAGAATTTGGGAATTGCTCCCAAAGGAAAGGCTGAGGAAGCACTTGCGAACATTCCAAGTGACCCTCGTGTATCGAAACTGAATCCGACTGACGGGAACGATGATGATAAAATGTTCAGTGAATTTCAACCCAGAATGGGTGTTGCTGCGAAGGTGAAGGGAAAAAGGATGGATTTGTTTAAATCGAAGGAACAGGAGAATCTATTCTTCAGACTGTTGAAATGAGGGGTGATAAACCCTAAGAGTGTTGATTTCGATTTCTTGGATGCCATTAATGTAAACTTAAGGGAGAAGTTCAATCTGCTTTAACTTGAGCAATTTTGCTCCGATACCACAAACGGTTATGCACAATTGACAGCATACTTCTATTCGAATCTTAGCTTTTTGGATGCGAATAGAATATCCTTCAGTGTTCGAGACCAAGACTATGTGGTAGATGTGGACATGTTGCCAGATATAATTGGAGTTGAAAGAGGACGCTATCAACCAATCAAAGTTTCGATTGCTCGTGCCTCATTGGAGCTTGTCAAAGACAGGGATACAGAGGGAAGAATTACCTACTCAAGAATGCGTGCCATCAACGTCTTGCTTCACAAAATTGTGATCAACTGTATCAGGCCAAAGTCTACATCCAAGACTGACGTGTCTAACTCCGAGGCAAAATTGATGTATGCGATCAATACAGAGAAGAAGTTCTCTCTCCCTCACACCATTCTCTTTCACATGTATAGAGCAATGGTGAAGGACAAAGGTCAATTGCCTTACCTAGGTCTTGTGACCAAGATCTTCAGACACTTGAACATTGAACCTCCACATACTCTCTGTGTTAGACCATGCGACAAAATGGTGGTAGGTTTGAAAATGCTGACAAAAATGCGTCTGAAAGAGCTTGCTAAAGCAATGGAGAAGTTCAGAGTGAAGACTCCAGTATCTTCTGCATCAAAGAGAAAAGGGAAGGAGCCCATGGGTGGCCCATCCAAAAAGAAAAGAACTCTTATCTTGGAGGATAAAGATGAAGAGGAAGATCTCACTATCTTTGCATTGAAAAGGACCAGACATTCTGTACCTGAATCAACAGAACATCAGAAGAAAGGGAAAGAAGCAGAGGAAAAAGAACAGAGAGAAGAAGAGGAGCAAACAAAGAACAGAGAAGTAGAGGAGCATCAAGAGGAAGAGAAAGAAGCTGAAGAAGAAGGAGAAGCATTGAAAGAAAAGTCTGCAGATGAAGCCGGAGAGAAAGGGAATCAAGATGCTGAAGAGCATGACCATCACTGTTCCCCATTTGAGGTCCTAGAGACAGGGGGAGATGGCGAGCAAGAAAGGACTACACCACATGCTGTCAACAGTGAAGGTGTGAGTCGCTCACCGGTAAATCCACAAGATTTTTAGGCTTCTAAAATGCCTGAGGAAGGACATGATACGTCAACACCAAATCTGCTCAATTTCACCAAAGTTCCATCGTCTGCCTTCACTCCATCCGAGAGAGCAAATGCGAGCACACAGACGGACAATACAGCAGATTTTTGTCGTATCTTTGATGTTCTTCTAGAAATGTAGGGTCAAATCTATATTCTGGAATGTGAACTTCAAGTCCTGAAGAATGCTGGACAAGCATCCTCTGTTACCCTAGTGGATCAAATGAAAGACCTCGCTCTTCAAATTCAAGCCAATGCCAAAGGAGAAGAGGTGGCTCATCTACGGGAAGACTTGAAGAGACTGGAGGGCATCGTATAGTCGATGGGAGATTTCCAGATTGTGCGCATTCCCAAGCAGACTTGACTCTTTTCTCACATTTTTAATGATGACAAAAAGGGGGAGAATTGCAATTTGAACTCTTAATCTTTGACTTTAAATTTCTTTTGTGTGTTTGAATGTTTGCTTTTGAGTATGACTTGGGTGTGAACTTGAATTTGACTGACGTGGGTGTGGATTTTGATGCTTGACTGTTTGCATTTATATCAAGTGTTGTTGTATGTTCTTATTCATGAAAGACTAACCGATTTTCTATGGATGCAGAGTCTGATTGATTTATTAATCTTTATGAGATAGCCATATTGCTTGAGTAATGTTTTGCAGGTCAAAGTTGTTCAAATCTACAGGAAAGTTTTGTCACCATCAAAAAGGGGGAGATTGTTGGAGAAATCTTTCCAGAATATTTTGAAGCTGACAAAACGTTTCTATCAGTCTAGTTTGGATAATTGCAGACCTTCTGTTTAAAGTCTGAAGACTTTCAGATCACCAGACTCAGCACTCAAGACTCAAGACTATTCTCATTGACAGTTTTTCTAATCTAGTGATGAAGGCAATCCAGAGCCGAAGTATTTGGTTGGGGATTTAGACCTATCCTCTAGAGAAGATCTCTTGACTGGATAAATATAACGGATTATTTTATTCGTAATCAAGATCGTTTGAAGATCCGATGGTCGACGAAATATTCTTGGAATGTTCTATTCTTGGAAACCAAGATCCTGATTGTATGAGCGAACAGGATTGATGGGCTATCGTCAGGTTCCTTTAATAGCTCGAATGATCTTCTTAATTGATTCCGTCCAACGGGTAGATTGGAGGAATTCATTTGGTAAGTGCCAACGGGTATGATGGCATAAAGGAGTATAAAAGGAAGATGTTCTAGTTGCTTTAGTGTATGATCGATAGAGAAATTCCAGAGTCTGAAGCACCTTGATTATTAATCGATACATTTTGAACGAAATTGTATACACAAAGAGTGTCTATACTTAGTGAGACCTTGAGCGAGTGTGGTAGATCATCTACACTGAGAAATCAAGGAAGAACAACGCTGTAACATCTCTTTGTTCATAGTGGAATCCAGTCAATAGCTGTCAGTGCAGAAGAGTGGATGTAGGCTTGAAATAAGCCAAACCACTATAAACCGCGTGTTCAATTTTCTCTTCCCTTCTCTCAGTCTTACTTTGATTATTGTTTGTCTCAAATCTATCACCTGTCTAGTATTGTGCAATTATCGAGAAAAATCCTTTATATACCTATTCACCCCCCCTCTAGGTACTTATACTAGCTATATCAGAAAGAAGTTATTACCTAGAACTTAAAATTTGCGCAAATTAAACTAACTAATGATAATAGAACAATTGTGCATTGAAGTTGATTGGGAACATTGTGAACTTTTACTTTTGTATCTTTTGTTGAATTATCATTAATTTAGTTTGTCTTTGTTGCAAATTAAATATGTGTGTTACTCTGTAAAGTGTGCTAGTATTGATTCTGCGTTTATTATGTCAATGTGTTATAGTAATTGATTGTGACATCGGCATCCAAGACCATTGTGGCTGACCTAAATAAGAACGAGAAGCTAAACGGTGACAATTATGATATTTGGCACCGAAAGGTTCAGTACATCCGTGAGGAGTAAGAGGTTTTGGAAACCCTCCACCATACCATGGATGAACCTAAGCATGGAACTTCAGCTCAACACATGAGAGATCTGGAAGCTTATCAAACTTGGAAAAAGAAAAATAGCATTGCTCGCATCACGTTACTAAGCTATATGCAAGATGATCTCATGTGTGAGTTTGAGAGTTATGACAAACCTCAAGCTATGTGGGTTGCCTTAAAAGATAAGTTTGGGGGTACATCTGCCACTAAGCTGAGGAGACTCACCATCAAGTTTGACACATTCCGAAAGTGCCCAAATGTAATGATGTGGCAGCATTTTTGGGAGATGTCAAACATGACCTGTGAGCTGAAGTCGGCAGGTCACTCCCTTACTAATGAACAACAAGTTCAGGCTGTTATAAGGTCTCTTCCTGATAATTTGGAGCATATGAAGATCAATATGACGCATAATGAGAACATCGTCACTTTTGATGATATTGTGTGTCATTTGAAATTAGAGGATGAGCGCCTAGAGGCTGCGAGATCCTCTATCCATGCTTATGTTGCTAAATCGAGTTCGCGCAAAGCTTCAAGCTTCAAGCGCAAGAGGAATCTTCGATTCAACAATAAAGGGAAGATGACTGATTAGGGACCCAAGAAGGCTAAGACCTTCCGACGCAAGAAGCATGGTGGGAAGAAGGACAAGGTCAAGATGGAGTGCCACAATTATGGCAAAATGGGTCACTTTGCTTGTGAATGCACTGAGCCGAAAAAGGTACCCTATTACTCCATTACTTTGAGTAATGCTTTTGTTTCTAGTACTGTAATGCTTGCTAAATCTTATCCAATGTGGACTGTAGACTCAGGAGTAACAGACCATGTAGCTAGAGACCGAGAAGCATTTGTGGAGTATCGTCGGATACCGCCTAGAAGAAGATGGATATATGTTGGGAATAACTCAAGAGTTGAAGTGAAGGGAATCGACACATATAAATTAATCTTACGTGGTGGTCGAAACCTATTCCTGCATGATGTCCTTTATGCTCAAGATATTCGACGAAACTTGGTCTCTGTAGTTGTTTTTCTTAGCTTAGGTTATGTACTGAATTTCCATGGTGATTGTGTTGACATTTTGTATGGAACAGTTTATTATGGTTCCGGTCATGTATTGAATGGTTTTATGGTGTTAGACATTGACTATAATCAGTACAATGTTAATGTTGATTGTTGTTTTTCTTTAATTGCATTTTTTAATAACGTTGAGATTGATGCAAGCACTTGGCATACTAGATTAGGTCACATTGGATTGCAAAGAATGCAAAGATTAGCTAGAAAAAGCCTTTTAGGGTCACTCATTAATGTTAGTCTATCCGTATGTGAACATTGTCTGGCGGGAAAAACAACTAGAAAACCATTCGGTAAATGGACTAGAGCTGAATTTCCATTGCATCTCATACATTCTAACATTTGTGGTCTTTTGAATGTGAGGGCAAGGCATGGAGCCTCATATTTCATTACTTTCATAGATGACTTCACACGTTTCAGTTATGTCTTTCTAATCTCCCATAAGTTAGAAGCATTAGACTATTTTAAACGATATATAGCGATAGTAGAGAATCAGTTAAACAAAACAATAAAGGCATTGAGAACCGATCGTGGACGTGAGTATCTATCGGAGCAATTTAAGACTCTTTGTGATGAAAAGGGAATTGTATGACAATTGACTATTCATGGTACTCCACAACAAAGTGGATTAGTTAAGAGAATGAATAGAACCCTATTGGAAATGGTTAGGTCTATGATAGCACAAACAAATTTACCAATCTCCTATTGGGGATGCGTTATTGACTGCTGCTTATATACTTAATCGTGTGCTCTCAAAATTGGTTACTTCCACCCCTTATGAATTATGGACTGGTAAGAAACCAAACTTGAGTAGTCTATGTCCATAGGGATGTGCAGCTTATGTTCATGATTCTTCCCATAAACACGGCAAATTAGGTCCTAAAGGGAAGAAATGTATCTTTATAAGATATTTCGAACACTCCAAAGGATACGTATTCATAGGTGAACAAGCTGATAGAAATGTGATCGAAATGGAGTTACGAGATGTCACGTTCTTGGAAAACGATTTTCCTAATAAAGGTGAGATTGATAATGACTTCCAATTATATGAGATAGAAGATCCTGATAACACACCCACCGATGTTGTAGAGGAAAATAAACATTTACCTCCTCAACACACAAGACCTAGTGGGAGTGTTGCATAACCTAATAAATTCAAGAGAAATTCAATTGCGTAAAAGTAATCGTAAAAGTATTCCCCGTCGTCATTTTGAGATTGAAGGGGAAGCATTTATGATTGCTCAAAATAACGATGCTCTCTCATCCTCTGACAAGGAAGAATGGAGAAAAGCTTTGAAAAATGAGATGGAGTCAATAAGGGCAAACCATGTCTAGGACTTGATTAATCTACCACCCAATCGCAAGGCTATTGGAAATAAATGGGTCTTTAAGATTAAGTATATGGCGGATGGATCAATTGAAAAGTATAAGGCTCGTCTTGTGGTAAAAGGTTATATTCAACAAGAGGGTATAAACTATGAGGAAATTTTTTCACTAGTTGTAAGGTTTGCCTCAATACGCCTTATTCTAGCCATCGTTGCACATTTGGACTTTGAATTACATCAAATGGATGTAAAGACGGCATTTCTCAATGGAGAATTAGATGAGGAAATCTATATGAAACAACCAATAGGTTTCATAACTAAAGGTCAAGAGCATAAAGTTTGCAAGTTTCATTGCTCAATATATGGCCTTAAGCAATCATCTAGACAGTGGTATCTTCGTTTTCATCGAGCAATAATAAATTTTGGTTTCATGATGATCGAAGAAGATCACTGTGTATATGTCAAGCGGTCCAAAGATAAATATGTGATTTTATCACTTTATGTGGACGATATTCTGTTGGCTGGAAATGACAAGGTTTTGGTTATCACCATAAAAGAATGATTGTCCTCCAATTTTGAGATGAAGGACATGGGAGAAGCTGCTTATATATTAGGAGTTAAGATCGAAAGAGATCGATCAAGGAAACTCCTTACTTTATCACAAGAGTCTTATATTATGAAGATTATTGAGCGGTTCAATATGCAGCATTGTAATTCCATTGATACCCCTGTTATGCAAGGTGAAGGCCTAAATACTGAAATGTGTCCTAAAACTCCAGAAGAAATCAATGTGATGAAAACTGTTCCTTACGCTAGTGTGGTTGGAATTTTGATGTATGTTATGATGTGTACTCGACCCGACATATGTTATGACGTAGGAATGGTGAGCCGATATCAATCAAATCCCGGTCAAGCACACTGGAAAGCAGTGAAGAGGATTCTAAGATACTTGAAGGACACCATAGACTATCGACTTTGTTACCAAGCGAATGATTTACACCTATTGGGTTATTCAGATGTTGATTGGAGTGGAGACCTGGATGAGCGTAAATCGACTTCTGGATATGCATTCTTGCTCAATGGAGGTGCGATTTCTTGGAATAGCAAGAAACAGACATGCACGGCCTTATCTACGATGGAGATAGAATTTAATGCATGTTCTGCTGCAGTGTAAGAAGCGGTATGGCTAAAACATTTCTTGGAAAATTTAACCACTGTCATTGAAGTTCCAAGACCGGTGACAGTTTATTGCGATAGTAAAGCAGCCATTGCCTATGTGAAAGATTCCAAGTATTATGGAAAGACAAAGCACATTAACATAAAGAATAATTTCATCAGAGATATTATAGCATAAAAAGAAGTGATCCTGCAATATATTTCAACCAATAGAATGCTTGATGATCCATTTATGAAGGCTATTCTTAGAGACATATTCTTGACCCATAGGATGTCACTAGGATTGCGTATAATGTGATACATGTTATTGTAGAGGATCATTGGTTTATGAATTTGTGGACAAATATATTGTACTTGTTTGTTTATTAGTGATTTGATGTTTTATCAATAAGTACAAATCCATTATGAGACTAGCACAAACACACATATATTATTGAAAAGTATGTCAACAGGTAATGATTGACTCACTCACATAAGCAATCGCCTCAAGTGATATAGTTAGCATGTTGAGATGAGACGTTATGTACAAATAAATGCTGAATAGCAAGTTTGGTACATAAAATATGTCGTCTTGATTTGAGTCAAGATGAGGCTTATGACTGGTTTATAATAAGACCGAACATGATAGTCCCACAATCATGTATGCCTGAAAGATGCCGGATGCGAGTACTTAATTGGGCGCTATAGAAAGCAAGTTAATATAGCACTCGGGCTAAACATGAGTACGTGAGAAGCATGTGATTATGTTTAGGCTAAGATTTGTATGGTGGATATATTTGATAATTGAGATACGCTCTTATAGAAAGAATAATCCACTATAGCATGTAATTCGTATTACATGTGCATTGTATGACCAATAAGGGAAGATAAATAATATTATCCTTATTTACTTATCGTGTGAGCCCTTGAGGTAATTTGTATTTTACCTCAATTTTGTGCCTTATGTTATTTCTGACTATGTTCTTAAAATGAAAGATCAATGTTGCTACTTTAGCATGTTATGGCCTATGGGATGTGTCTAGGAAAGCAGTTGTTCTAAAATTGAGAGAGACATGAGTGCGAAGGAAGACTATTGTTGTTTTACATTTATCACGTGTATTTACTGGTCGACCAATTATATCGCCCTATGTGATTGCGGATGTAATTGTAAATACATGGTGTTTTGAGAATAGTCAATTATAGCCTTTAAGAGATAGGTATACTTGGACTGATGTAACAAAATATGTCCGGAGCACTGTGAGACATCGATTGTTTATTTCTTTTCAAGGTTGTAGCCATTATATCATCCCTAACAGATGCATAATTTGAGCTCCCAAGTGCAAGTGTACTCACTAGTCGCACGGCTTATTTGCCAGTATGAATTGTTTTGTAAAGTTGATGAATGTTGAATTCTTTTTATTATTTATAGAGAGCTATCAAGCCTATCATGTCCGAGTGGGAGATGTTGTACTTTAGCTAGTTAGCTAGTACGTCTATGATGGGGTGCGATTGGACTGCACCATTTGGAGTTGATATGGTACAATGGAAGGACACCATTTGTAGGGGTGTCATGGAGACGTATAAAAACCTCCCGAACACAACCATTGGTAGGGTTGGCAATTCATTCGCACCAAATTTTCTCTCCATTTCCATCAAAAAAGAAAAAGGAATTCCATTTTACTTTTACAAGAGCGATTGTCATTTACACCGTGGAAATCGGGTGTTTTCCTCGTGATTGCATCCAAACTAACGTGAGGAAGTATTATTCGTGAATCATCGGCAATTCAATGTTCGTTCCGGGGCTATTTGCTGTTCGCGCATCGGAATCAGGTAAGTCATCTTCCGCCGACATGAATTCCAACACCCGGGAACCGCCCGAACTACCCAGAGCTGGACCAGAACTGCCTGGTTCCATGGGTGGATCTGCCCGCCCGCCCACCCAGACCGGACCGGTTCCCTTTTAATATTAAAAAAAATTACTAAAACAAACCTAGGTCTCACCATCTCATCTCACTTCTCTTCGTCTTCGACTCTTCGATTTCTGCAGCTGCCTCTCTCTCTCTCTCTCTCTGTCTCTTCCTGTAGATGTTATGTGATCATTTATGGTGCCTCAAAATAACCATATGATAGTGTGTTCCCCTAGTATTCTGTATTGAATCCAGCATCGTGGCATCTATTGGGAGTTCTGTTTTGTGGTAATTGTTTCTGCTACAGGATGAATACAAAGCTGAATATTGGGGAATTCTTATGCTTTTTGGTTGTTTAGTTTATTTATTAATATAATGAAGGTGATGTATTCAATAAAGTCTTGTTTAGTTGCACTTCCTTTGTTTTCCTGTGTTTGGATGGTGCCTCATTTCACCTCCTTTGATTTGTTTGTGCGACTTGTGATATCTTGCCGAACTTGATGAAGGATATGTCCAGTTCATACCGTTAAGAGAGACCCATTTTTCTTGAACACTTACTACTCTCTCCGCCTCTATATCAACTTACGTACATCCATTCCTTCATTGGTTGCATTTATAGTTGCAACAAATGAATCTTTGTTCCATGTACTTAAATTTGGTTTTTTTTTTCTTTGGCTTGCTTTGATGTCACGTAGTCGTTCTATGTTGAAAACTAAAATTGTTTCTCATCAAGATCGATTCCATGGATCCACCCGGGAATCGGACCGGACTGGTGGTCCGGTTCTCGGGTGAATCCATGCAACACACGGGTGGATCCCGGTTCCAATTTTTCGGAATCGGTCCTTAGCGAGCGGTTCCCAATTCTAGGTCGGGAACCGCCCGGCCAGACCATGCACACCCCTAATTGGTGACATCTCTCATTCACCGAAGCACATGCTAGTCTTCATCTCTGCCAATGAAGATAAATAATAAATTCAAAAAAGAAAATTATTGTTAAAAATTATCCGCATCAGTGCTGATCGCAATGTGTAGGACGGCCGACATCCACGTGAGCGATTTTTGATTAAAATTGGCCGGATGAACTTAATTAACAAATCATGAAAAATCAATTATTCACGAGATAACTAATCTATCAAGTGAAGCCATTAAGGAATCTAAACGTGACAGACTTAAGAATTTGACCAAAAATCGACTATTCAATCGTGCTAATCTGCAAGGGTCAATACGGCATTGTTAAAATTAGGGGTGTACAACCGGACCGGGTAAACCCGGTTCTCGAATCGGCCCACCTGGAAAACAAGGTCGGGAATCGGTTCCCGTTGAAACCGGTTCCCAAAAGTCAAAACCGGTTTTAATCGGTCTAGGAACCGGTTTCGAGGGATTACCCACCCGGGAACCGGATCAACTGGACCAGTTCGAGAACCGGGTTGTACGCCTTCTTGTCGACCTTGCGGCTTCACTGGTTGCTGGTGTTGCGAGGAGCCAAGCGGTGGTGCTGGTGCAGTGGCGGCTTCACAGGGGCAAGGGCGATGGTGACAGAGCTTCAGGCGATCAAAGGTGTCGGGTCATCGCGGCCACAACAGGGGTGACGAGTGGCGGTGCGAGCTCGTGGGTGAGGAGGCTTCGGCGGTGGCACGGTGGTGCGGCGTGACGACATAGGCTCAGCGGTTAGCGGCTATGGCATGCGGAGGGAGCCCGTGAAGAAGATGAATAATGCACTATTTTGTTTCTTTTTTTTTTTTCTCCCTGCTGGCTTGTCACGTCTCTCTCATGTCCCTCTCTACGCTGCCCACATCTCCTTTGCCTCCTGACATTGACCTTGACTCTCAAGCTTTTCCTCCCCCTTTTTTTTTTTATGTTTCTTTTTTCCAAGGAACAAAGAAGGCCCCCTGCCGAGTGATCCCAAAAAAATACTCCAGTGGAGTACCAAACTATCACGGCCTAATCTCAAATGAACCACCTAAAGTTTGGTTAATACATACGAAATAAGGTAAAAATTTACTTATTAATTACGCTTAATATTTCAATATAAATTAGAAGAATTATGTTGTTTTCTCACGTATTAAAATAAAATTCGAAGTCGTATAGATGAGCGGTTGCAAAACAGGTTCTAATATAAACAGGGTTAACCTTGAAACCGGACCAGAAAAACAAGGTGGGTCCGGTACAAGGTCCAATACAAATAGGGTCGGGTACATGGTCCAAAAAAGGGGAACCGGTTATAACAGGGTCGAGTACAGGGTCCAGGTTTGGAAGCTACCCACCCTGAACCCGATCACCCATAGTTAAAATCAATTAGAGACCGGAGATAGGTCGGTTCAACAAAGGCATGTAATTAAAATGTGGGTGATTCCACTTGATTGCGAAAATGATGTCGAACGGCATTAAATCGATTTTTCTATCATTTCTGTATCATGTGCCTGTATTTGAAATCTCAAGATTTTTACAACAACCGAGAGTTGCCTATGAGTCAAAGATGCACAATGTGGATTGAAAATAATCGATCACGAGTCAAATGTGCTAAAAATTCCTAAAAGCTACCCGGTAGGTTAGATCACGCTAACATCATATATATTTGAAATTAACCACGAAATTGAACCTGATTTTAGAAATTGAAAGTTCTGTCGTGTCACAATTTATTTTAGGAATTGAGTGTAGACTTCCTCCTTGGCATTTTGTCCATTAAAGTGGAGTGAAATAGAAGTGAAATTGAAGAGGAGCACACAAAATTCGTAGGCCATGAGGGGTTACGACATTTCAGCATCATCCTTGGCTTCTTGGAGAAGATTGGTGAGGGAAAATGGGGTGTGGATGAGGCTGAAGCTGGTGGGGACAACCACTTGAGTGTTAGAGATATTTGTGTTGACTTAGGAGGCCTTTGTTCCCCTTCAACCAATAGAACTTCTTCTTCTTCTTTCTTGCTTCCTTAGCTTCGATTGTTGCTATCTTAGAGCCCAAGAACCAGAGAAACCAGCTAGCACTCCCCTTGCAAACCGAAGCCCCTCACCGCCGCTTGCACCGCTTGCGAAGCCACTACTGTCGCCAATCCGCATGCCCACGAGCGCCTGAGCCTGTGCGTCTAGGCCACTAGTTCCATGCCTGCTCGCCGTCCACCAAGCCCTTCATCTCGAGCCCTCGTCCGTCAAAGCCAAGCCGTCATCCGCCGTCACTAGCTCGCCTACGGTGCCCCTGCTCACTTGTAGCCATCCCCGTTGCCATCCGCCACCTGCCAGCCATCCTAGCTCCTCTTGAGCTGGTCTTCCAATAGCTCGAGCAGATAGCTGCAAGGGCTGTTTTTAGGCCCTTCCGAGCCTTGTTGGGTGTTGCCGTAGGTTCGAGTCTCGCTCACCTCCGTGTAACCGTCGCCGTGAACTCATCAACGCGCAAATTCGGTGATTTTACTTGCTAAACCTTGCTTAGAAGGTTAATTATGCTTAGAGTAGGTTTAGCTTAGCCTAAGATTGGATTAGGTGATTAGATTAGTGTAATTAGTGGTTTTGTTAATTAATTATGCTAATTATGTGGTTAGATTAGTTTAGTTAGAGGTTAATTAGATTGTGTGATTTATTTAGCTTAGTGCATTATTTATTTAAGTCAAATTAGGAGGTTAGATTAATGTTTTTAACTTAACTAGTCATAAATTTAATTATTTTTCATTTATTTAAATAATTTTGAAATTTATATAATTATTTATTATTTTCCGAAAATTATACCGGGATAGCCCGTCATTAGAATTTCCTGTTGATTGTCATGGTGCAATTAATTTATGCAATTGAGTGCTAATTTGTGCAATTGAGTGATGATTGTTGATTTTGAGTCATTATTTTGAAAATATGAAATTTTGGTATTTAATTATAAAATACCAGGTATCGGGTTTTGACACAAATTTTTTTTTTAAGTACTATATCAAATAGTGAGATTTTTAAAATGAAGAATATTACTTTTTATGATTCGATCTAACTGGTACCCACATACGATTATTTTACCGGGTGTTTTTAATACAAAGAAAATAGGCCAAGCACATTATTTTAATTGAAGCATTTGAGTGTAAAGCACAATATTCTTAACTGGAATTGGATGGTCGGGTGCTTGCTATGTGAACCCGTCGCAAGCATTTACGTCGAACAATGCTCTTATATGGAATGTCCTTGTCAACGGATGTCGGCCATAATAAAGGCTGAACCGATGCTCTTTCGGGAATGTCGTCTCGAGGTGGACGTTGCCATGCTCGATGGAGCGAGACGACGCCCGACAACGCCGAAAGACCGCCGAACGTCGAGTAGGCCGTGCCCGTGAGGCCATAACTAAATTGGAACACGTGTCTGAGTGAGATAAACACGCCTGATTACGAGACAAAATTATATGGCACGGAATGGGACATATCATATATATAAGTTGAGGCGTTCCAATTGGTAAGTGATATTACTGCATATATATGTTATATGAGCTGTACTGACACGCAAGAAGGTGTTGAGGCGAGGTAAATCTTTTGTGATGTGTGCTTGGACTGCCTTTATGAGTATTTTCTTCCTAATCGGGGTTTAGGGCGTGAACTTACTAAGACATTATCTCATCTTGTTGTCGTTTAACTTTTTATAGATCCTTAGATGGAGGTTTGACTAGTTCGTTTTGGGCAACCGCGAGGGTATAGTGAGCAGAGTGCCCTCTTCCCTGTCCACAGGAATCCCTAGACCCCTGAGCTCATCATGACCACGATCTTGGTCGATGAGGGCCTATCACAGTGGGTGTCTCATCGATTCAAGGCATGGTTTCGTCACGGGTCTAACAGGGAATGGGAAGGTCCCGTGGATGGTTTCGACAAACACACCGTTGAGGGTGAGGGTGAGGTGGTACTCAACCCTATTGTGGACGCCAATGTCATAGTAAAAATCGCGGCGAACCAATTGCTGGAGAGCAGGAGCCTACAGTAGAGGAGGTAGTTGACCCACTTGATATCGACGTCCCTGACAATGTCGTAATAAATCTAGATCCCAAGTAAATAGGGTCCGGGTAGGGTTAGCTAGGTAGTCCTTTTTGGGGTATCATCTTTTGTATATAACTGGCAGGCTGACCTGGTTGGTTTATAAAAGTGTGTTTTGTGTTATCTGATTGTCCTACTTTTTTATTCCATGTTGATCGTTGTCTAGGGATTGTTTTATTTCACTTCTGTATGTGCATAATCGATTGGGTCGATGACTCGTCTTGGGAATGTCACAATTTTATCGACCATTGAGGGATGTGCACGCGCTCGAGGTTCGGGGCGTGACAATTAAAAATAATTTGCATCAGTGCCGGTCGCACTGTGTAGGACGGCCAACATTCACGTCAGTGATTTTTAGCTAAAATTGGTTGGATAAACTTAATTGACAAATCATGAAAAATGTTAAAGACTCAATTGGCAAAAATACAATAAGTTTAGGCATTTTTGGTCATTTTTTCCAATTTTTAACCCATGTGCCGGGCATAGTCATAGATCTTCAATAAAATAAAGAAATACGGAGCAAGTGACACCTCTCCTCATTTCTTACAGTCCTCAGCGCCTTTAACTTGCTGTAGAAATACTAGATAGTCGAATGCTGAATCTATCTGTAAAAGGGACCATATAAGACGTAAATCAACGGGGAGACTCAATGAGGATCCACTAGTTTTTTGCATTGCTTCGTGGGGTTTAACATCTCATTACTTGGTGGACATTGAAATGAAAAGAAAAGACTAAGCAGGGCGTCCCTATTAAACTGAGAAACCAACTTCATCCACTAATAAGGGCGGACAGTTTGACGAATCTGTAACTCGTCAACACTGGTAAAAAGTTACGAAATGCTAGAATTTACTAAATGTAATCGCTTACACAGCCAGGTAATTTCACGGCTCTGGACAAACTCGTTTATGTGCAACTTAATTCGCAAGTAACATCAACAATGAGTTCCATGGTAATAGACACGGTGCTCCATGAGCAATTCGCGAATTTGATCACCCCAGAGCCTGCGGAAGAAAAGTTTGTACAGCCAAAGCTGCTGGCTCCAATACCATGTACATTGTGAGAATTCTGAAAACATATATCACATTCACTGAACCAGAGATGCACCCGGGGGAGCACCGCCCAACAATCAAATGAACGAAGCCGAATGTAGCGAAGATCCTGCATGATTCTAGCGATTGCCTAAATATCGCAAAGTTTCTTAAGTATCTTTAACCGGTTGAAAGCTAACACCTTTGATAACAAGTCCCGATTTCCATTTCTCACCATGCTCATTAAGAGCAAAGGTGACTTCGCCAACATTTTCGGGGGACATCACAAATTCACAGATCGGGATGTGTTCCCAACGTCGTTGAGGCACTGTACTCAAGCTTTTGACACATGCTTCCTTCTTTCCATTAGGAAGAGTGACTGTGAACGTCACAGGAACATTCCAATGGTAATAATAGTCTTCTATCATCACCACAAATGCAATTCTGTACTTAGTCATCGGTGCGAGCGCAACTGTTCGAAATTTCCCGCTCACTTCCAACCAACACACTTTTTGTAGTGCAGCCAGTTCTACCTCCATGTCACTAGGAAAAGAACAAAGAAGATGAAAGAGAAAACAATGGTCAGAATTGACACCTTTTCATCGTAAGTTCATTGGTTCATTAGCTTATTAAACAACAGTCGTGATGTTTACAATAGTTATAATAGAAGTAATGATACGTGTACTAAGAATTTAATGAGAAATTTTTACTAAATGATGTGGCAGCCCATGTGGCATATGCCATCTCATCAAGAATGTGTACCATTAAGCAATAATACGAAGGAAAACAGAAAGAAAATACAATTCTGCCAAGTTTAAGGAAACTGAAAAATTTGCCAAACTTCACTTTACTCCGGTAGAAGTAAAACTGAAGGTGACTACGTATGAGTAACTTGCATCAAACGAATGTATCTTCTGTACAGATACAGTATAATTAGGAAACACTGTCTAAATTATTGGGATAGAGGGATCCCATATAAGGAGGATAAATACTTCCACGCGTTCTAAGTATGAACTATACCTTCTGCATAGAGATATATGAAAGCAATCGAGCTTATATTGAAAATTTATATGTCAAATATGAGCTAAACGAAATAGGTTGTCTTTATTTTCTATTTGAGATAAGAAAGGTATATGATATTATTGTTGATGTCAGGATAACTCAAATAAATATTAATTTGCTTGAGGATTTCTCTTAAATAACTGCTCACTATTGCAAATGTTAGAACATATAAATATTAAAAGCTGCTGTAAGCTACTATACTTTGGAGGTGTTACCCAAAATAGACTTAATTTAATACATGTATTCCCAAATATGTATAAATCTCATCACTTCACAATATAGTTACAACACAAGACAGCTACAATGCATCCGTAGTTATAACAAATAGGCACCTGGTCCGGGTCACAATTGAGATAAACAAAAATTACCATAAATAACCCATATGATAAACTTTTCTTTTTCAAGAAAGGAAATGATCTCAATTTTCCTCGGATTCCAAGGGCAATATTATTAAATGGAAACCGCCTAAACTGTTTTAATCTTCTAGTTTATTGTGCACATTTACATACGTACATACATACATACATACATACATACATATATATTTTAGATAGGAGGAGTATAATGATTTTAGGGGAAGGATAACTAAATCGTACCCTAAAGATGACGTACCTTGTCTCCCGAAATGTGATCCATTTCCAATAGTCCGTACTTTCGCCCCAAGCAATCGTTAGATCTCGTGCAAGCACCATGAAGCAGTTCTTGTTTGACTCTTTGTCAACCCAATATTTCTACAAGAGCAAAATTCAGAACAACTTAAGAACATGCCAACAATCGTCCGATTCTTAGATATAGATACCCCACTTCGATGGATCAAGGAGCTGGGTTGTACACCAAGTCAAATCGGACCTATTTTATAACCAAATTTAATCTATCAATGTAATATGCATCAATACAAAAGTTCTAGTAATTTAACAAAAACTCATAGGACGTCAAATTATATTACCATGTGTTACAAAATAATAAAGAAAAATCACCAAAGCAATGTAAGCAAATGCACTTGCCTTTTTCTTGTTATTCAAAAGAACGCCATTGTAGAGCTGCTCACACACCTCCTTGGAAAAAGGGTCGATTGGTTCATCTGCATCTTTCAAAATGGCCACGTAATTGTGCGGTGGTCGTCTCGCCATCGCGTTTTTTGGTGTTTTTGGGTCGTCTTCGATCGTCTCTGCATGTTCATACTCTTTTCCCATCTATTCACTTTCATTTTTTTTTTTTTTTTTGGCATGCAAGAATCTAATCAGTAATCATCTTTGAATTCCTGGTAAAATAATTTCTGGTCTATAAGTTGATTGATGTGTATGAAGAAGGCTATTCGTCAGGCAAGCTTCAGTCACAAGAATTGCAGATATGAAATTAATCGTGTTCATTCGACATGCATTTTCTCCAGGCAAAACTAATTAGAGAGACTGAAATATCGATAAAGAAGAAGAAGAAGAAGTAGAAGAAGACTTACAGCTCCTGGATCTTAGCCCTTTTTCCACAACTTCCTCCTAAACGCTCAGAGAGAGAGAGAGAGAGAGAGATCAAAAAGCAAAGAAGTAGAAGAAGACTCACAGCTCTTGGTTCTTGGCTCTTCTTCCACAACTGTCCTCCAAAATGCGTACAGCAAATACTTGTTGTCCCAAACGAGTAAAGTCAACTTAATTAAGTCGACGGTGGCCGTTTCCGAGTCTTTTTATAATCCTAGTCCTATATATCAGATAATCGTAAGAGAAGGCGCAATATCATGACATGGTCAGCTGGAGTAGTCGTTGTTATTGGCATCATATGATTATAATAATGCGATTGACAATTCCCGAAGACATTGAAAATAATCATGAAAGTAGAAGGACCGTAGTGAATAAATAAAAAGACGGGAATGAAATTGCATTTACTACACTAAAAATTAGGACATGGGCCAAACTAGCCCAATCTATGTAAGCGGACCAAGCAACTGTCTTCGAAGAGAGTATTCCAGCGATAACCATTTAGAATCGTGTCTTTACTTAGGAATTGCTTTCCTAGCTCTGTTCCAAACGATCCAGAACTTGGTGTGTTCAATTGAGATATAATTATTCATGGAAATTATTTTTTCAATCTTTTGATGTCTTTTGAATTGTGATGTCAAAATCCCAACAGCAAATTGATGTGAAAATTTAGCATAAAAGCCTAAAACCTATTATACTTGTGCTAATTCAGCCCTAACTTTTTAATTTGACCGATTCAGTTTTAAGCCTTTTTAACAATTTGTCAATGTAGTAATCTAGCTAGTTTTGGCCAGAAATTGATAATGGGGACGTTGACCATCCTATATGGTATGGACAATGCCATTGTGGAAATTTTTTGAAGTTTTTGATTATTTTGAATTATTTTCTTTTCTCTTTCTTTTTTTTTTTAATATATATATTTTTTTTTGTTAAGGGCTAGTAGGGGTCCATTAGTCAAGGCCCGATGACCCTCGCCATCCACTGGGCGAGTGCAGCCAAGCCCTTGTCAACAACTAGCAAACGACGCGGCCGTTGCACAGCTCTCATTGGCCACTTGGAGAGGGCTCACGGCCCTCTCACAACTAGGCAAGGGCTTGCGACACTCACCCAGTTGCCTAATGGCTTGCAGGCCCTTGGCCAATAGCTAAGGGGGGGGAACTTGACCGGTAGCCTCCTATTGGCCCTTAAAAATAAAAAAGAAAGAATCAAAGAAAAATTAAAAAATTTCCATGTCAGCGTCAACTATTTTCGGCTAAAATTGATCTGATGGACTTAATTCAATGAGCAAGTAACGTTGATGGATGGAATTGATGCTATGAAACCCTCCTATTCAGTATGGAAGGTGAAGAACAAGAGGTGCATCTAGCTCACCTCAATAACACAAGATAATCAAATTGACAATCACCTACTCATGGACATACTCATGCAAATGCTGTTCCCCACTAGAGCTATCAATCCTTTTATGCCTAAAGAACATCCATAGTCGTGAGGGAATTCACAACGTGCATTCAACTACATAAACTAAGTTCTCAAAGTCATGGGAATGATCAAAACTAACCCACCACAACACAAGATTCATCGACACAAGTGTTTTCAAGGTTCTATTAATGCATAGAATGCTTCCTCGACACTCTTGATTTGTACATGCCCCAGGCTTGTGCTTTCAGGAAAGGTAGATTTTTCCGCTCAAACAACACCGAATCGCACACAAAACATGTACGACGGGACACAGACTTACTTATGGCTAAAAGCTCAAATCTTTAAGCTACACCAACTGAATTTCGAGCGAAATGGAACCCAACGCAACGCAAACGCATTCATTTCCATCACGCGGCTCATTACATCAGCACAAGCGCAAAATTTTAAGAAATGCTCCGACACAACTCCAAGAATCATAGCTCAAGCCCTAAATTTTCCTCAAGGTCCACCGTTACTTGGCCGATATTCAAGACTACAGATCAGCTCCGAACTCTCATCAGTTACAGCTGAAGAGACAGAAACTGACCGTAGAGGCGGTTCCTAACGGAGGACTGATCGGAATGCGGAGCCTGCGGCGAGATTGGCCGGGCGAAGACGATCGCCATCTCCTTCTCCTCCTCCTTCGTCTGCTTCGTCTGCTTCAAGAGAAAGCGTTTGATAGTTTCAGACTTTCAGTGGGCTTTTCGTGTGGGGGCCTATAAGCTTTTCGACCTCCGTTGTTCAGAAAATTACGAGGATGTGCCACTAGATGACGAGGAGTTATCTGATGGACGAGGGCCTACCTCATCTCTGGGCGGTCCAATCAGTGGAGAGGGAAATCGCGAGTTACCTTTTCTTTTTACTTTTTTTTTTTATATTATATGCGGCTCAATTAGTCTAATTAAAAAAAGAAAAGAAAAGTTGCCAATGTATGTGATCATCCGTATGATCAACATACACTTCGTCGAGAGAGAAATGCGGAAAATTCCAAAACACTAATTTTTTCAAGCTAAATTAACAAGAAGATAAATTATAAGAATCATTAGGCGAAAAGAACCATCAATTTAAAACGTAACCTAAAAAAAAAGGACCAAAAGAGTTACATTGAGAATAACCATTTATAGGACTCATTACCACGGCAATATTAGTTTGATGTCACATACCAACTTAAGATCTAGTAAATTTCACATGAGATTGAGTTATATAATTTATCTCTCTCTAAATTCAAGATTATTTGGTCATAAACACATGGAGCTTGGTTAGATTTAAGCTACCGAACGCAAACTCTCAAGTTGGTTGTACTTTCAGCTAGTCATGGGAAATGGTCCTAGGATCCTTAGTCTTGTCCACTTGATGAAAGGACTAACCTCATACAATAGCTATAGGCTTTAGGAGCTTGTGCCATAAACGACATTATTCGAGAGTTGAAACTTTCAATTAATCACTTAAATGTCATAACTTTTTAAAAAATGATAAGTTCATTAAAAATCATAAAATTTATCATAAAAGTGTAATTGAATTCTAAAACCTACAACAGTGTAATCGAATCATAAAACTTATTAAATAGGTACAATTAAATCCAAAAGTTATCATCACCGTCAATTTATTTAACGGAAAATGCTAACATGGCATTTTAAAATTAATTTCTCACTCCTAGTTGGCTTTTTTTTTTTTTTTTTTTTAATATTGTTTCTCTTTTAAATATTATCTAGACCAAATTTAAAAACTACAAAAAAAAAAGCTAACATTTTATTTATAAAAAAAACCTTGAAAAAAAAAAAGAAAGAAGAGAAGTTAATATTTTTTAAATATCGAATAAATGGAAATGTGTTTGGACTTAATGGAAACCAAATGAGGTAATTTCGATGACTATTTGTGGCAATTCTTTTTAATATTTTCAATACTTTTATTTAGCTGATATTATTGTTCTCAAACATATTTTAACAGCAGCAACAAGTTCATGGTATAATCCGCATCACACTCTAAAGTACATCCTATTCAAATGTTACTAGAATTTTAGTTAATATCTCTTGCTTACTTAAAGTTAATGTCAATTTTTTTTTTTCTCTAAAGTTGTCCAAAAATGGGACCTCTAGTGATTCGCTATTGTGACATGAATGCTTGCAAAACATATTAAATATTGTATGTACTCATATCATGATTTAATATATATGACAATTTATATATCGCATTTTCTTTTAATTGGAGAGTAAATCTATATGGTGAGGTATGGATATACTATAAGAGTTTTTCTAATGTAGACTACATTAATTGATATTATAATTTACCGTTTTACGGTTACCGTAAAACAGAGTTGGTCTGAGGTGAGATAGAAGATTTCTTAATTAGTCTAATATGGGACTAGCTAGTGTGAGTCGAGTTGAATCTAGCCCGTAATGATGGGGTATAGTTGAAAACTTTATAAATAGTGCTCGAGTCTCTCCTCTAATCCCAATTTTCACATGTATCCTCACATAATGAGCGTTAACCTAGTGCTAAAAGGTGATGGACCATCTCATTAAGCTAGTGATACGGAGGACAATAAAGGAGTGTGTGGAACATCGATTTTCCGCTTCCACTTCAAGAACGATAAATCCCAAAACATGTGCATTAATTTTTCTTCTCAATTATGCATATTCTTGTTTTGTTTATGGAGATCTTGGGATTGCTTAATTTGCGTTTAACATGTGATATCAGAGCAACCATAACCCTAGAACTCGAATGCATAAGATTTTTTCCATAATTTGAGATTTTTATGATTTTTTTGTTCAATAAAAATCAAATTAAATCACAAATTCAGACTGGGGCTCGTTAAGACGAGCAGATTGGTCAGCGGCGCATCGCCGGGGGAGGCATCACACACTCCCACGCGCGGCTATGCGCCACCAGGGCATCGAAGACGCGCCCTGCGCGCGGCCACGTGCCCTCACACGCTCCCACGCGCGGGGTGTGGCTTGCACATGCATCATATGATGACGTCAGTGACCCACGCCGACCCGACCCGACCCGACCCGACCCGTTGACCATTGACCGGACCTAACCTGGTCAATGGTGGATCAGTTCGGTCGGACTGGGTGGTCAAGCTGGGGCAGGTCAGACTGCTACCGATTGGACCGGTTTTGACCGGTCAAGACACATACGCTCATGTGCTCCACGCGCCGTGCACTCAAGCGACGCGTGTGGGTGTGTGGAGCGTCTGATCGGCACGTGGTTTGTGGCATTGGATTCGTATGGCCATTCTCTATCTTATAGTTTATTTATTTTACATGTTTGATGATTTTATGAATGTGAAAAGACATACAAAACCCTAAATACGTGTATTTTAAGTGTATTTTTACATATTTTTCTATGATTTTGGAAATGCAAGTGTTGGGTTACCGGAATGTTATGACATAAACATTATAAAAGTATGATTCATTAATAAAAATTAAACTTTATTGTGAACTAAAGCTGGCTTAATAAAATACCAGATTTGGATGTTGCTGCTTCTCTTTTGAGAGCAAGCTTTCGTCATGTATCTATAATCTTGTAGCTAAGTTGCTAATCTATGTCGAGACTGAACTTGATGATTTCGTCCAGAGTTTGCTCTGATCTGTGCTATAAATTATGATTGTGCACGTGGCATTGGAAGAGTTTTCGTGAGTGTCAAGGTTATTTTGCATTATGCGGACTTACTTTTTCGTGGTTGAACTTCGCAGGCAAATCAGGTGCAGACTGCAGATGAAGATGATGAGTATGATGATGAGGATGACAGCAACAACCATGTTGAAGAAGATGAAGAAAGATACTATGATGAGGAAGGAGATGAAAGTGGCGAAGTTGATGAAGATGGACAAGAAGATGACGGGGAATGTGTTGACGAGACGTGAACAAAAGAAGGTTGAGTTTGTTGTTTAAATCTGTTCTATTATTGTTCATGGCAGATATAATGCTTGCAGAAACTTTCTGTTGGCGTATGTACATGTCTTGCTCACTTGCAGAACCGAGTGCTTGTTAACTTAAGAAAGAACTGCTTTGTAGCATTCTGTCATTTAAGTGTTTTGTGATTGAACTGGTACAGATTGTGCAATTTCGGTAAATGCTCATGTTATGCGTGATCACACTTTGTACCAACTGCTTTGATTTCCTGCATGAGTATGAACCACAATTACTCTTCTATATCCTTGAAGCCGGGCTTGCATCCAAAATCAAGAGAACCTAAGTTAGAAGGACATATTTCCAACATGAAAATAGAATCCGTGGATTTACAGGGATGTTATCGAGAAAAAGCAATTCAACTTGGGCTTCCCATCTGGTAATTATCCAAAGATATATTCCAAGAATATTAGATTCAGATATCAATCTGAATGCGAAGTTTATAATTGTAGAATCATCTAGGCAAATCACTGGACGGCCATATGCATCGTATATTGTTAGTAAAGACAAGATTACTTTCTAGAACGGTATACTAAATTTATTAGTGCAGTAATTAATTTGGTCTCCAGACCATTCATTATCTGTAATTCTTGATAAAGCTTTCATACAAGCTCTTGTGAGCTTGTGTATTTGGTCGACTGAGTTGAGAATACTTCAGATCCGTGCATATAAAATGGGTCATTGGAATGTATGGCCTTCTGTCCTGATTTCTTGTGCTCGATTACCAGAGACAATAGAATTGTTCACGCAAATGTGTTATGGATGTACCGGGAATTTGAACTAATGCGATGTAATATGTGGATCCGACCAAATAACACAAGCAACTACTAGTGTTTTTCAGTTATTTCGGCTAAAAGACCATCCGCTCGTATGGTTTTATCATCAACTTCTTTCGGCAATAGTGAGTCTTGTTTAAAGCATTTTGTGCCGGATTTGATTATAGCGCAGGGCAAGATATAGCGATGATGGAGGTTTGGGTCTTTTTATATTAGTTCTGCACCTAACTGCACATGCGAAACTGCAGGAGGATTCAATTTAAGGGACTCCCATCACCATCTCGCCTTACTAAAATTTGTGAACTTGAGCAAAGACTTGGAATGCACTTGCTGATGTTAAAGGGTTAAAAGAGAGGTCTTGGTCTTTTTATATTAGTTCTGCACCTAACTGCGCATGAGAAGCCGCATGGGAATTCAATTTAAGCAACTCCCGTCACCATCTCACCTTACTAAAAATTTTAAAATTAAGCAAAGACTTGGAGTGCATTTGCTGATGTTAAAGGATTCAGTATGTCCCCATTACATCGTACGATCGGACTTTTTCTAATGTGTTCAATATACTTTAAGAGCTCTCGTTCATCATATTAGATGATGGCGAATCTACTATTTTTTCTCCGTCTTCTCATAATCACTTAGTACAAAACCTGCATCACTTGGGTCCATCTAATATTCTACCGAAGTCTACTTAACAGGGAAAAAGACGACGAAGACTTTCGGGGTGCCACTACCAGCCCATATGAGAAGCCTCCAATTCCGTTTGTCGTCATCAAATGTGCCACCAATTAAATAAGTGTGATGAGAGGCGTGCTTCATGCATTCGAAGTCCGAAGTGCCGTCGACAGATTGGCCCGAACTATAATCCATTCTCGAATTGATTAGTTGGGCTGTCTCCTTTTTCCGTTTACTCCGAGTCATTGTTTAGCAACATCCGCATTTTCCTAATACGGTAATCAATTACGAACGGAACTGCATTGGACCAATATGTATTGGTCATTTTTTATCTGCTTCACCAAAATGCACACATGATTTCATAGAGTAAATGCAAGATTCGCCCATCATCTGATGCGCCCGCAAAGTCCAAAACTGTAAAATGAGATTTCACTCCCAGTTTTAATTGGCCTTACATTCTTGAGAGATTTTTGTTCACCTAAATTCAATGGTTTGGATTTTGCATTAACTATTGGTACGACTAATACGGATGGATGAACAAACAAGTAAGAAATAAATTGTAGAACTTAAACTTATAACATGGAAAATCCACATGGTTTCTAGGTATGGCTATCTAAGGAGGAGAGATCAATGAGAAGGTTCCACTGTAATCAGCAAACGGAAGATTACAATTGCTTGTCATACTAATCCACGAGTATCTCCGCAAGAAAGGAGCTTTCTCACTCTCCTCTTAAAAGCTCTCTAGATTTCTCACAATATGGGTAATAAAATAAAAGTATAAACTATAGTTCAAAATGCATTTGGATCAAGTCCCCGATGGGCGTGGGTGTCCGTTGTCGCGACCTCTTTTTTTTTTTTTTTTCGACGCCCGCAATCGGGTACGGGCGCCTAGGGAGGCTAATGGCTCGGCTGAAATTAGTTACGCCCGGACTCTCCCAAGTCCACCAATTCATGACTTTAATAGTCTAAATTTTTAACCTGCAAGTTAATTTTTAAAATGGAGTCGCCACTAATCATTTTATGGTGGGTTGATTAGAAACCCAAGCGAAATATTGAGAGAAATACTCGCTCCTGCGTAACCAGAGAAATTAGGATCGGAGACTTGATTACACTAGTTAATCACTAATACCCTTTTGGTACCTAATTTGGTTTAAACCCTAAGGCTTTTTAGATGCTTGTGGGATTTTTCATGCATTTGATGGGGAGGAAAAACATTTTGGGTCTTTTCCCATTTTTTGGACATAAAAGCGATTTTTTTTTTTATTTTTTGGTATTTTTCCGAAAATACAAGTCTTTTTGGCATTTTATGAATTTTTTTGGCTTTTTCATGAATTTTTGGCTTTTTTTTGGATTTTTGGCATTTTTTTGGAAAATATGAAATATTTTTTTTTGGGAAAATAAAACATTTTTGTACTTTTCTTTAATATTTTTCGAAAATAAATCATTTTTTGAATTTTTTTGATTTTTTGAAAATAAATTATTTATTTTTTTTATTAAAATAATAAAACAAAACCGACCCGAGTTGGATCCTTGGGTTGGGTCCGACCCAGGCTAGCCTTAAAATGCAGACAGGCCTGTTACGCAGGCCCCACTTTTTTTTTTTTTTTGTGGGAACAAAACAGCATCGCAACCGGGTGTCTGGGGATGCTCGGCCCGGCCCGATGACCCGGCTCCACAACCCGACTCCCCGATGAACCCTACTCGACCTGGCTCCAATTCACGACCTAACCTCCATCGCCCCCAGAATTTGTAGAATCCTTACCCGGTTCTCGATCCAGGTCTGACCCGACAACCCGAGGTCGCAACTTGGAAAATTAGGAACCCTAGGGTTTTTCGAATTGCGGTGCCAAGGAGGGAGAGGACTGAGGTGCAGTGGCGACAGTGACGGCGACGGCAACAATGGTTGGACTACAGAGAGGGAAAGGACGAGGGTGACAACAACGGCGACAGCCTACTACCTAGCGACGGCGCGACGAGGGTGGCGACGGCGGTGGTACCCACGCGGACCTCCTCCAGCTTCTCTCTCTCTCTACTTCGTCCTCTGGCGAAGCTCGGATCTGCGGCTGCGAGTCCTTGGACCCCCTTGAAGTCTCTCAATGGGGTGTCCAAGAGCTGCGACTCGATTCGCCTCTCTCTCTGCACGTTCGCTCGTCGGCAGCCTCCCCCGATGTCTCTCGGTGGGAGGTCGTTTAAGCTCACGACCTGCCTCCTCTCTTGCTCGCTCTTTGATTCCTCTCTCAAAGTCTCTCAGTGGGAAGATCTCAGAGCTCACTTTTCGATTTCCGCCTTGCTCGCTCTTTGAGCTCCCCGAAGTCTCTTGGGAACCCCTCTGAGTTTGCTGGTTTGTGTGTGCTTCGATGACGGAAGTGCTCCGCTATTTATAGGCAATGAGGTCTGGTCGACAGAGAGGCTCGACCGCCGGTCTTTGGCTTGCCGACGGACCTTCGCGGCCGAACCGGCATCCCATTTGCCACCTGTCCGCCAGTTGCCCCCCACCCCCCCCACGCATGTCGTCGTCCATCCGTTCGTTCGGCGCCGTGCCCTCTGCGCGCGTGTTGCAGAGCGGATGAAGGAGGAAGAAGACCGAAGAGGGCCGGGCTGGAGGAGGAGGAAAATGGGCCGTTTTTTTGTTTTATTTTTTTTTGTTTGCTTATTATCCGAAAAAGATAAAAATAAATAAAGTAAAATAAAGTAAAACCTATTTAATTAAAAGGAAAATTTAGGCGTCAACAGCTGACCCTCTTTGAAGGTGAGCTCGCAGAGGTTGCATTCAAAGACAAACTGATGCCTAAATTTTATCTATACATGCGTGGCAGATTATATTTTATTTGGGATCTATTATCCTATGCAAAAAGAGTAATATAACATTACATATACCAAGATAGATAAGAAGATACCTGTAGTTACTTACCGGGAGTGAGTGAGATAGGGTGTGAACCCCGAGTTTGGCAAGTATCAAGGCGTCATCTTACCTGGTGATATGAGGAGGTTGCTATTCTAGGGCTTGAACCGTTCTTCGGTCACTTGTTAAAACAATCAATGATTTGTCTAAGATCTAAACATTTCTTTGGTCGCCTTGACGGGAAATTGCTCTTCCAGGACCCGAACCATTCTTCGGTTGCCTTGATGGGAGATGCACCGACCTTTCTCAGGACATCTCATTTATGAGTGCCTGATTTGTATCGAGAACAGTAGTTGGTACGCGACCTTTCTTGGAAGATGTGTCGACTTTTCTCAGGGCATCTGTTTTGTGGGGGTGTTTAACCTCTATCAAAGACAATAGCTGGTACTCGACTTTTCTCGGGAGGACGCGCCGACCTTTCTTAGGGCATTGATTCTGAAAGATACCTAGACATTCACAAGCATATCAAAAAGTACTTGGATATTCATAAGTACTAACATGAAGGATATTTAGGCCTTTGCAGGCGTCAAAATGGGTATTTGGCTGACCATAGGCATTGAAGGGGTACTTGGATGATCACAAGTATGAATTCTTGGGGGATACTTGGACATTCACAAGTATCGAAGGGGTACTTGATAATTGAAAATATTGAGAACATACCTTGAATATTTGTGAAGGTGTCCCACCTCCCAGCAATTGGGAAATATCGAGGATGTACTTGACATATTCGTGAAGGTCTCTCACCTCTTGGTAATGGGAATATCAAGGATGGGTCTTGCATATTCGTGAAGGTCTCTCACCTCCTGGTAGTTAGAATATCGAGGACGTATCTTGGATATTCATAAAGGTCTCTCACCTCTTGGTAATTGGGAATATTGAGGGCATGCCTCGCATAATCATGAAGGTCTCTCACCTCCTGGTAAAGGGGAATATCGAGGACGTACCTAAGATATTCGTGAAGGTCTCTCACCTCCTGGTAATTGGGAATATCAAGGATGTATTTGAGATATTCGTGAAGGTCTCTCACCTTTTAGTAGTTGGAATATCAATGACATACCTTGGATATTCATGAAGGTCTCTCACCTCCTAGTAATTGGGAATATCGAAGGTGTATTTGAGATATTTGTGAAGGTCTCTCACCTCCTGGTATGGGGAATATCAATAACGTGCCCCGAATATTCATGAAGGTCTGTCACCTCCTGGTAATGGGAATATCGAGGACGTACCTTGGATATTCGTGAAGGTTTCTCACCTCCTGGTATTATAAACTTGAATGTGGTATGAGGCTTACCTGGATTGCCACAGGCACTTAAAAGGGCTAGAACACCTGGGTAGCCGCAGGTGTACAACATACTGAAATACTTGGATGAACACAAGTATTTAATGATATGATTTAGGACCACTTAGATAGGTCCATGTGTTTTGATGAAAAGAGAGCATACCTGGGTAATCGCAGGTACACAACGCAGTGGAGTACATGAATAGCTACCAATATTTAATGATACAATTTTGATGACAACTCGGACAGGTCGAGTGTCACAGAAAGGGAGTATCCAAACAGTGGCTGGTACTCGAAGACAAGAGAATACTTTGACAGTTGCAAATATCAATACTCTGGGGACAACTCGAACATGTTGAGTGTCAATAAGAGGGAGTGCCCAGCAAGTGGTGGGTACTCAAAGACAATGAGACAGTTGCAGGCACCCAAACTCAAGGGACAACTCGAACAGGTCGAGTGTCAAGATGAGAGTACCTGGACAGTGGTAGGTACTTTAAGACAAATGGGGACAGGGATATGCTTACTTGGCAATATCTCTGACCTATGAGAGTATGTCTGTTATTTGCACAATATGCACACATGAATATGCTGTAAATTCATGAATTTAAATGTGATCTATGCATAACAATTTTGTCAGTTTTGCGTCATCTGAATTCTACTGGAGAAGATTTTGAAAGACAACCTTTATTCAGAATGTAGATGTCTTGAGCATGCTAGATGAGGGACTTTCAGTCTGAAAAGGCTTTTTGCTTACTCTCATGGAAAAAGCTATCCTGACCATTGATGTAGGATTTATAAGGACCACACTATATCTTGATCATTGATGCAGGATTTATAAGGACCACACTAGTTCACTGTCATCATGTCAACAGGGGTCTGAGTATTCTTGCAAGTGGTACGACTTTATCAATGTGAGAGGTCTTTGTTAAAATTGTGATGAAGACTTGGTCAACGGCTCATCAAATGGGACCGTCGAGGTCAAGGCTTATGAACGAAGTGTCGCACAATCATTTCCAGGTTTGCAAGTCAAGAATCCTGCGAAAAGAGATAGAGTAATCTTGCTCGTACTTCTTTGAGCGATGCTTATATACGCGTGAAATCCCACGTTAATTTAAATGCCCTGGTCTAAAGAGACTTTTACAATGGGAATGTAACGTAGACTTGGCTCACATGTAAGAAGGTGAGAGTTCGTGACTGTCTCGGCATTTATCACTGGTCTTTCTTCTCACTGTTAGATAGAGGTTCTATGGACCACAACAGTAACTTTTTCTTGGCTGTATTTTTAACTGGGGGGCATTGGCCTTGCTTTTACCAAGCACACTACTTTTTCATGCCCTTATTTTTTATTCTAGTTTTTCATTTATGGGCATTGACCTTGCTTTTACCAAGTACACTGCTTTTTTATGCCTCTGTTTTTCATTATTGTCATTAGAGGAACTAGCCTAGGCAAGTTCAATCATGACACTATTGTTAGACTCTTGAGTCTTCATCTTCAGCTAGCGCTCTAGGCTATGCTACTTAAATGCAATAACTTCTATTTTGCCTCCATGTGATAGTGAAATTACAGACTCAATTGAGTTATACAATGAATACAAGTGCAGAAAGAATTGCTCCTCATTATTCTGGGACACTTAAATTAACGTGAGTGTTCCTATGCAATAAAGACACCTGAAGATTGATGCAAGTGCGAGCAAAAAAATTTCTATTTCTCTTCTCACCTTATGATGCTGTTTTGCCTCCGCTCTGCCCCAATGTGGGGTGGTTCTTGATGGGGGTATGAGAGAAGCTTCACCAGTGTATGTGGCTCAATGGGGTGACTGATGGAATGCCTCTCACTATTTTGGTTATCGTACCATTCGCGAGAGAACTCTTTACCCTGCAACCATGAAGTCTTTTGCACTCATCTCACAAGTGTATATATGGGGGGGATTGTGTGTAGGATATGGCTTGCCTTTCATCATTCTGACGCGCCTCATCCAGCATGCTCGATTAATCTTGTATTCTTCACTTAGCTATCTATTCTAATAATTCTCAATGGAATCAATGATTTAGACAGACAAAATAATCATGCAAAATTCATTTGGAAAAGGCATGTAGTATTTTAAATGTGATGGAGTTTGTACTCTCAGAACAAATGAATGGTTTTGGCTCAAAAAGACCTTGTTGGTAGCTTTGAGGGTCAACAGAATAGTATTGTTAAAGTTTTGAACATCAAAAAGGTTATTCACAAAGGGGTGTCGATGGTTGTCCCTATTGGTTAGGGACATGACATATGAAAGATCAGCCAGGGATTGGGAATTTGATTAGGAATTTCTACTCTTGCCTCTTGCAGAAGAGAAGCTGTGGAAATAGCTCAATCAGTAGGGCCAAGATCATAAGTGACTTGAGGCCTGAAAGGTCTCTGTCATTTGCTTTGATGATACTTTGTTTGGGAAAGCTTATCAAAGTCTGATATGCCTTTCATTGATTTGTTTTTCGCATCTTTGACGGTTAGGTGATCTTGTAAAAGACAAGAGAGAGCGTGTTAGTCATGAATTTTTTTTTAGAAGTCTAACAACTAGAAGCGATACAACATTACCGTTCACTGGTTTGCAAACGATTAAGTGGATCTGGAGTACAAGGAGGACATGAAGTCTCGTGTCTTCCACTTCGTTAGGTCAATTATTCTCCTTAATTGGCTTATGGACGGCACATCCCTTTACACGAAGTCAAGTGAATTTGATGCAGGTCATTTCCGTATACTAGTTTGGCCAGTATTGATTTGTCAAACCTAACCATTGAGTTTGGTTCTTGAGTTGTGATGCTCCCTGTCAAATAGGAAAAATGCATCAAAAGCGAGTTCAAATAGTGAGAGTATTGGAAACGATACCAAATTACCATTTCCCAGATTTTGTCTGTGCTAGCTCTTAAAGATATTTAAATGTCGATGATGACCTCTTTATCTTGGCATAGTTCAATGTTTCCTTCAATTGGCCTTCCTCGTTTGTGACCATGTATGCATAATTGCTGGTCGTTGATTCATCTTCAATGCCTTCCTTCTGTGAAATTTCTCCTTCTGTCTTTAACTATAGCATAATTGGGCAAAAGTCATGTACATCAAGCTTCTATGAAATCTAAGATAAAAAATCTCAAGCTTTTTTATGGCAATTACTCCTTGGAAGAATATGCGTCTAGAGTGAAGCTTCTAGATTCCAAAGTCATTGTCTAAGGTGTGGAGCTGTAGATTGCCTTGAATATATGGATTTTCTCCCTGTTGACAGTATTCACTTTAAAAGAAGAGAAGGAACTTCTTCCTTATGCTTCTGGGCTCGTTGAAGTTGAAACTGTAATATCTAGCTGTTTGGGCGTGTCGTGCGACAAGATAGTCCTTTGGCTCAGGATGGAGCTGGGCATGAGTGAAGCATGTCATGGATGCTTCGATTTTAACTGTATGCCTGTACCTATTACGTCTCACCTTTTGTATCCTGTAAATAGAAGAGAGGGGTTGTCATTCTCAATATTATGTTAAGGGAATAAGACTTACCCTTTTTTGAAACGGGATGCTCCTTTCTGTTTGCCCCCGCTTTCTTGAAAATGTGTTCTCAAGTTTGGTCTATTCACATGATGTGCTAGTTTCAAATACATTTTGTCACACTAAATCAAAGGGGATGATGTTTTGAAACATAAAGTGAGAGAGTTAGAAAGACAAACGTGGTTAAATTTATTATCTTGTTTTGATAAAAGCTTTTGGGTGATGAAATATTTTTTATTTTCAAAATACGTCTTTAGGGGAGAAAAAGCATGAGGAAGCCCAGTTCTCAGTATTCTCCTTGGATGATTTTTTTTTTCATGGTTGGATAATATCACTGGGCTAGTTTGGAATACTACCTCATACTCTCAAAACAAAATATTAGAACTATACATTAAATTACGGGAATAGAAAATACAATAGTAGCACACTAGACAGGATAAGAAACATGAGATTATAAAAACAAGTAAAGCTCAGGAAAAATCATGTGTAAAGGAGAGCTTTGATAGTGTTGGTTCTGAAATCAAGCGCCTTTGAGTTCCTCGCCTTCAGTAGACTCGAAGTATTTGCATGAGAGGACCACTTCATTGAAGCTATGGAAGTGCAACCCATGCAACCAACAACGATGCTTGTGAGGTAAAGCCCCTATGAACAGCTTTATCATTTCTTCTTTGGCCAGTTGAGGGTAAGTTTGCATCATAAAAGCCTCCCACCTCCTCGCATATGCCCAGAAATCCTCCATTGGTCTTCTTTTGAAGTGAACCAAGTTCTGACAAGGCACTTCAGTCCCAATTTGGCTTTGATACTGAAGTAGGAATGCAGAAGACAGCTCATTCCAATCTCTCATGAAATAGATATCTGTTGTGATGAACAATTGTAATGTAGACCCCGTAAGACTTTCTAAGAAGTCCTGAGTTGTGAATGACATTAGGCCATAGTACCGACTCATTTCAGCATGGAGGTACTGCAAGTGGGCCACAAGGCAAGTCATGCCGTTATACTTGCGGAGATTAGGTATCCACATTTCTATGGGGGTCATGATCCTACCAAGGCAAGAGAAGCCTGGTATGTCTTGATTAGGCCACTGGTTTTCCCACTGCATATTTGTTATAGTGGTGAATTTTTCTGTTTCAGGGAAATTGGACTCTACCGAAATTATCCTATTGCTTTCTTCTGGGTTAAAATTTTCGAATGAGGATGAAGTATTGAAGCTATCCTCATGGTCAGAGGACGAGCTTAGTACTTTGTTAGGATCGTAGCGGATAAAGACATATGCTTCCTCTTCTGACAGGCCTTCATCCCCGGATGAGAGTAGGAAACAGTTATAAGATGAATTGTTAGTTTCATTGTCGAAATAATGCTGGAACTCCTTAGGATTGTATTCTAGGGGATGGTAGCCTTCAAAGCTATACTCTTGAGAATGCTCAAAACTTTGGTGCGGTGGCTCATTGGCAAATGCTGAATTGATCTGCTTAGGCTTTCTTTTCTTGGCTTCTGGTCCAGACCTTTTGAGTAAGACCTTTCGTTTTGCCAGCTCGATTAGAGTTTCACTGTCTGATTCACTTTCCAGGTTGATAAGGGTTGGTATTCTTTGGACCCTAACTCTTGGAGTAAGCTTGGGGAGTTTTCCAGTCGTGCCCCACTCTTGAACAGGCTCTGTGTCTTTGATATTGTACAAAGTCTCATTGCCTTTCCTAGTGGGAAATTTTCCAGTAACAAGATGTTGCTCAGCTACCCATTTATTATGCAAGACTTCACTGACATGCTCTTCTCCTATCTTAGCTACTAATGGCTCCTCGTGCTCCGCGACCATTGGCTCTTCGTAGGGCAAGGTGATATTAGGGGTGATGTCAACATTATACTATTGGTGAAAAACATGAATTAGTTCCCTCTAGGTTTTAAGGGGACTAATCTTCCTGACAATGTAAAATCGCAAGGCAAGGCCAGTCAAGCTCGATTGATACGATTGAATCATCATTCGAACTAGGTAGGCCTGCAAGTAGGTCTCTGGGCGGGAGGTATTAACATACCTTTCGCATTCAGGTGCTTTAAGTTTTTCAGGGATCTCAATGCCGGCGTAATTGGACAGGTCCATGGGATTCTGCTCCTACAGTTGGCTTAACTTTTTCATGATCCTTTCAAACTGTCTATGGTACTAGCTATTTTCTAGCAAATTTGCGGGTGTCATGATGGTGTTTAAGGCAACTACAAAGTTGGGCTCAGCTTGAGTAGATTCCATTTGTCTCGAGAGTTGTCGAAGGACAATGGACATCTGTTCTACGTCGTCTTCAATGTTAATGAGGCGATTATGTACATCATTCTGATCGGGCCTTATTGCATGAGGCCATTCACGGGCGATTGGTGGCCGGCGATTCATAATTACTTGTTGTTGTGAAAACAATAAATGAGCACGAAAGTAAACAAAGATTGACCCATAGCAATGGCCTAACTACTTTTTTATTTATCAAAAGAGGATTTTATAGACCACAGACTTCTGACATC
This sequence comes from Eucalyptus shirleyi, assembly GCA_017140165.1. NCBI lineage: Eukaryota > Viridiplantae > Streptophyta > Magnoliopsida > Myrtales > Myrtaceae > Eucalyptus > Eucalyptus shirleyi. The sequence continues at coordinate 43,874,653 of CM029451.1, read as the reverse complement.
TAAAACTTGAAATTGAAATGATAAAATGAAATACTAGATATTAAACAAAAGTCCCTAAACAACGGGACAAAACTTTCACAATATTAACACTAAGGGGCACATGATTGCTATTTTATATGCGACGAGGGGCCTTGTTCTTGCGAGGATGCCTGCTTCCTTGAACTGGCTCTGAGATATGTATCCAATTTATTTCCAAATCCCTTTGCATAACTGGCTCTGCTTGCTCGTGCTGGCTGATCTCGCTGATTGAGTGAGGGACTGATGGCTTCCATTTTGTCAGGATACGATGGTTGTGGATGTAGGACGTGGAGGCGTGGTGGGCTTTTTCTTCTCCCTCAAGCCCTTCAGGTACCACGATCCTTTTGCGATGGCACCTGCTCCATGCTTCCTTGATAATGTCAATCTCGAATGTGTATTCAAAACTTTGATGGGTGAAAAGGAGTGGAGGGACCCTCTTCTTGAAAGATGGCAAGATCTCCTGAAGGGCTCCATATTGTCATGCCACCCTATATGAAAAATAGGAAATGGCACCGGTGAGGCCGAGTAACAAAATTGGATAGCGATGCTTGAAAGCGAAGTCAGCTCTCTTTTCATAGAACCAACCAACACACCATTGGAATGTCTTAGGAGCCGGGTCTCTTAGGAAGTTTATCCAATTTAAACAGCTTTGATTGGGAATGTATGGTCCTAAAACCATAAATTTTTGTAATGCATTTTCGAAATCATTCATTTCAGACGATTGCATGAAGCCTCGGAATTCACTTAGGTGAGAAAAGAACCAGACTTGTAAAATTTCCGGAGAGACCCGCATGATCTTTTCCGTGTTTTCTTTAAAACGATTAAAAGACAAAAATATTTCAGTTAAAATCATGTTGACATAATTTTGCCCCTTGAGATCTGATCAACTATCCATGCCATCTTAGGACTTATGACATTTCTTTGATGGGGGAAAATGATGAACCCAAAAAAGGCCAGGAGGAAAATCTTGCTTTTTTTTGTCATAGGCTAATTTTGAAAACAAACATTCATGAATTCTAGTGGGCAGGTATTATGGTTATTTTCAAGAATTTGCCTCATAACGTGGATTTCAGTTCCTAAAAGTCGTGCTAACCCACCCAACGGGATAATGTCTGTTGATGGCCTAACAAGCTTTTTTTTCGAGAAGCATTCCAATGATGATGTTGTATTCTTCCAGAGTTGGGGTTAGCTCAAACCCACCAAACATAAAAGTAGTCGTCTTCGGGCACCAGAAATGTGCCATGGCCTATATGACTTCGGGATGAACAGTGATTTGAATCAACAATAGGAGATGACAGACTTTGGCTTTCTCTCGCTCTTGGGCAAATTGATCCAATTGACCCCACCATCTGAAGAGTTCTGCTTTGGGAGCAAGAATGAACTGGATATCATCTTTCCACATCGTATATAGACTGGGACTTTGAAAAGCTTATCCTAAATTGCCATGGGCCAATAAAAGATTGAGTAAAAGTAAAGAAATCACTTTGCTTTTAAATAAAAATGGCAAGCACAAAGACATGCGCATGAGATGTGTGGCTCGATTTCTAACTGAGAAGGCTTGTTGAAATTAAAAGGGTATCCGGTCATCGCAGTCTCGCATTAGCAGCATACCCCCTTAACCTTGGCTAAGAAATTCAGAGAAAAGAAAGGTAACATCTATATCACAGTCTTGCGTTCGAGGTCGTATCTTTCTTAACACCATCCTAGAAATCTTATGGCGGCCCAGGTTCGACGGCTGGGTTGTGTGTGCCACGTGTAGTGTTAAAATAGTAAAGCATGCATAGCAATTTATAATCACAAGACATTTTATTTAAAAAGAAAATCTAAGATACTAACTTGCACAAAAGAAAAAACCCAAGTCAGTAAAGCATTTAAACAAAGACAAAATGGCCTAAGTCCTCAAATGTCCCCAGCAGAGTCGCCAAGCTGTCGCAACCTTTTTTTTTTTTTTTCGGCACCCGCAATCGAGTACGGGCGCCTAAGGAGGCTAATGGCTCGGCTGAAATTAGTTATGACCGGACTCTCCAAAGTTCACTAATTCACGACTTTAATAGTCTAAATTTTTAACCTACAAATTTAATTTTTAAAACGGAGTCGCCACTAATCAATTTATAGTGGGTTGATTAGAAACCCAAGCGAAATATCAAGAGAAATGCTCGCTCCTGCGTAACCAGAGAAATTAGGATCGGGGACTTGATTACACTAATTAATCACTAATACCCTTTCGGTACCTAATCTTGTTTAAACCCTAAGGCTTTTTGGATGCTTGTGGGATTTTTCATGCATTTGATGGGGAGGAAAAACATTTTTGGGTCTTTTCCCATTTTTTGGACAAAAAAGGGATTTTTTTTTTTTGGTATTTTTCAGAAAATACAAGCCTTTTTGGCATTTCATGAATTTTTGGCTTTTTTTTTTTTGGATTTTTGGCATTTTTTGGAAAATATGAAATATTTTTTATTTTTTGATTTTTTGGGAAAATAAAACATGTTTGAACTATTTTTTAATATTTTTCGAAAATAAATCATTTTTGATTTTTTTGATTTTTTGAAAATAAATTATTTATTATTTATTTATTAAAATAAAAAAAATTGACTCGCGTTGGATCTGCGGGTTGGGTCCGACCTGGGCTAGCCCCAAAATGTAGATGGGCCTGCTATGCGGGGCCGATTTTTTTTTTTTTATGGGAACAAAACGGCACCGCAGCTGAGCGTTTGGGGACGCTCAGCCCGGCCCGATGACCTGGCTCCACAACCCGACTCCCTGGCGAACCCTACCCGACCAGGCTTCGATTCGCGACCCGACCTTCGTTGCCTTGGGAATTTGCGAAATCCCTACCCGGTTCCCGATCCGGATCCGACCCGACAACCCGGGGTCGCAAGCCAGAAAATCAGGAACCCTAGGGTTTTCCAAATCGCGGCGCCAAGGAGGGAGAGGACCGAGGTGTAGTGGCGATGACGACAGCGACTGCAGCGATGACTAGGCTACAGAGAGGGAAAGGACAACGGTGACAACAATGGCGACAGGCTGCTACCTGGCGACGGCTCGACGAGGGCGGCGATGGCGGTGGTACCCACGCGGACCTCCTCCAGCTTCTCTCTCTCTCTACTTCCTCCTTCGGCGAAGCTCAGATCCGCGGCCGCGAGTCCTCGGACCCCCCTGAAGTCTCTCAGTGGGGTGTCCAAGGGCTGCGACTCGATCCGTCTCTCTCTTTGCAGGTTCGCTCGCCGGCGGCCTCCCCCAATGTCTCAGTGGGAGGTCGTTTAAGCTCACGACCTGCCTCCTCTCTCGCTCGCTCTTCGATTCCTCCCTCGAAGTCTCTCGATGGGAAGATCTCGGAGCTCGCTCTTCAATTTCCGCCTTGCATGCTCTTTGAGCTCCCCGAAGTCTCTCGGGAACCCTTTTGAGTTTGCTGGCTCTTGTGTGCTTTGACGACGAAAGTGCTCCGCTATTTATAGGTGAGGAGGTTCGATTAATGGAGAGGCTCGGCTACCCGTCTTTGGCTTGTCGACCGGACCTCCACGGCCGAACCGGCGTCCCATCCGCTACCTGTCCGCCAACTGCCCCCCGCACATGCATCACCGTCCGTCCGTTCATCCAGCGTCGCGCCCTCTGCGCGTGTGTTGCAAAGCAGATAAAGGAGGAAGAAGACCGAAGAAGGCCGCGTTGGAGGAGGAGGAAAATGGGCCTTTTTTTGTTTTTTTGTTTGCTTATTATCTGAAAAAGATAAAATAAAATAAAGTAAAATAAAGTAAAACCTAATTAATTAAAAGGAAAATTTAGGTGTCAACATCCGTCCACAATGGGCCTAGACTGTTATAGATGAAGCCAAATATTTGTTTTTAGGGGCTTTTTTGTCTTTTCTATTAGATTTCCTTTTAATTTAAAAGTGATACATTTATATTAGCGATGGAAAAACCCTAGTTGTCAAGACGTTGAAAAAGGAAATAGAGAAGCAAGAAAAAGAGAGAAGAAACAAATGAGTTTTTTTTTTCTTGATGAGGGTTCTCAATCTCTTTGTGCCCTGATCTTGAGAGAATATCATCGTTGTATTCCAACCTTTTCGAAGCCTAGTGGATTCGCAGAGTGCCTCTGCGTAGAGACGTAGCTCAGGTTTGGGTGAACTTCGATAACAAATTTTCTAGCGTGTTCATTTGATTTTGTTATTTTATTACTATATTCTGTCTGGTGAATTGTTTGCGAGCATTATTTTTTTGGAATCGACGTGCGATTTCATAACACAGACATCCTGGCCCTAGTCGGAAAACAGGATCTATAGGTCTCACTGGTGTCTGGCAGCCCAGACAACTTCTTGCCCAGGTGGCCGCCTGGTTGCTTGGTTTGTCCAAGCGCCATGGATGCCCTCTTCTCGCATCCTACACTCGTCCATCTTCAATTCCGAGCCCCAACAAACACTACCAGTGTCCCGAAAACAGCAAACTCATGTTGCTTCCAAATCCAATCCAACCAACTTTGAGCCATAATCGACAAATTTCTCCTTGGGCTACTCACCTGCTGCAGACGCTGACCAAGTTTGAATAGTATTGGAACTTGGCCCATGGAATAGGATTCGACAACATGCTCCACTAATTTGTTTGTCATGTAAACTTTCTCGATGGATGCAGTAACTTGTGACCCCGTATCACATAAAAATGATACCTGGCATGAATGTGTTTCGTTTACTCATGATACATGTGATTTTTAGATCAAAATATATTGCCTCTAATTGTTGCGATAAATGACACTCTTTCTATCTAAATCCTAGATCACTAGGCAAAACTCTAAGCCAAATAATTTCCTTAATTGCCTCGGTTGAGGTCATATATTGTGCTTTAGTTATCGACGAGGAATGCACAGCCCGTAAAACCGGACACAAACCTTCCGTCCATCCAAGTCACCTGTAAAATCTGAATCCACATAACCTGTTATATCTCTTGGTGCTCATATCTTCCCAAAAGTCAAATTGACGTCAGTTGTCCCTCTAAGAAATCTCATCATTCATCTCACCATTTCATCTGTCCAACGGGTAGATTGGAGGAATTCCTTTGGTAAGTGCCAACGGGTATGATGGCATAAAGGAGTATATAAGGAAGACGTTCTAAGTTGTTGAGGTGTGCACGATAGAAGAATTTCAAAGTTTGAAGCTCCTTGTTGTTTAGACAATTCCTTTGAGCGAATACTTGTATACAAAAGAGAGTCTATATTTGTGAGAAACCTTGAGGAGGTGTGATATAACATATACACTGTAGAATCAAGGAAAAGCAGTGCTGTAACTTCTCTTTTGTTTATAGTGAAATCCAGCCGGTGGGCTGTCAGTGCGGAAGAGTGGACGTAGGCTTGGAATAAGCCGAACCACTATAAACCCTGTGTTCAATCTTCTCTCCTTACTCTCTTTACTTTGATCGTAAATCATTTTGTGAACTCCTTTCTATCGGCTGCCTAGAATCGCTTCTGTATCTCGATAAATTGTTTGTGCACCTATTCACCCCCCTCCAGGTGCTTATACTAGCTATCTCAATTGGTATCAGAGCTCGTGTACTCACTTTGTTTGAAGTGTTTTACTTCAAAGTAAAAGATCCATTGCTAGTATGTTGGCTCCAGGGCTGGTAGAAGGGCAAAGTAACACACAGACCGCCTTACTTTGATGGAAAGGACTACAACATATGGAAGAACAAGATAAATGCGTTCTTAAGATCAAAGGATCCACTGGAATGGGACGTTGTAGAAAAATGAATCATTCCTAAAGCTGCATCTGTCTCAGAAAGAGGAAAGGACACTGTTGAGTCCAGCGAAATGAGTCAGGAAGAAATAACTAAGAGACAAGCTCTTGATGCAAAAGCAATTTACTCTTTATATTCTGTTTTATCACCTACTGAATATAACAGAATATCTTCTTGTGATACAGCCAAAGAAGTCTGGGATAGATTACACATTACCTATGAAGGAACCGATCAAGTGAAAGAGACAAGAATCAACATTCTTCTCGATCAATACGAAGCCTTTAGAATGAAACCAGGAGAATCTATAACTGACATGTTTAGTCGTTTTACATAAATCGTGAATGGTCTTGAAAATCAAGGTCAACCAATTTCTGATCCCATGAAAGTAAACAAGCTACTGCGTGGACTCTCCAAGGATTGGAATCACATTAAGACCTCAATCGGAGAGACTCAAAGAATCATGCCACTGTCTGTCGATGAGCTGGTTGGGACCCTTCAGTCTTATGAAGTGGAACGAATCAATGAAGACAAAGATCCCAAAGGTAAGAAATCAATTGCATTAAAATCTAATGATGATTCTGATGTAACAGATTCTGAAGACAACATGGATGATGAAGAACTTGCTCTCATGATAAGAAGATTTAGAAAGCTGAATAGAAAAGGAAGAAGATTCAATTCAAGGAAACAAAGTTTTCAAAAGCAACAGACCAAGTCTGCTGAAGATAATGAATCAAACAAAGATGTAGTCTGCTTTGAATGCAAGAAAAATGGACACATCAGACATAACTATCCTCTTCTAAGGAAGAAGAAAGGAAAAACTGAAAGACTCAGAATTAAACTCCGAAACTGATTCAGATTCAGAAAGTGAATTCAAGGTAAGTAATTTCAAAATCCCTATTAAAGTTTCAAAATACATTGATGAATTATGTTTTAGTCTTAAGATTTCTCTTAAAAGAATTTCTGAACTCAAAAAGGAAAATTATGCTTTAAAACAACAAGAGAATGTTTTGAAATAAAAAGTGAAATGCTTAGACCGGGATATTTCTTCTCTCAAAGAAAGTGAATATAATCTTTTGAAAGAAAATGCATTTTTGAAAAATGATATTTCAAATATTTCCAAAAGATTTTCTCTAGGATTTGAAAAACTGGAGAAAATACTTTCTATTCAAAGACCTTATTTCAATAAATCTGGTTTAGGAATGACTGCTGAAACCATTCCTTTAATCGATTTTCCTAAAGTAAAAGAAAGAATTAAGCAAAGACCCACAAGAAATGCTTACAAAAATCATTTTGAAAGAAACTTTGTAAAACCAGTAGGTCGCAATGCTCTTAGATGTTTAAAATGCAATAGTGCAGATCATTTTGATAAAGTCTGGGCAAAAACCGTATATCAGACTAACTCAAAAGGACCCAAGAAAATATGGGTACCAAAAAAAGCTTGAGTTTCTTTTTAAATGCAGGTCACTATCAAGAAAAAGGTGAAATGGTATCTGGATAGTGGATGCTTGAGACACATGACAGGAGACTCAAATTGCTTCATAAAGATTGTTCAAGTGAATGGTGGAAAAGTATCATTTGGAGGAAACAGCAAAGAAAAAATAGTAGGATTTGGAACTGTAAAGATTGGGAATCTCACAATAAGCAATGTTTCTTTAGTTGAATGACTCAATTACAATCTGCTCAGTATCAGTCAACTGTGTGATGCTGGTTTTAAAATCAACTTTCAAGAGGGTATTTGTTCAAGAACCAGTAAAGACTCTACTCAGTCTTTCATGGGTCGAAGACATGGAAATATCTATCTCTTGGACGTGAAACCAGATGAATCGCAATGTCTAATCTCAATTCAAGACGAAGCAAACTTATGGCACAAAAAGCTTGGGCATGTCAACATGAAGCAGATAGCCAAGATCTCAGCAAAGAAGCTTGTTCGTGATCTACCCAATTTATCATACCAAAAGTCTTATCTATGTACACCATGTATATTGGGAAAACAGGTAAGAAATTCCTTTAAGCCAATAAATCAAGTTTCCACTAACCGTGTACTGCAGCTCTTGCATATGGATCTCTTCGGGCCAACAAGAATGCAGAGCATTGGAGTTTGAAGAAAAGTCAGATGAAGGCATTTTCCTTGGATATTCAACCACAAGCAAAGCGTACAGAGTCTACAACAAGAAGACTCAAACTGTGGAAAAATCAATGAATGTCAAATTCCAAGATTCTATACAAAATGAATTTATTCAGACTCATTTTGAAGAGACTGAAGCTGCTCCAGACTCTACAAAGTCTAATTCTTAAGAAGCAGCTAAGACTTTGAAGGACTAGCAACAAGTGACTGCTGAAGATTCTAGTGAAGGAAATGACCATCAATCTGATAAATTAACCAGCAATTGGAAACATAAGTCCAGTCATCCCAAAGATCTTATTATTGGCGACATCAATGAAGGAATCTGCACAAGATCCAAAAGGCTAGAAGAGTCTAGTGCTGTGGCTCTTATTTCTGAAATGGAACCCAAGAGCATAGAAGAAGCTTTATCCGATGAAAGCTGAATTGAAGCTGCAAGAAGAACTCAGACAATTCAGAGTTAATGATGTTTGGGAGCTGACTCCTAAACCGAAAGGTAAATCAATTGTTGGAGCTAAATGGGTTTTCAGGAACAAGATGGATGAGAAAGGAAAAGTCATAAGAAACAAGGCTAGACTCGTGGCCAAGGGATACACACAAGAAGAAGGGATCGACTATGACGAGACTTATGCACCGGTAGCAAGGTTAGAAGCAATTCGTTTATTACTTACATTTGCTTGTCATAAAAATTTCAGGTTATTTCAAATGGACGTCTAAAGTGCTTTCCTAAACGGTCTCATCCGTGAGGAAGTTTATGTGGAACAACCACCAGGGTTTGAAGACCCAAAGAAACCAGACTCCGTATTCAGACTCAAAAAAGCCTTGTATGGCTTAAAGCAAGCACCTCGAGCTTGCTACGACAGATTAAGTAAGTTTTTAATTCGAAATGGATTTGTTAAAGGTAAATTAGACACTACCCTTTTTATTAAAAGAGAAAGCAAAAGCTTTTTACTTGTTCAAATATATGTTGATGATATTATTTTTGGATCTTCTAATGAAAGTTTGTGCAAGAAATTCTCTAAGACTATGCAGGATGAATTTGAAATGAGCATGATGGGTGAGTTAACCTTCTTTCTCGAGCTCCAAGTGAAACAACTGGAGGAAGGAACTTTCATTCATCAAGAAAAGTATGCAAATGATCTTGTCAAAAAGTTTGGACTGGACAATTGCAAAAAGGTTGACATACCAATGTCAAGTTCCTTGAAGATAGACAAAGATGAAGGGAGAAAGAAAGTTGACCAAAAGCTATACAGGAGTATCATCGGATCACTTCTTTATCTTACTGCCTCTAGACCTGACATTCTATTTAGTGTTTGCATTTGTGCCAGATTTCAATCAGACCCAAAAGAATCTCATTTGAATGATGCGAAGCGTATTATCAAGTATATTTCATTAACATCAAGCTTTGGTCTTTGGTATCCAAAAAGGGGAGACTTTACTCTTCTTGGATATTCAGACGCAGACCTTGCTGGATGCAGAGTCGATAGAAAGAGCACCTCGGGTACTTGTCAACTACTTGGAGACAGGACAGTGTCTTGGTTTTCCAGAAAGCAAAGTACTGTAGCTCTCTCTACAGCAAAAGCAGAGTATATAGCTCTCGGAAGTTGTTGTTCGCAAATTCTGTGGATAAAACAGCAGCTAAGAGACTTTGAAATTGAAGACTCATGCACAGAGATTAATTGCGACAACACCAGCGCTATCAACCTCACCAAAAATCCAATTCTCCACTCAAGAGCAAAGCATATAGAGATTCGACATCACTTTATTAGAGATCATGTTCAAAATGGAGATGTTTCAATCCAATATGTTGATTCAAAGAACTAACTGGCGGATATATTCACAAAGCCTTTGGAGAAAAATCAATTTGAGTCTATCCATACCAGACTCAACATTTTGAGGTATGAGGAAATCAAAGTCTAAAGACTTTCAGACTCAGACATACAAGAATTTAAGTTAGTCTTGGTACGACCGTCAGACTGTAAGTTAGTCTCTCTTTCTCTCTCTCTCGAATCTTATCTTGAAGAGGTACGATCGTCAGACTGTGTTAAATTGTTGCTATATCTAATCGACGAAATTACTGCATCGTTTCATTTTCAAAAAGGAAGTTATTTTTTGAAATGAGTATTTTCGCGGAAAAAGATAGTTATTTTGAAAAGGCATATTTTTATTTTCCTTTGTGACGGTTCGTTTATCTCTCCTTTTTACCGATCGTGTACTGTTGATTGCTCTTCACTTCACTCTCAAAAACCCTAGAAAGCATCGATCCTCCATTCCCGTTTTCTTCCATCGTTTAATCTTTGAAAAAGTTGTCATCTTTCTTAGGAAAGTCAAGTAAGGAATCTTCCAAAAACTAAGAAAGATGTCGTCTTCAAGAAAGTCTTTGAGAATTGCAAGCAGGGGACCACGGCGAATGAGTGAGGGGCCTACGCACTTCAATCTCACTGAAGAAGATGTGGCTCCAGAACAGCAATCGAGCCCACAACATTCTCAGCAGCGTCACTCTTCTCCATCTAGCCCTCAAGGCGTTGATCATCAACAAGAGGAAGAAATCATCGAGGATGTAGACCCTATAAGAGTTCAAAAGCCCCTTTCCATTTATAAGCTGTATCGTGCCTTAAAAGCAACGCGTACTTCCTTCAAATATGTCGATGATTTTATTAAAGAGAAAGGGTATGGAAATGAATACATCTTTCTGCGAAGAATGGAAAGTTTGGGAATTGCTCGTAAAGGGCTGGCTGAGGAAACTCTTGCGAATATCCCGAGTGATCCTCGTGATTGGGGACCGAATCCTGTAGATGGGAATGATGATGACAAATTGTACAGTCATTTCCAACCGAGAATGGGTATTGCGGTTGAAAGTCGAGGAAAAAGATGAGATTTGTTCAGATCGAAGGAACAAAAGGATTTGTACTCGAAATTGCTGAAGCGTGGGGTAATAAACCCTAGGAGTGTGGATTTTGATTTTCTGGATGCTGTAAATGTGAACTTGAGGGAAAAGTTCGGCTATCTTCAACTTGAAAAGTTCTACTCCGATACTACAGAGGCCTATGCTGAACTAACCGCATATTTCTATTCAAATCTTAGCTTTTTAGATGCGAATAGATTTTCCTTCAGTGTCAAAGATCAAGACTATGGTGTGGATATGGATATGCTGGCAGATGTGTTGGGAGTCGAGAGGGGAAGATATCAATCGATCAAAGTTTCTATTGTTGGTGCTACATTGGAACTTGTCAAGGACAGGAGAACAGAGGAAAAAATTTCCTACTTAAGGATGAGTGCATTCAACATCTTGCTTCACAAGATTGTGATCAATTGCCTTCGACCAAAATCAACTTCCAAAACTGATGTATCAAGTTCAGAGGCAAAGCTGATGTATGCCATTCTCACTGGGAAAAGCTTTTCTTTTCCTCACACTGTTATGTTTCACATGTATAGAGCGATGATGAAGGACAGAGGTCAACTTCCTTACCCAAGTCTTGTGACGAAGTTATTCAGACATCTGAATATTCAATCTCCGCAAATCTTTTGTGTTCGATCATGCGATCATATGATGGTAGGACTGAAAATGGTGACCAAGATGCGTCTGAAGGAATTGAACAAGGCGTTGGAGAAATTCAAGGAGAAGACTCCACTCAAAGCTCATCAACCCTCTTCTTCATCAAAGCGGAAAGGAAAGGAGCCCTTGGTTGCTTCAAAACCGAAAAGAAGAGCTCTTATTGTTGAAGATGAAGATGATGATGAAAATCTCACCATCTCTGCAATGGCTTTGAAGAACTTAAGTCGTCCTGTTCCAGGGAAAGAATCGGAACAAATGGCGAAAGAAGCAGAGGAGAAGGAAGAAGAAGAAAGAGAAGCTAAGAAGGAAAGAGTTGAGACAGAAGAAGAAAGAGGAGAAGAAGGAGAACCTGACGAACACTCTTCTCCACCTGTAGGCATGGAAACAGGGGGAGATCAAGAGAAAATAGGGAACTCCTCATATCCTGACGCAAGTGAAGGAGTCAGTCGCTCACCTGCAAACCCAAAGGACGTTTATGCCTCTCAATTTCCAGAAGAAGGTCATGAAATTTCATCGCCAAACCTGCGAGATTATGCTGATCTACCATCATCTGCATTTACTCCATCAGATCGAGCTGAAGCAAGTACTCAGACTGATAATGCAGCAGATTTTCACAGAATCATGGATATTCTCTTGGAGATGCGAGGTCAAATTTCTGCCTTGGGATGCGAGGTTCAAAACTTGCAAACTGTGGGTCCAGTTTCTTCATGTTCATTGAATGATAAAATCCAAGCCCTCACTGTTCAGACTCAGGCTAATGCCAAGGGTGAGGAGATCGCACAGCTGAAAGAAGACTTGAAAAGGCTGGAAGGCATTGTTCAGTCTATGGGAGATTTCCAGCTTGTCCACGTTCCCAAGCAATCTTGATTTTATTCCATTTTTATCTCAACCTTTTTAATGCTGACAAAAAGGGAGAGAGATGCAAGATTTGAACAATTTAACTTTTAATCATGTGGTTGGTGTGTTAGACTGGTTGTTGGATTTTGTGGATTGTTTTGATCTGTTTGACTTTGTTTTTGTGTCTAGATGAGAACTGAACTAGACTTGGACTTGATTGCTTTTATTAACTATCATTGGTATCTTATGGATGGCTTTATCACTTATTAGACTAACCTATTTTCTGTGGTTGCAGATTCTAGTGTTATTCATTTAGCCATTTATCTCTATAAGATATGCATACGTGTTTGAGAAATGTTTTGCGGGTCAAAGTTGTCCAAACCTGCAGGAAAGTTTTGTCACCATCAAAAATGGGGAGATTGTTGGAGAAATCCTCTTGAAGTATTTTGAAGCTGACAAAACGTTTCCATCAGTCTAGTCTGAAGGTTTGCAGACTCTGCTATTTAAAGTCTGAAGACCTCCGGATAGCCAGACTCAAGACTTAAAGTCTATCCTCATTGACCGTCTCTAATCCGTTGAAGAAAGGTTACCCAGAACTGGATGTTTTGTTAAGGGTTTGACCTTATCAACTAGAGAAGATCTCGTGGCTGGAATAGACACAACGGAATCCTTTGATTGATCGAGAATGACTCGAAGATTAAGGAATCGATGATTGCCTAAATATTCTTGGAAGGTTTTACTTATGGAAACCGAGATCATGATTGTATGAGCGAAAATGATTGATGGGCTATCGACACGTTCCTTTAATAGCCAGAATGATCTTCCTAATTGATTCCGTCCAACAGGTAGATTGGAGGAATTCCTTTGGTAAGTGCCAACGGGTATGATGGCATAAAAGAGTATATAAGAAAGACGTTCTAAGTTGTTGAGATGTGTGCGATAGAAGAATTTCAAAGTCTGAAACTCCTTGTTGTTTAGACAATTCCTTTGAGCGAATACTTGTATACAAAAGAGAGTCTATATTTGTGAGAAACCTTGAGGAGGTGTGATAGAACATCTACATTGTAGAATCAAGGAAAAACAATGTTGTAACTTCTCATTTGTTCATAGTGAAATCCAGCCGGTGGGCTGTCAGTGCGGAAGAGTGGACGTAGGCTTGGAATAAGCCGAACCACTATAAACCCTGTGTTCAATCTTTTCTCCTTGCTCTATTTACTTTGATCGTAAATCATTTTGTGAACTCCTTTCTATCGGCTGCCTAGAATCATTTCCGTATCTCAATAAATTGTTTGTGCACCTATTCACCCCTCTCTAGGTGCTTATACTAGCTATCTCACCATGGACTACTGAGCCGAACCGCATGTTCAGTTGCTAGCGACATACTCGCAACAGGCTAGCTTCTCACCTATGTAGCTCGGACACTCTTCGAAAGTTTTCGTGTCATGTCCGACACGTCCCGATACGCAGTCAACGAGTGTCAAAAAATCCGACACGTGATCAACTCTTTCTGACACGCTCCGATACGCGATTCTAACACGCACATGGTTAATTTTAAAAATTTCTAATATTTGAGGGGTCAAAATATAAATATACACAAAAGAAGTAATAAAATTGCTATAAATATACACGGGTCAATTTTATTTTTCAGTTTTGTTTTTTTAAAATTGTTTTAGTTTTTTAAAAAGTCTTTTACTATGAAAGAAGTAATAAAAATGCTATATATGATAAATAAATACATTTAAAAATATCATTTCAGCATTTTTCTTTAAACAATGTTTTTTTTCCTCTAAGTTTTATGTATTATTGTAACAAATTAAAATAATGAATGATATTATTAAATATTTTTCGTGTAAATTAATTATAGGCTATTTTTATCATTATTTATTTATGTATTTATATATAAAAATATATTTAATATATAACATGTCGGAACGTGTCGAAATTCTCTATTTTTAAGAAATGACGTGTCGGCGGATCGTGTCGTGTCGTATTGCGTGTCGCATGTCTGTGTCGGTGCTATGTACCTTTTCACTCAGAATATTCAAACCCCTCAATTTTCTTTTCCACCGATCCATCATTTTGATCGGCCAACCACAGCTTCACTCTTCCCTGTTTCATTCAACTATGACACTCTATGACCGCGAGGACACCTCTAGCAGCCTTCAAAGTCACTCTGAGGTATATCAACAGCCCGAAGATTCCAACATGCCTAAAGAAATTAGATTCTTCTTCACCTCGGGAACTCATTAAACATCTCGCAAAGTTGAGATGATCCCATCATGCACTTGATCTATACTAAGCCAATGATAACGACTCTACACTCAGCCTCGTTGTCCGTAAAAACCGCACCACCTTAATAGACTGATAATGCGGAAATCGTTCTTTATGTGATGTCACGCGGTATATGCATCTAGAATCCATGATTTACTCTTTTCCACTAGTGGACACACAAAATGCAATCCAACTGCTCCCCATTTAGCTTGTACGACATTCGAATCCCTCTTTGGCTCTCCGCTTTCCTTGGATCTGGATAGTTCTTTGCAAGGTGCGCCTCCTTCTGACAATTGTAACATCTATAACGCTTTCTCCTCACCGTAGACTTGGATCTAGACTCGCGTCTGCCGCTAGAACGCCCCTCTAAGTTCCTACCCCTGACCATCATGCGCACTGCGCCACTTACTTTTATCATTGCCCTCAAGCTTCTTCTGTCATTATTTGAAGAACAGTGTAGACTTCACTTACTCCATGGATATTCTCTCACTTCCTCTCATCAGAGAATCATGAAAGTGGTCATAAGAACTGGGAAAACAAACCATCATGAAAGTGATCGGTTAAGCCAAAGTGAGCCATCATGAGCCAGACATGAGTGATAAAGCGTTTGATAGTTTCAGACTTTTAGTGGGCTTTTCAGGTGGGGGCCTATAAGCTTTTCGACCTCCGTTGTTCAGAAAATTACGAGGATGTGCCACTGGATGACGAGGAGTTGTCTGATCTGATGGACGAGGCCTACCCCATCCCGAGAAAATATCGGGTGGTTTTACACTCCACAAGCGGAGAGTAAAATCATTCAGAAAACAACATGTGGCTCCACGTGTAAATGGGGTTAGAGATTTAAAATTCACTTGGCGCGCTCCTTTGCTCTCTCTCCTGTAGACCTGGCCCACCACTCTGCACACACTAACGCTCTCTCTCCTATGCTCGAACTGCTCTCCTTTGCAGACGAGAGGGTTTTTGGTCACGGGTTCTTTCTTTGTGCATCTCTCTCTCTACCCTCGCTCTCTCTCCCCGATGAACTTGATAATGTTTCTAGTCAGCAATATTATCTTTTGTATCTAATTTAAGATATTGTTGATATCGTTCCCGTATTTTCTCTATTTGCCTTAAGCATCCTCAATCATCCCTAATTTAGGGCTCTTGTAATATCTTTATATATAGCTTTGTACAAGAGAGATCAAAATACAAAATACAAAAATTACGATTCCTTCATGGTATCAAAGCTGCATCTAGCGTAATTCGCCTTACGATCCTCAAATCTCATTCTCCTCTCATTCTTCATCGACTTTCTTCTTCCCAAAGAAAATATCGACGGGCTCTAATCTATCATCTCAGTCGTCTTCATCTATGGCATCTCCCTCACTCGTCATCTCAAACATATCCAACTTGATACCCATCAAATTGAACAGCTCGAACTATCTTCTTTGGCGTTCTCTTTTCGAACCAATTCTCAAAGGTCACAACCTCATGTCTTACGTTGATGTTACCTCCCAAGCGCCTGCTTCAACTGATGAAAATTACAAGACATTGATCGAAAAAAATCAGATGCTACTCTCTTGGATCAACGCTACTTTGTCTGAATCTGCACTTTACCCTCTAACTCTCCAAAATCCTCTACCACTTTACCCTCACTTGGTCATATCTCCATCTGGCTACTATCAACCTCTGCCCCCACAGATACCGCATGGGTTGAGCCCACCATTAGCCCCGCCAACGGTGCTGCCTCTGCTTCGTTAACTATAGATGAACCACAATCTCCTTATTTATCTTCCCCTATACCACCCCCTCCCCCACCAACTCCCACCCGCACTCATCCCATGATCACATGTTCTCAACATGGTATTTTCAAACCAAAAACCTTTACTTCTTGTTATCCTATTGCTTTATCTTCTTCTCTTCCCTTGGAGCCAACATGCTACACTCAAGCTTCCAAATCACCTGAATGGCGAAAAGCTATGGATGAGGAATTTAATTCCTTATAAGAACAACACACTTGGTCCCTTGTGCCATTTAATCCAACCATGAACGTCATCGGCTGCAAATGGGTTTATCGGATAAAACAAAACCCAGACGGCACCATTAGTCGCTACAAAGCTCACCTCGTAGCGAAAGGATTTCACCAACAACCCGGCATTGACTTTGTAGACACTTTTAGTCCTGTTGTAAAGCATACTACTATTCGGGTCATTCTCACGTTGGCGGTCACTTATGGATGGATGATTCAACAACTTGATGTTGAATGTGCATTTTTACATGGCGATCTCCAGGAAACTGTATATATGGCTCAACCACCAGGCTATGTTGATCCTACTGCTCCTTATTCTATTTGCTTAATGCACAAATCTATCTATGGTCTACGGCAAGTAACTCGTGCTTGGTTTGAAAAATTTACAGCTCGGCTAGAAGACATTGGTTTTTCAACCACTATCTCGGATCCGTCCCTCTTCATTTACAATCATGGCTCTACTATTATATATCTCTTATCTTATGTTGATGACATTATTCTAACAGGAAATGATTCCAAGGCTATTTCTGCTATCATTGAGGAACTTTGTCACTCATTCAAGATGAAGGACTTAGGTCCCTTGACTTATTTCTTGGGCATTCATCTTGTTCGACGAAACCCCCATCATATCTTCCTTCATCAAGCAAAGTATATTTGTGACCTCTTATCTTGCACCAATATGCTGGACTGCAAGCCTGTTTCTAGCCCTGCTACCTCGAATAAACTCGGTCATTCAAGTAGTGACCCTATCTCAGATCCTACACTATATAGGAGTGTTGTTGGAGCACTTCAATATATTACTCTTAGTCGTCCTGACGTTAGCTATGCTGTTAATTAGGCTTGTCAATTTCTCAAAGCACCCAAAGAACACCATTGGCGTGCTGTAAAGCGTATCCTTCGCTATTTAAAAGGCACAATCTCTTATGGCATGCAGATTCAGCCTGGTCCTATTTCTTTACATGCCTATTGTGACGCTGACTAGGCTGGCAGTCCTGATGATCGTCGCTCTACCAGTGGGTATTGTTTATTTCTCGAGGCCAACCTTGTTTCTTGGAGTGCAAAGAAGTAACCTACTATTGCACGTTCTTTTACAGAGGCCGAATATCGTTGTCTTGCTCAAACAGCTGCTGAAATTCAGTGGCTCCTATCTCTTCTCCGAGAATTACGAATCTCACTCCCACGCGCACCCGTATTGTGGTGCGACAATATCTCTGCCATTGCTTTAACTCGGAATCCAGTTTTTCATAGTCACACTAAACACATTGAAATAGATTATCTGTGGCACCCCTCGACGGCCCCCGATCCAATTAGGGTCGCCACAGTTCGCTTACCTTTCATTTTCCTTATTAACATATCACTCTGATACCATTTCAATTGCAGTGGGTCCATACAACCTGGGGGTTTACATCTTTTAGATCGGTCCCTTGCGCCATTTAAATACGGAAGCACATCCAACAACTCATTTTCCTATGTTCAGAAAACAATGCACACTTACTAAACATCTTATATAAGTTAAAACCGAACACATTTATTTACATAGAGCAGATGGACATCTTTAGTCGATACATCAAAATTCCGTAATCTTCTATATTTGGCTACACTCCAAAATATGACCGACATTTCCTCCAACAGTCATACACTTAAAGTCCATCGATTAGTGTCGGCATCCAAAAGCTCCTTCCCTTGCTATCCTCCTCCTCACGGTCATATCCAACCGTTCAAACCATCTACTAATCTGAAATGTTGGTCCCCAAAAGGGATGAGTACAACCACTCAATAGGTAAAGGAATCCAATAACAACTCAATGCATCATGCAAATCATACATGCATTGCAGGCGTTACTTACCTTGAAACCATGTGCATACTATCATGCATCATCATACCATACATGTCATCATCATCATGGCATCATTATATCATACATGTCATCATCATCATGACATCATCACATCACACATGTCATCATCATTATGACATCATTATATCATACATGTCATCATTATCATGACATCATCACATTACACATGTCATCATGCCATATCATATCTCATCATCATTATCATCATCATTCATATCATCATGCAAGTCATGCCATGGGTGATCATCATTATTTCACATCACATATCATCATCATCGCCATCATCATTATCATCATCATGCATATCATCATGCATATCATGTCATGGGTGATCATCATTATTTCACATCACATATCATCATTATTACCATCATCATCATGCATATCATCATGCATGTCATGCCATGGGTGATCATCATTATTTCACATCACATATCATCATTATCACCATCATCATCATGCATATCATCATGCATATCATGCCATGGGTGATAATCATTATTTCACATCACATATCATCATTATCACCATCATCATCATGCATATCATCATGCACATCATGCCATGGTTTAATTTCCACTTTTAGCTTTCAACTTGATCACCACATCACCCATTCCTCAAATCATCAATTTCATCATCCCCTCCGACAAAGACCTCCAAGGCTTCCGGCATTCAGCCTCCCAAGCCACCGGGCATCCGGCCCCCCACATTCCGGGCATCTCGCATCCCAACTAGCATCATGAGGCATTCCCTTCGGGCAGAAACCTCCGACAGGGTTTCTGGCATTTACACTCCCTGGCCGGGCATCCCGCACCCCAATCCTGGCATCGCGAGGTATTCCTTTCAGGCAAAGACCTCCGACAAGGCTTCCGAAATTATGTACCGACATACCACCAGGCCTCCCCTGGAATTACGTACCGTATACCACTGGGCATCCCGACACTCCCGAGGAATCTCCGGAATTACGCCATTAGGCCACCGAGCATCATCATCCACCACAACCACTTCCTCACTTATCATTATCCACATTTACCATTATTTTGATCTCAATTTAACATGGCACATGTCGTGACATCAAACAAGTCATACTTGACATAACATTCACACATGCATCACAATTCAATGTCATACATACACCAATATCTCATCGTACATGCAACAATTTATAATTATTTATTAATAAATCCAATGGAATTTATGGCAATTAAAATAATCCATTTTATTTTTATTTCTTATTATTATTATTATTATTATTATTATTATTATTATTATTATTATTATTATTATTATTAAATATTAAATTCAATATCTATAAATTCCCAAAATTATAAAAATTCAAGCAATTACAAACCAATAGAATTACATACAAAATTCATGGCCAAATCGAATTTCACAAAATTTCACAATTTCCACAAATAGCCCATAATATTCGGATAAAACCAGAATGCACAGTTTCCGAAGAAATTCGATTAAAATATCCATACGGTCTCCAAAAATTATGAAATTTTACAGAGTGATAGCCAAGGCATTTTTGTACAACTTTCATAAGAACTTCAAGCCAGATTATTTTTAGATTATTTTATACGACCTCAGGAAGCTTCTGGACCCATTACCGCATCGTCCAGTGCCTCCATCTCCGAAATATGAAGTTTTAACCTGCCTATTCTCTTTCGTTTTCTCTGAAATTCGGATATTTTATGTTTCAAGATGTTCTTTACAAGTTTCATGAGAGATCTAGATCAAATAACCAGATAATAGTCATCATTTAGGTCCTTGAAGTCTCGGGTGTCTAGGAACACATCACCAGAATCATCGTCTTCAAGATCTAGTCGATTTACCAAGCTATACTTGTTCTTTTCACTTCAAATTTGAGTATGTTGTAGCTTAAGATGTTCCCTACAACTTTTATGAAGGAACCGAAGTAAGATTCTCAACAAAAACCAACATGCAACCATGAATCCAGCAAAAGGTCAGTAAAAACTCTCCAAATCTGAGGTCTCAGTAATATGAGACTTTAGCCCCTCAAATCTCCATCATTTTCCACGAACGTTCAGTATGTTATAGTACAAGATGTTAGCTACAACTTTCATGAGAAACCAAATCCAAAATCGAACTCTAAACATGCATGCAAGCTCTCACAGCATTCTGACTCGAGCGGATTCATGCGAAAACATTCCAGATCTGACATCTTCGTAAGATGAGAGTTTGACCCCTCAAATCTCTATCGTTTTCCACGAAATTTTAGTATGTTGTAGTAAAAGATGTTAGATACAACTTTCATGAAGAAATCGAAGCCAAAATCGGACTCCAAACACACATGCAAGCTCAAACAAGTTTCTGACTCACACGGTCCGAACACGAACAGCCATACTATTCAACATACATCATTCATGCTTTGGTTTTTCTCACTTAAACACTCAAAGATTCAACATGCAAGAAACATAAGCTAGAGGACTCCCACTTGCCTCTAGACCACACGAACGGCGGCACAAGGTGGCGAGCACGGCGGTCGGACGGCGGTGGCTCCTTCCTCTCTCGGCCGCACCCTCTTCCTCTCTCTCTCTCCCTTTCTCTCTTGGCCGAATGGCTAACCAGTCATTCTCTCTCCTTTCCTTCCCTTTTTATATTGCATGTACCCCCTCTTTGCATGGGGGACATTTGTCCCTAAGAAGGAGACAAGTGTCTCCTTGGTTGAAGACAATTGGAGGCCATGCGGCTACCCCTCCATGCGACAATGGGCCGGGCTTATGGCCCACTTTAGGCCCATCTCACTTGGGCCTAAGGCCCAAACTTAAATGGCCCAAGTTTATTTTATTTTATATTTATAATATATCTTAATCATCATTTAAATAAATACCTAATTGCATAAATAATAATACCATTAAACTTATAGTCACAAATCCATAAATCCCAATTTATAAAACACATGGCCAATCATAGGATTTTCTTTCCTATCAAATAATTATCCATTAAAAGCTTGGCCATAAATCTTATTACAAATTATGGATTAAATGGCCATAACTTGATCGTACTGAAATTGCTAGTACGAGTACCTAGAGTGGGGTGAATAGGTATATAAAAGATTTTTCTTGATTATTACGCAATACTTAGACAGTTGAAGGATTTGTGATAAGTAATAATCAATGTAAGACTAAGTAAAGGAAAGAGAGAAATGAACACGCGGTTTATAGTGGTTCGGCTTGATTCAAGCCTACGTCCACTCTTTTGCACCGACAGCCAATTGGCTAGATTCCACTATGAACAAAGAGATGTTACAGTGTCGATCTTCCTTGATTTCTAGGTGTAGATGATCTACCACACTTGCTCAAGGTATCACCAAGTATAGACACTCTCTGTGTATACAATTTCGCTCAGATTGTATCAACTAATAATCAAGGTGCTTCAGACTCTGGAATATCTCTATCGATCACACACTTAAACAACTAGAACGTCTTCCTTTTTATACTCCTTTTATGCCATCATACCTGTTGGCACTTTCCAAAGGAATTCCTCCAATCTACCCGTTGGACGGAATCAATCAAGAAGATCATTCGAGCTATTAAAGGAACCTGACGATAGCCCATCAATCCTGTTCGCCCATACAATTAGGATCTTGGTTTCCAAGAATAGAACATTCCAAGAATACTTTGTCGACCATCGGATCTTCAATTGATCTAGATACGAACAAAAGAATCCGTTATATTTATCCAACCAAAAATATCTTCTCCAAACGATAGGATTAAACCCTCAACCATATACTTCGGCTCTGGATTTCCTTCGTCACTGGATCAGAAAGACTGTCAATGAGAATAGTCTTGAGTCTTGAGTCTTAAGTCTTGAATCTTGAGTCTGGTAATCAGAAAGTCTTCAGACTTTAAACTAGACAATCTGCAGATATCCAGACTAGACTGAAGGAAACGTTTTGTCAGCTTCAAAATATTTTGGAAAGATTTCTCCAACAATCTCCCCATTTTTGATGGTGACAAAACTTTCCTGTAGATTTGAACCACTTTGACCTGCAAAAATATTTCTCAAGCAATATGGCTATCTCATAAAGATTTAACAAAACAACCAAACTCTGCATCCACAGAAAATTGGTTAGTCTTTCATGAGTAATACCATATAACAACACTTGATATAAATGCAAACAGTCAAGCATCTAAATCCACAGCCAATTCAGTCGAATTCAAGTTCACACCCAAGTTCACTCAAAAAACAAACACATTCAACCACAAAAATAAATTTAAAGTCAAAGAAGGTTGGTTGGTTCAAATTGCTTCTCCCCCTTTTTGTCATCATTAAAAAAGGTGAGAAAAGAGTCATGTCTGCTTGGGAATGCGCACGATCTGGAAATCTCCCATGGACTGGGACTACGCCTTCTAGCCTCTTCAAGTCTTCCCTTAGTTGAGCTACCTCCTCTCCTTTGGCATTGGCTTGAAGTTGTAGAGCGAGGTCTTTCATTTTATCCTCCAGGGTAACTGAAGATGCTTATCCAGCATTCTTCATGGCTTGAATTTCACAGTCCAGAGCATAGATTTGGCCACGCATTTCCAGAAGAACATCCATAATACGACGAAAATCTGCAAATTGTCCGTCTGTGTACTTGCATTTGCTTTCTCAGATGGAGTGAATGCAGACGATGGCGCTTTTGTATAGTCTTGCAGACTTGGTGTTGTCGTATCGTGTCCTTCTTCAGGCAATTGAGAAGCCTGAAATTCTTCTGGGTCTGCTGGGGATTGTCTTAGACCTTCACTATTGGCAGCATGAGGTGTGGACCTTTCTTGCTCGTCAACTCCCCTTGTCTCTAGGACATCAAAAGGGGAAGAGTGATGATCATGCTCTTCTGTATCTTGATTCCTCTTCTCTCCAGATTCAGCTGCAGACTTTTCTTGCTCTTCTTCTCCTTCTTCTTCAGCTTCTTTCTCTTTCTCTCGCTGCTCTTCTTCTTCTCTGTCTTTGTCTTGCTCCTCTTCTTCTCTCTGTTTCTTCTGATGTTCTGTTGATTGGGGAACAGAACGCCTGGTCCTTATCAAGGCAGTGATTGTAAGATCTTCCTCCTCATCTTCATCCTCCAAGATGAGAGTTCGCTTCTTTTTGGATGAGGCACCAATGGCCTCCTTCCCTTTTCGCTTTGAAGCAGACGGAACTGGAGTCTTCACTCTGAATTTCTCCATTGCCTTAGAAAGTTCTTGCAGACGCATCTTCGTTAACATCTTCAAACCTACCACCATCTTATCGCACGGTCGAACACAAAGTGTGTGTGGAGGTTCAATATTCATGTGTCTGAAGATCTTGGTCACCAGACTTGGATAAGGCAATTGTCCCTTGTCCTTCGACATTGCTCTGTACATGTGAAAGAGAATAGTGTGAGGAAGAGAGAACTTCATCCTTGAGTTGATTGCGTACATCAATTTTGCCTCTGAATTTGACACATCAGTCTTTGATGTAGACTTGGGCCTGATGCAATTGATCACAATTTTGTGCAGCACAACATTGATGGCACGCATCCTTGAATAGATGATTCTTCCCTCTACATCTCTATCTTTGACAAGTTCCAGTGAGGCACGACCAACTGAGACTTTGATTGGTTGATAGCGTCCTCGTTCAACTCCAATTATGTCTGCCAACATATCTACGTCTAACACATAATCCTGGTCTCGAACACTGAATGATATTCTATTCGGATCTATAAAGCTGAAATTTGAGTAAAAATACGCAGTCAGTTGAGCATAACCGTCCGTGGTGTCAGTGCAAAAACGTTCCAGTTGAAGCAGACTGAACTTCTCCCTTAAGTTCACATTCACAGCATCCAAGAAATCGAAATCGACACTCCTAGGGTTTATTACCCCTCGTTTCAGCAGTCTGAAAAACAAATTCTCCTGTTCTTTCGATTTGAATAACTCCATCCTCTTTCCCTTCACCTTTGCAGCAATACCCATTCGAGGTTGAAAATCAGTGAACATTTTATCATCGCCGTTCCCATCAGTCAAATTTGGTCCCGACATACGAGGGTCACTAGGAATATTCGCAAGCGCTTCCTCTGCTTTACCCTTGGGAGCAATTCCCAAATCCTCCATTTTCTTCAGAAAGATATACTCATTCCCATAACTCTTATCTTTAAGAAAATCATCCACGTATTTCAACGGAGTCCCAGTACTTTTCAACGCACAGTAAAGTTTGTAAATAAACGAGGGTTTTTGGACTCTTACTGGGTCTGCGTCCTCGATTATCTCTTCCTCTGGATGTTGACCCGCATCAAGTGGGGTAGATGGTGTTGAGTGACGTGATGGAGAATGAGTCGGGTTCTGTTGCTGACTCGATAATTCTTCCTCTTGTGAGATCGAAGTGGGTAGGTCCCTCCTTCATCCTCTGTGGTCCCCTATTTGCGATTCTTGAAGACTTCCTCGAAGAAGACATCCTTCTTGTTGCTGAAAGATTCCTTTACTTGCTTTCCCAAGAAAAGATGACAACTTTCTCGAATATGAACAGGAAGTAGAAACCGGATTGGGAGGAGAATGCTTTTTAGGGTTTTGAAGATTGAAAATGAAAACTGTATATATATAACTCAGTTTTGAAAAGGGAAGTTCAATCGGTACAAGGAAAGTGTACGAATACCTCTTTTCGAAATCGATAACTGCCAAAATTAATTCTTTTGAAAAGACAAGTTTTCGTTTTTCACGGAGACTCCAAAATAACTTAACGAAAGATCATACCTTTTCGAATAACAACTTACAGTCTATAGACATCAATGTCAGAGTCTGAAGATTTAGAGTCTGAGAGATTAGAGTCTGATGATCATCAACTTTCTGAGTCTGAAGATTGGAGAGTCTCTAGACTTTAACTTCTTCGAGCTTCAAAATGTTGAGTCTGGAACGGATAAAATCAAATTAATTTTTCTCCAAAGGCTTTGTGAATATATCCGCTAGTTGACTTTTTGAATCAACAAATTGAATCGAGATTTCTCCACTTTGAATATGATCTCTAATGAAGTGATGTCGAATTTCTATATGCTTTGCTCTTGAATGAAGAATTGGATTTTTGGTGAAATTGATTGCGCTGGTGTTGTCATATTTGATTTCTGTGCATGAGTCTTCAATCCCATAGTCTTGTAGCTGTTGTTTTATCCATAGAATTTGTGAACAGCAGCTTCCAAGGGCTACATACTCTGCTTCTGTTGTTGAGAGAGCTACAATGCTTTGTTTCCTTGAAAACCAAGACACTGTCCTGCTTCCAAGCAACTGGCAAGTTCCTGAAGTACTCTTTCTATCGACTCTGCAGCCGGCTAGATCTGCGTCTAAATATCCCAGAAGATTAAAGTCTCCCTTCTTAGGATATCAAAGACCAATGCTTGAAGATGCAGCACTGAGATGGGATTCTTTAGGATCCGATTGAAACCTAGCACAGATGCAAACACTCAACAAAATGTCAGGTCTAGAAGCAGTAAGATAAAGAAGTGAACCAATGATGCTCCTGTATAGCTTTTGATCAACTTTCTTTCCTTCTTCATCTTTGTCTATCTTCAAAGAACTTAACATTGGTATATCAGTCTTCTTACAATTTTCCAATCCAAACCTTTTGACAAGATCATTAGCATATTTTTCTTGGTAAATGAAAGTTCCTTCCTTCAATTGCTTTATTTGAAGACCAAGAAAGAATGTTAATTCTCCCATCATACTCATTTCAAACTCATCCGCATAGACTTAGAAAATTTCTTGCATAGACTTTCATTAGAGGATCCAAAAATAATGTCATCCACATATATTTGAACAAGTAAAAGGCTTTTGTTTTCCTTTTTGATAAATAAAGTAGTATCTACTTTACCTTTGACAAAACCATTCTGTAATAAGAACTTACTTAGTCTGTCGTACCAAGCTCGAGGTGCTTGCTTTAGCCCATACAAGGCCTTTTTCAGTCTGAAGACTGAGTCTCGCTTCTTTGGGTCTTCAAACCCAAGCGGTTGTTCCACATAAACTTCATCTTGGATAAATCCATTTAGGAAAGCACTTTTGACGTCCATTTGGAATAACCCGAAATTTTTGTAACAAGCAAACGCAAGTAATAGACGAATAGCTTCTAAACTTGCTACAGGAGCGTAAGTCTCATCATAGTCTATTCCTTCTTCTTGCGTGTATCCTTTGGCCACGAGTCTTGCTTTATTTCGTACGACTTTTCCTTTTTCATTCATCTTGTTTCTGAACACCCATTTGGCTCCAATAACAGTTTTACCTTTTGGTTTAGATGTCAATTCCCAGACATCATTAATGTTGAACTGTCTGAGCTCCTCTTGCAT
This sequence comes from Eucalyptus shirleyi, assembly GCA_017140165.1. Classification (NCBI taxonomy): domain Eukaryota; kingdom Viridiplantae; phylum Streptophyta; class Magnoliopsida; order Myrtales; family Myrtaceae; genus Eucalyptus; species Eucalyptus shirleyi. Next base: position 43,847,976 of record CM029451.1, on the reverse strand, counting down.
AGCTTCGATCCAGCTTTCATCAGATAAAGCTTTTTCTATGCTTTTTGGTTCAATTTCAGAGATGAGAGCCACAACACTAGACTCTTCACGTCTTTTGGATCTGGTACGAATTCCTTCATTAATTTCGCCGATAATGAGATCTTTAGGATGACTGGACTTATGCTTCCAGTTACTTGTTGATTTGTCTGGATGGTGATCTCTTTTTTTATTTGAATCTTCATGAACATCTTGATGCTGGTCTTCCAGAGTCTGAGACATTTCTTGAGTTGCTAGCTTTGGAAAGTCTGGAGCAGATTCAGACTCTTCATACTGAGTCTGACTGGATTCATCTTGCGTAGAGTCTTGAAATTTGACATTCATTGACTCCTCCACCGACTGGCTCTTCTTGTTATAGACTCTGTAGGCTTTGCTTGATGTAGAATATCCAAGGAAGATGCCTTCATCTGATCTTTCTTCAAACTTACCAACTCGATCTTTTGCATTTTTCAATATAAAGCATTTGCAACCGAACACATGAAAGTATGAAACAATGGGCTTTTTACCTTTGAATAATTCATAAGGAGTTTTCTCAAGAATAGGTCTTAGGAAAACTCTATTGATGATATAGCATGCTGTTGATACAGCTTCAGCCCAAAAACGTGAAGAAATTTTACTTTCAATTAAAAGAGTTCTAGCCATTTCTTGAAGAGATCTATTCTTTCTTTCCACAACTCCATTTTGCTGAGGAGTGTATGGAGAGGAGAACACATGTTTAAATCCAGATTCATCACACAATTTTGTAAAATCTTGATTTTCAAATTCTCCTCCATGATCTGTTCTTATACTAGAGATAACACATCCTTTTTCATTTTAAACCTTTTTAGCAAAATTTTCAAAATACGAAAAGGTTTCTGACTTACTTGCAAGGAAATATACCCAAGTAAAGCGAGAGTAATCGTCCACAATTACTAGGCAATATTTCTTATCTCCAATACTCTGGGTTCTGGTTGGTCCGAAGAGATCCATATGCAGCAACTGTAGTACATGATTAGTAGAGACATGATTTATTGGCTTAAATGAATTTCTTACCTACTTACCCAGAATACATGGTGTGCATGGATCGGTCTTATGATATGGTAATTTGGGTAGACCCCGAACAAGCTGCTTTGATGAGATTTTGGCTAATTGCTTCATGTTGACATGACCAAGCTTTCTGTGCCATAAGCTTGCTTCATCTTGGATTGAGATTAGGCATTGTGATTCATTTAATTTCATGTCTAAGAGGTAGATATTTCTATGCCTTCTACCCATAAAAGACTGAGTAGAGTCTTTACTGATTCCAGAGCAAATTCCTTCTTGAAAGGAGATCTTGAAACCAGTATCACACAATTGGCTAATGCTGAGAAGGTTATAGTTGAGTCCTTCCACTAGAGAAACATTGCTTATTATGAGATTTCCAATTTTCACAGTTCCAAATCCCACAATGCTTCCTTTGCCGTTTCCTCCAAATGAAACATTTCCACCGTTTACTTGAACAAGCTTTATGAAGCACTTTGAGTCTCCTGTCATGTGTCTTGAACATCCGCTGTCAAGATACCACTTTACATTTTTCTTGATGGAGACATGCATTTAAAAGAGAGTCTCAAGCTTTCTTTGGTACCCAAATTTTCTTGAGTCCTTTGGTGTTAGAAGGATAAACATTATTTGGCCATACTTTTTTAACAGGCTTCCAAACCATAGGACACTCTTTTTCAAAGTGATCCTTACTGTTACACTTTGAACACCTTAGAGCATTTCGACCTACAGACTTTACAAAAACTTTCTTGAAATGATTTTTGTAAGCCTCTCTCGACGGTCTTTTCTTAATTCTTTCTTTTAATTTAGGAAAATCAATCAAGGGAATTGTTTCCGCTGTCATGCCTAGACCAGACTTATTGAAGTAAGGTCTTTGAACTGAAAGAACTTTTTCAAGCTTTTCGGATCCTATTGAAAATTTCTTTGAAATATTCGATAAGTCCGTTTTTAAGAAAACATTTTCTTTCAAAAGATCTTCTTTTTCTTTAAGAGCAGAAACATTCAAGTCTAAACTTTTAACTCTTTCCTCTAAAATGGTTTCCTTTTGTTTTAGGGCTGAGTTTTCCTTTTTAAGTTCGGAAATTCTTTTGAGAGAAGTCTTAAGACTAGAACACAGTTCATCAATGTATTTAGAAACTTTAACAGGAATTTTAAAATCACTTACCTCAAATTCAGCATGCGAGTCGATCCGAATCTAAGTCCGAGTCGAATGTGCCATCGGACATATGTTGGCATATTCATTATCACTTTCTTCACATTCTGTATCACTCTAGGTTTCGGCTTTGAGAGCTTTTCGAAACTTCTCAGCTTTTCCTCTTTTCTTCTTCAGAAGAGGACAGTTGGGTCGATGTGCCTTTTTCTTACATTCGAAAGCGAGACTACATCTTTGTTTGGTTCCTCATCATCAACAGACTTGGTCTGCTGTCTCTGGAAACTTCGTTTCTTTGAGTTGAACCTTCTACCTTTTCTATTCAGTTTTCTGAATCTTCTTATCATGAGAGCAAGCTCCTCGTCATCCATATCATCTCCTGAATCTGTATCATCAGAATCATCATTTGATTTTAATGCAATGGATTTCTTACCTCTTAGATCTTCGTCTTCATTAATTCATTCCACTTCATAAGACTAAAGAGTTCCAATTAGCTCGTCGACAGATAGAGGCATAATTCTTTGCGTCTCTCTTATTGAAGTCTTTATATGATTCCAATCCTTGGAGAGTCCACGCAGTAGCTTGTTCACCTTCATGGGATCAGAAATTTTTTGTCCTTGGTTCTCAAGACCATTGACAATATCTGTAAAACGACTAAACATGTCAGTTATAGATTCTCCTGGCTTCATTTTGAAGGCTTCATATTGACCGAGGAGAATGTTGATTCTGGTCTCCTTTACTCGATCTGTTCCTTCATAGGTGATATGTAATCTGTCCCATACTTCTTTTGCTGTAACACAAGAAGATATTCTGTTATATTTAGTTGGAGACAAGGCACAATATAAAGAGTAAATTGCTTTTGCATCGAGTGCTTGTCTCTTGTTTATCTCTTCCTGAGTCATTCCGCTGGCATCAACAGTTTCTTTCCCTCTTTCAGAGACTGATGCAGCAGTAGGAGTGATTCCTCTTTCCACAACGTCCCATTTCAGAGGATCCTTTGATCATAGGAAGGCTTTCATCTTGTTCTTCCAGATGTTGTAATTTTTTCCATCAAAATAGGGTGGTCTGGTATTGCTTTGCCCTTCCACCAGCCCTGGTGCTAGCATACTAGCCATGGATCTTTTACTCTGAAGTAAAACACTTCAAATAAAGTAAGAACACGAGCTCTGATACCAATTGAAATTGCTAGTACGAGTACCTAGAGGGGGGTGAATAGGTATATAAAAGATTTTTCTTGATTATTGCGCAATACTTAGACAGTTGAAGGATTTACGATAAGTAATAATCAACGTAAGACTAAGTAAAGGAAAGAGAGAAATGAACACGCGGTTTCTAGTGGTTCGGCTTGATTCAAGCCTACGTCCACTCTTCTGCACTGACAGCCAATTAGCTGGATTCCACTATGAACAAAGAGATGTTACAGTGTTGATCTTCCTTGATTTCTAGGTGTAGATGATCTACCACACTTGCTCAAGGTATCACCAAGTATAGACACTCTCTGTGTATACAATTTCTCTCAGACTGTATCGATTAATAATCAAGGTGCTTCAGACTCTGGAATTTCTCTATCGATCACACACTTAAACAACTAGAATGTCTTCCTTTTTATACTCATTTATGCCATCATACCCGTTGGCACTTTCCAAAGGAATTCCTCCAATCTACCCGTTGGACGGAATCAATCAAGAAGATCATTCGAGCTATTTAAGGAACCTGACGATAGCCCATCAATCCTGTTCGCCCATACAATTAGGATCTTGGTTTCCAAGAATAGAACATTCCAAGAATACTTCGTCGACCATCGGATCTTCAATTGATCTAGATACGAACAAAAGAATCCGTTATATTTATCCAACCAAAAAGATCTTCTCCAGACGATAGGATTAAACCCTCAACCATATACTTCGGGTCTGGATTTCCTTCGTCACTGGATCAGAAAGACTGTCAATGAGAATAGTCTTGAGTCTTGAGTCTTAAGTCTTGAATCTTGAGTCTTGAATCTTGAGTCTGGTAATCAGAAAGTCTGCATACTTTAAACTAGACAATCTGCAGATATCCAGACTAGACTGAAGGAAACGTTTTGTCAGCTTCAAAATATTCTGGAAAGATTTCTCCAACGGGTACTTCCATCACCTATTCATAGAATTTAATATAGCTAGAGGTCGTTAAGAATTTTGGGATGCCACATTATCATTATGTTCGTGAATTGGTGGGTCGTCAGTTACTTGACATCCGTTACATCAACACCAGTGATCAAATCGCGGACATCTTCACCAAAGGACTGTCATCAGCACGGGTTCATCTTTTACGGTCCAAGCTTCACATTGTTGACAATGCTTCGCTTGCGAGAGGGTGATAACGTTTCTAGTAAGCAATATTATCTTTTGTATCTAATTTAAGATATTGATGATATTGTTCCCATATATTTTCTCTATTTACCTTAAGCATCCTCAATCATCCCTAATTTAGGGCTCTTGTAATATCTTTATATATAGCTTTGTACAAGAGAGATCAAAATACAAAATACAAAAATTACAATTCCTTCATAACTCCCTCTCTCTTTGCCCTTGCTTCTTCCGACCGGCGAACCACCACGAGCGACCAACAAACCAGGAGGATACCGGCAAGATGACCACGAGCAACCGATCGGCATGAGACCTCCCTCTCTCTCTCTACCCTCCCTCTTTTCAATCGACCGGCGTGCAACCTCCCCTCTCTCTCTCTTTGTGCCCTCTAGCGTGCAACCTCCGTCTTTTCGATCGATTGGCGTGTGACCTCCCTCTCTCTCTGCCCTCCCTCTTTCCGACTGGCGAACCACCGCGCCGCCCCTCTGGCTCTGCTTCCGGCCCCGACTCGTCCGTCCCTTACTCTTTCTCTCTCCTCGCGTCTCTGTCTACCCTCCCTCTCTTGACAGCAAACCACTGCATGACTGGCGAACCACCGCGCCCTCGGCCCCCTCCGGCTCGAGATCCGGCACCCATATCATGATTTAATAAATATGACAATTTATATATCACATTTTCTTTTAATTGGAGAGTAAATCTATATGGTGATGTATGGATATACATCAAATAAAATTTGCCATAAACTCTAGCGGAAATTCTACCGAAATGTGGATGTTTATTTTGTTATACTTTTTTGCATATCAGTTCTTTCGCAAAAATTTAGATCAACAACCATATTTGAACTAATATATTTATGGTGTATTCTTTTAGTGGAAAAGAAGTAACTCAGAGAATATTTTTCGAAAAATAATCGTTTGCGTCGCCTGTAGATATAAATGAATAGAAAATTTTTCATGGTGCACTAAAATAGTTAGATATAGATTGTTATCAATAATAAAAAGCGATATAAATAATTATTTTTGGAAAAGTATTTTTAATTAACTCATTTTTCGCGAAATGAATGTACCCTAAATATAATGCCAAATTCGTGCAATGCATGAGCATCTTGTTCGTTTGTTATATTTATTGATGAACATATAAAGGACAACCGATGACGTTTGATTATTGGATATCATAGGCGTTCTTCGTCGAAATGGCCGGGCAAAGCCTTACGATCCACCTTTCTTGTATCCCCGATCGCCGGAGCTCCTCTTCCTCTGTGGAAGAAACAAGAGAGGAAAAAGAGCCCCCTCTCAAAGCTTTGACACCCATTTCCATTTCTTGATTCTGCTTCTCATCTGCTTGTGAGAGAGAGGGGGCTTTGACACCCATTTCCATTTCTTGATTCTGCTTCTCATCTGCTTGTGAGAGAGAGAGAGAGAGAGGGAATCTGTCATGGCTTCTGAAGTAGCTGCTTTCTTGCTCAAAGAGAAGCTGCAGGATCTCAGAGCTGACCAAACCATAATCTACCCAAAACTGAAGGGCAGAATCAGCACTGCCATCAACAATCTGCAGCAGCTCTTGACCTCCCTAAAAGACACAGCAGAAGACCAAACTATTGTCTACCATCTACAGTGCAGAGGACACCATTGACACCTATCTTCTGAAAAGAGCCCAGCAGAAGCTCAAGGACCTGGTTCCTCTGTGGAGCCAGAAGAAAGTGAGCAAAGGGTTGAAGAAGTTCAACGGCGAGTTCATGGACTTGCCCTTTTTCTCTTCGCTCAAGAAAGATCAGCCTCAACCTCAACCACTTCAAAGCAAAGTTATCGGAAATGTTGGCACTGCCACCTCTCGTGAAGTAGGAAGCACCCACCGTTGGGAAAAGATCTCTCATCTTCTTGACTTGGAATCAGAGGCTGTGGTTCAGAAGCAGGACATGGAAGAGCTTGTGAAGGACTTGATTCAGGAAGAACAAGAATTCAGGGTTCATCCTGTGGTTGGCTCGGGAGGCTCAGGCAAGACCACCATGGTGAGATTGGCTTATGACAGGGCCGACATCAAGCCGCACTTCGAGTGCCGTGCCTGGGTCTTCGTGTCCAGGGACTTCAAGTTCAGAGATGTGGTGATTGACCTGATAGAGCAGGTCTCCATAACCCGGTTGAGTGGGATAGACCACATGGGGGATGACATCTTGGCTGAGATGCTTCTCAAGGCTTTGATGGAGAAGAGGTATTTGATTGTGTTGGATGATGTTTTGAAAGTTAAGGACTGGCACAAGCTGACGATCTCCTTACCGGATTCGCAAAATGGAAGCAGAGTGGTCGTCACCACTCGTTATGATGAAGTACCTGAATTGGCTGATCTGTGGGGCAATCCATTGCGACTGCACCAGATACGCGATGCGGAAAGATGGGAATTGTTAAAGAAGCAAGTCGGTAAATGCGAGGCGGAATTGGGTGAATTCGAAGACAGGATCATGGCAAAGTGCCACTATTCACCTCTGGACATAGTTTTAATGGGTGGGGTTTTATCAAGCACAGAGTCCAGTGAATGGCCTAAAATAATTGCCAAACTTCCATCTCCCCATGAAGGCCGGTCGACATCGTTGGACATCGTGTCTTTGAGCTTCCACGAGTTGCCTCCACGATCGAAGGTATGCTTTTTGTATCTCGGTCTCTTTCCGAAAGCATTAGAGGTTCCAGGTCGGAGATTGTTGTGGCTGTGGCTGTCGGAGGGTTTCTTGAGTCCAACGCCTGCTGAGCGAAAAATGAAGCTTGAACCTGAAGATCTAGCTGACATATGCTTCGAAATCCTAGTCCGGCGGAAGTTGATTGAAGTAACAAAATGGAAGTTAGATGGGACCCCGAAAACGTGTCGCATGTTGGGCGTCATGCACGATTTTTTCTCTCCAAAATCAGTCGGTTCAGGTCTTTTCTACATTCATGATAATGAAACTGAACTTCCTAAAAGTTACAAGATTCGACGTTTTGTGGAGTACTTGGAAAGTGAGAAGATATCGGATGACTCCGTCGATGAAAATCTATGTTCTTTTGTGTCTTTCAACAACAAAGTCCGAGGTAAGGCCAACAGAGACATTGGTACATTTTTCAAATCCTTGGTCGGTAAAAAGGGGTTTGCATTGCTAAAGGTCCTCGATCTGGAGGGTGTCTACAAACCTATGCTATCTGAGATAGTGGGCAAATTGCTTCTTTTGAGGTTTCTAGGCTTGAGATCGACAGTACTAGATTCAATCCCCTCGGCTGTCAGAAGGCTGCCGTGCCTAGAAACTCTGGATCTGAAGCACACTAACGTGACCGCCTTACCCAACTCAATTTGGAAGGCCAAGTACCTCAGGCATCTGTACATGAACGAGGTTCACATTGACGCGTTCTTCCAGAAGCTGACTAAAAGTTGTTTAAGCAATCTTCAGACACTGAGGGGGCTGTATGTAAGTAATGAAAAAGTCGTGACCAACGGTTTGGATAGGCTGGTTAACCTCAGGAAATTGGGACTGACGTGTCATAAGAAGTCAGTGAAGGCTGCGATAAATTGGGTTCTGCTACTGCCTAATCTTCACTCTCTGAAGTTGAGGTCAATTGATGAGTTTGGTAAGCCATCGAACATTGAGTTAGTGTCCCTGGAGAAACAGACCAAGCTCTGCAACTTATACTTGCTCGGGAAGCTAGTGAATCCAGTAAGCCTGAGTGGGGTACTCCCATCGTGCCTCAGGAAACTTACATCGTCGATGTTGGCACTGGACGAAGATCCCATGCCAGTGCTGGGCAAGTTGCCAGAGCTAAGCATCCTCAGACTCTTTGCTGATTCATATTTGGGAAGTGAAATGACTTGTGATGCCAGGGGATTTCCGAAACTCAGGGTGTTGAAGCTGTGGATGCTTGACCGACTGAGGATCTGGACAGTGAAGGAGGGGACGATGCCCATCGTACAAGAAGTAGAAATTAGAGGGTGTGATCAATTGAGGATTGATGGAATCAAGCACTTGCAGAGCTTGAAGGAGCTTATCCTGACTAGTATGCCAGAGGAATTCACAGAAACAATCAAAAGAGGAATAGAAAGAAAATTGTACATCAAAGTAAATTGTTGGAAGCTTTCTCGTCATCAGGTAGGTCTTTGTTGCCCTCATGTTCAATTTTCTCTCTATTTTACGCTTTGGAACTCAGATTCTTGTCACTGTTCTATCTGGTTAAACAGTTGAACTACAATGAAAGTGTCATGGAGATTTGGCTATTGCTGCTTCTCTTAGTTTGTTAGTCCTAGCTTTCATCATGTATCCACAATCTTGTAGCTCAGTAGTTAATCTCTCCCTAGACCGAATTAGATGATTTCATCCAGAGTTTGCTCTGATCTGTCTTATAAATTTAAGTCGTGCTCATGGCGTTGAATTGTTTTTGCGAGTGTCAAGTTATTTTGCATTGATATGTACTTACTTTTCTGTGCTTGACCTTTGTAGGCAAATTAGGTGCACGGTGAAGATGAAGATGATGATGAGGATGACAGCAAACTAGGTTGAAGAAGAGGACAGTGAAGAAGAGATGGAGATGGATAAGAAGATGACAAAACGTGTTGACCAAAGGTGAACGGAACAAAGTTGAGTTTGTTGTTTGAATCTGTTTTGTTGTTTTTTAAAGGCTTTTCCATGTAAAATTTACATGTCTTATTTTCTATTCTTTTTTTCTTCTCTTGAAAGTTTCACGTTCCTAACGGCAAGAGTATGGTGTGAGTGCCGAGTGTGCCATGGTGAGTTTGAGAGTGTGAGTTTGTTAGTGAATTATGTAGAGTGAACTCAATTGAGTGTGTGTCATTG